>CM076582.1:77021633-77549133 GCA_034641835.2 Pinus albicaulis
TAAGTATATCATAGCTCGTCCATGTACCTTCGGGTATATCGGGCGGTGTTATAGTACGAAAATTATAAAGGGGTGTTCTCAGTGTGCGATTTCGCATTAGAAAACGCTAATACAGACTTGGGCCTCCATGTACCTTTGGGTATATTTGGGAGGACAACTTAGTTTTCTATCCATCCATAGCGAACCGAGTCAACCTCCTTGTAAATTGTGATACACCGAACACAACATTCAGGGAGATTTCCTACCCGTACTTCTTGGTTCACTAGGAGGTATTTTGCAATTCACAGTTTCTTGGTAAACGTTTTGCCTAGCATTACCCTTTTATTTTTTTTTATTTGTTTTTGGTCATAAAATAAATTAGTCATAGTGGAAGAATA
Source organism: Pinus albicaulis (assembly GCA_034641835.2). Lineage (NCBI taxonomy): Eukaryota > Viridiplantae > Streptophyta > Pinopsida > Pinales > Pinaceae > Pinus > Pinus albicaulis. The sequence goes on from CM076582.1 coordinate 77,022,011, forward strand.
AAATCCCTTTCTCCTTCGTCACGTAGACTTGCATTGAAACCACCTTTACCACCGGAAGTCATTTCTGGTCGGCGAAGGTGACATCGCTCTATTGAAACCAGTACCATCAGTACCTCTGGTGAAGCATCATCTTCCCATATACCAGAGTTGGCACAAGTTGTTTCTAGAAATATCGATTTGTCTACTGTTGTCAAGACAGAGCCCTCACAGCTACTCGTGGTCACGATCCATCCAATCAGTGAGACCATACCTCCTGCACCCAATGTTGTTCAACTGGAAGTTGATCCAAATCCTGTCTCTTTTTTGACAGAACATCTGCATCTCGAAGTAGAACGACCAGAAGTTGTTCCTGTATTGGTCACCCCAAAATCTATTGTAGTCATTGAGTCTCCCATATCGCATAGTCAACCTCCTGAAATATACTTTGGGCCTGACGGCGAAATCCTTCCACCCGGTTTAATCTCGATTGAAGAAATCCCACAAGACGAAACACCTTTAACTCCAACCCATTTTGGGGAGGATATTTACCTGTACAAGTCTTTTCCTCAATCACCATCCTTTGCTTTTGTTCATACTGTACCTATTCAAGTTCCTGTCGATTCAAAAGGGTATACATTTGGTCAAGTAACCATGCCTGAACCAACATCTTCAGTTGGACCATCTTTTCCGATTGCATCAGCACCTGCTCTTGCTACCCCGTCGATGTTCACAACTTCACCAGAGTCATATTTACATGGTGGCCCTATGGTCCCATCAGGTTATAAATATCTGATCTGGAATTTTCTCTAGTGTATCTTCAAATCCATGGAATTCACCAATGTCATCGTCTGGTATTCTAACTGGTAAACCTATAGTAAGTATTGAACGAATTGATCCTTTATATCCATCATCAAGGCAATATCAAGCTGGTCCATCTGGGTCTATTCCATCTAGTACCATCTCAACTGGAATCCCTGCATTTGGAGAGCAATATTTTCCATCTTATTATACTCCTCATGCTGGGGGGCAACCTATGGTCACCCACTTTGACAGTACTCTGTCTTTTTTTGGTCAACCTAATTTCGAAATGAATGTTTGTCAATGGTAGCCCACTCTGCCTATCCAACCAAAAACGGTTGTACACTCATATAAACTAGTTCAACCTGTTGCACCCACATCATTTCCACTTGTTAATATATATTTACCCCTATTATAGACTCAAACCGTTGTAAAACAACCATTTCAGGTGGGTCCTTCAACTCAATACCCTCAAGTATTGGACCCTCAGACTCCAACTCCTTTGGCTAATTTACAACAACATGTACCTGGAATCATCTATTCACAATCTGGATTACCATATTATGGGATGTCGCAGCCACAACCCAGTTATACCTATCCTCAATCGAATCTAAGTTATCCAAATTTGGGTCAGAACATTGGTGGACATACCCCTTGGCAGCCACAAGTGCAAATGCCACAACCTTCATTTCAACAAGTATCATACCCAGGTTTTTGTCAAAAAAATCCTCAAGTGTTTGCCTATCAAAACAACCCCTATCTGGGTTACTAGGAACAGATTCCTTATGCTGGTGCTCAAAGGCCTATTTCCCAAGCAATTCGATCATACCCTGGCTATGCTCAAACTGTCCTTAATCAATAGTTTCCCTTTGTTGCAACTTTAGAGTTACCTGATTTAAATCGACTCATCAATGATCCAATCAACTATGCTCCTTAGTGTCCAGTGATACCCCATAAATTACCATCGGATATTCCTAATTTCAATGGAAACCTTGGGGAAGACCCGTCGACTAAAGTTATGACTTATCATTTGTGGTGTTCATCAAACTCCCTGAATGATGACTCTGTTCGACTACATGTTTTCCAACCTACGCTCACTGGTCCGACTGCAAAATGGTACACTGAGTTACCTAGAGCTTATTTTGATAATTTCACTGCCTTAGCTACTGTATTTTTGACTCACTTCCAGTTACCATACAATATGAAACTGAAACGGAACTCTTGACTAATTTTAAACAAACTAATGCTACTCACATTTCTGATCATATTTATGAGTGGCGTTGTCATCGTAGAATGGTTAAGACACTTGTTCCTGATCAACTCCTTACTGAGTGGTTCATTAAGTACCTATTACCATATACAAATAAGGATGTGTCTAAGGGTGGCGTCGTCATTGAAGAGTAGGTCATTGCTCGTGCCCAATTTTTAGACTTGATTTATATTCAGTCTGGCATGCTCTACGAGAAAATTCCTAACACGTTGCGATCTAATTTTACTGTTCCTCCTCCATCAAAGGACTCTCATGCCAGAGATGGTATGATCGGTACTGAAATCAAGCATCATACTACTGCATTTGATCCTGCTTCTTCTTCCGAAATCAATGCCATGTCATTTGACAAAGGAAAAAGTGACCAGCAACCCGGAAGTAAGAAAAAATGGAAATCAAAGAAAAAGCAAACTTCTAACCCACATGAAATATCATCTGATCAATTGCCTAGAAATAGGAAACCTCGTTACCCATGTATAATCTGTAATGAGGAAAAATTTGTTCGAGATTGTCCTCACTGTGCTGAAGTGTCAAAAATGGTTAAGACTTCACATGCGTCAGCTGTGTTGACACTGTCCGTTTACAAATCTGGACACAAATTTGGTTGCTACAAATCCATCTTCTAGTTCCCAAGTGCTTATGCTATCTGTCACAAAGCCATCAACAAATATTTTGGTGTCAATGTGTAATAAAGATTACGATAGTCAGGCCATTGATCAACCTACTACCTCAACCAAGAATCCGTCTACAGAATTAGTACCACCACCTGCTATTCCTGAATTGACAATCAAGCCACTGAAGGGAGTTGTTCATAAATCGACATATAATCCTCGAGCAAGAGCTGCTCAAAATTATAATATAGTTGAAGATTTGGCTCAATCCCCTTTAGCTATGTCAGCTCTTGAGGTATTACAAAATTGTCCCTCCCAGAAATAGGCTTTTTTTTCGACAATTGGTGGAATTGATCCAACTGATTCTAATTTCATAGTCTTTAATCATACAGGCTATGTGCCATAATTACCAGCAGAATTAGCATTCTCCATCCAAGTAAATGTTCTCAATCACCTTGTTCATTGTACTATTATTGATGAGGGAGCATCTACCTGCATTATGTCTCTAAACTGTTGGAAGTCACTTGGCTCGTTGCGCTTATCTCAATAATCAACAACGTTGAAAGCTTTAGACAGACATACATATAAGCCTTGTGGTATTATCAATAACTTGCACGTTGAACTAGGGGGAAAAACAATGAATGTTGACGTTGAGGTCATTGACAGACCCCTTGACAACAATATTCTACTTGGAAGGCCATGGGTATATGCTACGACTGCAATTGTTTCTACATATTTTAGAATGATCGCCTTTCCATATATAGGTGTTATCATAGTCATCAATCAACTATCCTTCTTTACCTCCACTTCACAGGTAACTGGAAGTGTTCCGTTTGTTCACGGACCCCAAATTTCACTTCGAAACATTGGTGTAGGACTATTAAAGGGTTCCACTCATGGAAACCTTTGCATTACCGCCGCCTGCGACGTCAACAAAAATAACAAGTATAGAGACTTGCTACATGATCTCTTCCACTCCATCTGGCTTAAGGAAGAGTACAGGTGATTCTGAAATTGTTACGTTGGATGAGTTTTTGTCCCCCTACCCTATTGAGTTGGCATAGCAATCAATCTATCTGGCTTGGGCGGCGAATCCGAAATCATTGTCACTGGTTGTTTGGGTTGATCGTTCCTTAGATTTCAGTACTCCATCTGATCCTTTTTCCTCAACTTTCTTGATAGATGAGAATATTTTGGAAACCATGATGTCGGAAGGAGCACCATGGGAAGATTATCATCATCATTCCCATCTTCTTGATTATGAAGAAAATAATCTTACTAAACTATATCACCCATCAATCAAAAATTTCTTTTCGAATTCTTTTCTTATTAATGAAATCGATTCCGAGCGAAATTTGTCAAATATTGAAGAAACCATTTCTATCGATATTTCGACCAAACCTGGCATTGTAGAAAATATTCAAGTCAACATGTCTTGTTCTCCACCGGAACTCGAAACATATTTCTCTCTATTTCATGAATTTCGTGATGTATTTGCTTGGTCTTATGAGGAAATTCCAGACATAGATACTAGTATCGTTGAACACACTATTAATATGTACCCTGATGTCAAGCTAGTACGTCAACGCTTTCATCCTGTTCATCCGAAGAAGGCTGCTGCCAATATTAAAGCAGAAGTTGAATTTTTTTTGCGTGTTGGTTTCATTTACCCTGTTCACCTAAATAAGTGGGTTTCCAACATTGTTACTGCCATTAAAAAAACAAGGAACCATCAAAGTGTGCGTCGATTATCGAGATGTCAATCTTGCTTGTCCAAAAAAAAACTATCCTACTCCCTTTATCGACCAGATTATTGACGATTGTGCTGGATGCGAAATCTTTTCGTTGATGGATGGATTTTCCGGCTACAATCAAATCAATATCCTCCCAAAGGATCAATATAAGACATCATTCATCTGTCCCTGGGGCACATTCGTTTATCGAAAACTATCGTTTGGTTTAAAGAATGTCGGGGCCACTTTTCAGAGAGTAATGGATTATGCTTTCAATGACATCAAGCACATTGTTCAACCCTATCTAGATGATTTACCCGCGAATTCACAAATCAGATTGATCACCCGATGCATTCGAGAGCCATCTTTTTACACTGCCGACACTTCAAAATATGCGTCAATCCACATAAATGTCTTTTTTATGTTGGTTATGGTTGTTTTCTTGAATTAGTCATCTCAAAAGAAGGAATTCGAATCGACCCATTGAAGGTCCAGACCATCCTTGATTTGCCTGCACCATCAAATTTACTTCAGATACAGAAACTTCAAGGAAAGGCTAACTTCCTAAGGAGGTTCATACCCAACTATGCCGAAATGGCTAAAGGATTTACTCGGATCTTGAAAAAGGGGATTCCCTTTCATTGGGACCTAATTGTGCAAGCTTCTTTTGACATTGTCAAGGATATTATTGTCTGGGCGTCATTAATGTATCCCCCCAATTATCAGAGTGATTATTTCTTATATATCTCCATGACTGATACGACCATTGCTACGGTATTGGTGTAGAAAATGGGATAGAACATACAATATTTTATTTGAGTCATAATCTCAATGATATGGAAGTGAAGTATTCGTACGTAGAAAAGCTTGCCTTGGTAGTTGTTGAAGCTGTCCAAATATTTCACCATTATATCCTGTTCTGAAAGACCATTGTCATTTCGGATTGCAACCCCATGACTTATATCTTATCACGTCAATTGCTGAGGGGAAAATATTCAAAATGGATTGTGATTTTGCAGGAATTTGATTTGGAATTCATCAAATCCAAGTCAAATAAGTCTTTAGTTTTGGTTGAACTTCTATATGACCTTCCCTCTGATAGTACTGCTACTATGTCGAAACCATCTATACTTTATGAGTCTTTGTTTTTGATCGAATCATCTGATCCTTGGTATGGGGATTTTATCATTTATCTCCAGACCTAGACTTTTCAGCCTGATACCTCTCGCTTTGACCAACGACGTATTCGATACCAAGCCAAATATTATCTGATCATCAACGATACACTTTATCATCGTGGTGTCGATACAATTTTAAGAAGGTGCCTCACTCATGAGGAGCCCGAAAAGGTTTTAAATGATTTTCATGCTGGGGCTTGTGGTGGACACTTGTGTGGATATGCTACCGCACAGAAGATACTCCGTGCTGGTTACGTTCGGCCTTCCATATTTCGCAACTGCATTCTCGCGGTCATAAGTTGTCATGTGTGCTAGATATTTGATCATAAAATCCGCAAACCACCAGTGCCAATGCATCATGTTGTCTCCGTGGGACCATTTTCAAAACGCGGCATTGAATTCATGACCTGTAACCCTTGTTCGTCCGAGGGGCATGGTTATATTATTGTCGCTGTAGACTACTTTACCAAGTGGGCTGAAGCGATGCCTACATTCAACAACACAGGAAAAACAACTGCATTGTTTTTCTTTAATCATGTCATTGCATGGTTTGGGGTCCCATAGGCTATAGTTACAGATCATGGGAAGCATTTTCCCAACCATGATGACTGAGTTGATTGCCAAGTTAGGATTGTCACGTGATAATTATACTCCTTATTATCCACAATCAAATGGACAAGTTGAGGCTATCCACAATATTCTTAAATGTATGTCTCAAAGAATGATATGAGTTCATAAAAGAAACTGGCATATGATCTTGTACTCGACCTTGTGGGAGTATCAAACCTCGGTGAGAAACGCAACTGAATTTGCTCCCTTTCAATTGGCGTATGGTCTGGAAGTTATCTTGCCAGTCTAATCTTAAATACCGTCATTAAAACTCGCAATCGACTTGTTACCTGACACCTCAGAAGAAAAAAATGCATCTTTTTAACCTCATCCATCTTAATGAAATGCGTCATGAAGCCCAATTGGCCAACGAAGTGCATAAGAGATCTATAAAGGCACAATATGACAAAAATGTCCAGCCTCGCATTTTCTTAGAGGGTCTTTCTTTATGATCAAGAAGATGATGTAATAGGTACATGGAAATTTGAGCCATTATGGCACGACCCCTATATTGTCAAAAGAGTTCTTGCTAAGGGTGCGTACGAGTTGGTGGATTATGATGGAATTTCATTGGCGCAACCTCGAAATGGGTTGTATCTAAGACGTTACTGTGCTTAATCATGAGCGTAAGAATTTTTTGTATTATATTGTATATATATGCTGTTGATTTGCGTTCACTATCTTAGTTTGTTTTTTAGAGTTTTCTTGACATTAGTAATCCGCTTTACATTTCATCGCGGATGTTTGAATCTTTGGAACCATTTGTTGGATATGCTGATGGTGCTAGTCATAGTATGCAAAATCTATCCTCTGCATTGTGGGCCATTTTCGCTCCGAACGGTGAGTTAGTGAGTTTTCAAGGGATTTATATTGATAGATTGACAAAAAATATTGTTGAGTATAATGCGTTTATCGAACTTCTCTCTGATGCCATTTCATTTGGTATTAATCGCATCATCATAAGGTTAGACTCACAACTTGTGGTATTACAACTTACTAGTGTTTATACTGTTAGAAATCCAAAACTGCATTGTTTGTTCCTACGAGTTCGAATTTTGGAAAGGCATTTTGATTTTATTTAATATCAACACATTTCCAGAAACTTGAACACATTCACTGATTATTTAGCTAATCATGTTATAGACAGACATTTGTAACACATGTAAATATACATTCACATAATTGAATAGGATTTCGCAAGAAATATCATAAAACACTGAAATCAAATAGATAGATAGTTATAGGTTTTTATAAAAAAATGTTCCCAAGAAACATTGGTCATCTGACCTCAAAATGTATGCAACATGTCAAAAGTAAACTAGTGATGCTCATGGTAACATGCTATAGATTTAGCTATCCTATGTAGTAATCACATCTAGCGGTTAGGAATGCCTATAGTGTGGTGCTGGAATCGCATGGGTAACTCTTCAATCCGGCAATCCAGAATTCCAAAGGTAAACCCCTCTATGTGCTACCAAAGCTCAAACAGAGTCTCAGCCATGTCTAAATCCTGCACGACTGCTCTCCCGAAAACCCTCTATGATGGCTCATTTGCTCCATGCTCTGGTTCCTCCACCAGTTGAACTCAACCAACATCTGAATTACATTAAAAATTTAGTTTATTCTTGGGAAAACATTAAAATACAAAAACATTGTATAAACCTTAGAAAAATCAAAAACATGGTCAAAGCATTCTTACCTATTGCACCCCACTGAGCACCTTCTGGTAAATCTGAGTCTGGATCTCCTCGGAAATTGATGCCTATGTATGCATACTCATCAATGGCGATAACCTATCGCCTGAACTAGGTGAAGAATGCAGTCGAGAACATAATGGACGATTGACCTGCATGCCTAGCCATTAGTTCTACCCATCTCTACATCCTCGGATCTCTAAGATTAGACACACCCAATGTCACATGCTGAGGCTGCATCAGTGGAATCCACTCTAAGGCAAATGAAATGAGGATCGAACCATAACTGAAGTTTTTCTTCCTTCCTCCCTTTTCCTTGTTCAATTGTTCTTTTATAAGTACAACTTCAGACCAGTTGAAAACTGTTGGCTCCATGCACTCTAGCACATACTGCATATATGATTTTTTCGCTACATGTAGTGTAACGGTGCCGACAAGCTTTGCGATCATGAAAAGAATGGTTCTCAAAGGAAAATTGTGAACCTCACAGATTTTTATTTTCCCATCCTTGCTTGGCTCTGCCACTGGATAGCAATATTGCAAAACATAGTCTCTCACTATCTCTCCTCCGAGAGTATATTGTGAGAGAGAAATAGGTAAGCCTCTCCTCGAAAAGCCTGTCAGAAAATATACATCCTCTACTATAATAGGAACCACTTTTTTCCTAATGTGAAATGCCTCAATAGCCGGATCCCATGCTCGAACTAGGAACTCCAAGAGTTCTATTTGTTGCCTTATCCCTGACAACCAGAAGTACTTTAATAACCCACAATCTCTTAGGGCTCTTACTGTACCCGGATCATTTAGGGAAATCATATTTTTTTCTTCATGCTCTCTTTCTCTCCAAGTAATCATCATTCTAGTCCGATGAAATCCTGAAACATAACCATAAGACTCATTAGACTCCTTTTCATGCAAAAAATTAAGCAAATTTTGGGTACAATGCAACAATCAAGAATGTGAATTGCACCCAAAGAAGTCTTGAACAAGGGACAGTGCATTGCATATGCACCTTGGCTCCAATTTAGGTGCTCCGCAACGCAATTTTTGATGCTCAAGGGTGCATTTCCCTCTTTGGAAAAATAATTTACCCTAAGGGGCACAAATCCCTAAAATTTTGCAGTGAAATGAAATGAATTGACTACTGAAAGAAAGAGAGGGTTTATGGCACCAACCTAGATTTGATGACGATGAAAACCGTCCATAGATTCGATCGCAATCAACGACTGAAGTTCAGGGGAAAAAAGAGGTTCAGAGCTCCAAAATGCAAATGGTAACTTTCAAATGATAAAAATGAATAGTAAAACTCTTTTAAATTAATCATTTGATTATTTGAAAATCATATTTATTGCTGTGACTATGGTTTTATTTTATTTTTATCATGAAACATACATTTTTAATCCATTTAATGTTGTTCTGAACAAGTTTTACAACTGATGAGCAGATTAGTTGTGCAGATTTATGTCAAGAATGATTTGACCACAAAGCATACTTTTATCCTTATTTTTCGAGCTTTGTTAAAAATGAAAAAGGACTTGAAGTGCACTTTTATCTCTTTTTAGAGCTTCAATAACAATGAAAAGGGAACCCTTAGAGTCTTCTTTTAGCTCTTTTTAGACTCCGATAGGGTGAAAATATTTTCAAGTACTTGTCTTTTCGAGCTCGTAAAAGTAAATGAATTGATATCTACTCAGTATAAGTTTAACCTTTTTCTGAACTGAGGTAGATTATTTATGAAAAATGAATGCCTTAGTCGAACATGGCTAGGAGGTTCTCTCAGATATCATTTTACACTTTTGCGGATCTGAGCGACAACTTTATGAAAAAGTACTTATGGAGTTTTCTTTCGTCCTCTTTTTCAAACTCTCTAAATATGAAATAGGACCAGGCTGTCACTGTCGTTAGGCTCGTTAAAACATAAAATAACGACGAGCTTGTCGATCATGGAAAAAATTGAGTTTCATTCATCGCTAAACTCGTTAAATTATTAAATAGTGATACATTATTCGCTTGAAGGGTTGAATTATAGATCAAGCATATGTTGTCCTCCTCAAGCTTGTTAAAAAATAAAGAGGTACTAGTCGAAAAATGACCGGGGAAAATTTGGGAAAGTGAACATAACTTTTTACGGTAGCAGGTCGCTCTTGAACATGACACTTCACTCCATCACTGTGACTGTCTGGGTTGGGTAATATTATTGACAGTTCATTCATACCTATGGTTCATCATACCTTCACTTCGAGTTTGGGTCAATGATGCCAACTCATCTCAGTGTCGCCAATATGTTCAAGAGAATTCATCTAGTGAATACTCATCCTTCTGCAATACTCATAAACCTTCATTATCATGACAGTCATCCCTGAACATTGCTATATCAAGTCATATTTTCTCTCCGAAATCAGTAACTCTCGTTTCACAATAAAGTGACTTCCTGTCGACGTCAAATCATCATCCATGAAGTTCACTTAGAAACATCATCTTCTAGTACCATGAGGCTTGTTACAACATCAACAAGATCCTCGCTTCCAGACTTTTAACCGAATGATTTTGTTTGGCATTCAAAATCAAATCATCTATTCACGCCTTACAAAATGTACTGCAGTACCTTGAAGGCCATTAACATCAATGGTGGTTCTCTCGCGTTTGTTAACAACTGACATCATTGGCTGGTAATGAAATGATGTCTTACCATGTTCGACTACAAATCATATATTTGCATAGCTAGAATTGTACCTGAATGATCAAGTGAACGAGATAAGAAGACCCCGGATCTAGTTTCAGCCATCCGGGCTACGATTTCAGGATTGTTGTACACATCATTTGTACAGTGACCTTACATACAGATAGTCATAAAAACATGGGACTATATATGTAGGCATGTCTGTATTGGGAAACATTCCAATGTAGACGAATTTCTGCACTATGTATATGTTATTAGATAGTTTATGTGCTGAGCATGGGAATGCCTTCCCTTAGCAATTCATGATCAAGAGGACATATCATGATGTAATGTATTGTAAGATTGATGCAGGTCGTCACTCCGCTTCAGCTCCAACCCATCACAGTGTAAAGCATCTCATTCAAAAAATATTGTTATTATTATTATGACTTCATGCTTTAGGGGGAAATTATTATAGGTCAATTTGGGCACCATTCCCAATGACCTGGTTAAACTAGACATCATCTCCAGAACCAATGAAATGAGGTCTATCATCCCCTATCATTTCAATTTCTACATGCCCTAAGACAAAGAACAAGAAAAAATCATCAATGACTTCCATTGCAAGGTTTCCAAGATTTGAAGTACATGCTATATCACCTATGAGCTCACCAACGCAGTGTCTCAAGGGACTAACTACTTTGCATATGCAGTTACCTCCATTGAAGGGTGCCCTACAAAGAACTTCCCAACATTCAAGAGTGAATTGGTCAATTGGAAGCGAAATTCTCATTGTTCCAGAATCTCCACATGGCCAGTGCCTTCTAGAAGAGTCCTTATGTGTCAAAATTAGAATCCATGTGTCCATCTAACACCTCCGAGCTTGGGAACATGTCTTGCGTATTATTAGAAAGTCATTGATTGTGAAACTATCTTCAGCTGTTCTATAAATTGAGCAGAGATCCTAGTCCTTAAGAAGGAAGAATTTTGGTTGAGGAATGCTGTTGAATTCTCAATTAAGTATTTGATTTGAGTGATATGCTGCTAGAGAGATGTTCATTATGATGAGGCTGGGATGATGCTAGAGTTGGTGACATCAAATCAATCGCTGGTTGTAACCTCCCCCTTCTATCCATTAATAAATTTTGCTGCTCATTTTTCCACATATGTATCTGTATAAGCTTCTATATTTCATATTATGGATTCTTAGATGATGTATATGTTTCATGTTTCATTGATTTAACTGATTAAGGTAAATAGCCATATGTATATTGCAATATGTTTGCTGTTTAGTGTTTATACTTGCAGGAACGAGTTTGGCGATCAAAGTTGGATTGGAAGCTACAATAAGAGCGATAGAAGGAGAATAGGAAGCGCTTGGACTCAAAGTAAGTTTCTCCAACTTTCTGTGTGCCTATTTACTCTTAGGAAAATGTCTGCAAAGTATTTGATCTGTTGTTCTAAATTCATAACACCACATTTAGGGAATGTGTTTTATCCGTAATCCATAATTCCACATAACACAACTCATAGAAAATTCCACTTCCCTATGAGGGGGTAACTCTGAAATCTCTGCTAGGAACACATATTGAAACTGCTGCAATACAGGATACCTATGGAATATTTCTGCATGCTCAACATCCTTACCTTGTCACTGGAAATATGCACTGAAAACATCACACAACCTTTTCTACAAATTGCGCTTATCCTGCATAGTTGTGACCATCCTCATCGATATAGGCTTCTTCTTTCCCTGCAAGATTATCTTCTCTCCAATATCATCCAAGCACTCAATAGCTTTGTCATAGAAATCTACTTTAGTCATGTGAAGATAAAACCAATCCATACCCAAAATCATACTATATGATCCCAATGTTAGTACATTCAAATGTGTTGTTTTAGGCATACCAATAAACTCAAATGCACAATCTCTTACCCAATGGTGAACTATATTATTAGTACCTATAGCCAACTGCACCAACCAATATTATGCATGCACTTCTTTTCTCAAGCCAAAATTATCCACTAGGTCACGATTAACATAACTATAATTATATCCAGGATCAATCGAAATGGAAATTACTTGATCACGAAGCTTACCGTCCATTTCAATGATAGATGCCTAATGATCTTCCTGCCTATTGTCCACAGTTGCATAAATCTGAGGAATACTATGACCAACATCCCCAACTTTTTACACCTCATTTTCACTATAGATCTGGGGTCTACCACCCTGATACTGCAAACAATATCTCTTGTTATGATCTTTGCCACATATCCAACACAACAACGATGCTCTACCATCACTACTAGTCTGCTACTCTCCAAGCTGCAATCCATGTCCCTTCTCAACTGTATTGAACTTCTTGTAAGGAACCAAATTTTCTTTCTCACTTGCATCATGAGGTCTTCCCTGCTTTGGTGGCCATCTTCCTTTAGATTTCTCATTCCCTTTCAAGTCATGCGTAGGCTCAGATTTGTGCTTTGAATTCTCATAGAAATGCTTCAACTTTCGAATGGCTTCTTCTAGCGATCTATTCTCATCGAACTAAATCTAGTCTCTGTATGCTACTGGAAACCCATTGATGAATCTTTGAACCTTTTCCTTCTCCTCCTTGAGGTAAGCCACATATCTCAACATCTCCAGGTACCTGCTAGTATAATCATTATTTGTCATGGAACCCATCTGTAACTCATAAAACTTCTTAGCTCTAGCATCATTGTACCTCTCTAACAGTTACTTCTCCTTGAATAGCCTCTCAAACTCATCCCAAGTCAAGTCATCCTCTCGAATACCTTTAACATTCCTCAGATCCTCCCACCAGATATCTTCTTTCCCTTTAAGACTGAAAGTGGCTATCTTGGCTTTCATGTTCTATGTATAGATATGTAATATGAAGAATTTATTCATCCCAAAAAACCATGCCTCTGCATCTTCTGACTTATTTGTTTCTCCATCGAATGTAGGAGGCTTTACTTTCTTGAAATCCTCTGGAAAATACTCACCCATCCTATAAGGATGATGATGGTGACGACTATGATGATGTCTCCTGGAAGAGAAACTAGAATGATTCCCATACATACCAATCCTCCTATCAGGTGTGTCTAATGACCTACCACCTCTAAATGTGTCCCCTTTATCCAAACTATATCTGGAACGAGACCTGCTACCATAGGATCCATTAGTCTTTTCCTCCTGCTCTTGAATGATCCTCATATGTCCATGTTTCTGCAACTCTGACAAGCTCTGAAGAATCGCTGCATTGACCTTTATCTGCTTTCCCTGAGCTCTTGCAAGTCTTTCCTAAGCCTCAACCAACCTGTCATTGTCTTCCTTACAACTTCTGATCTCTACCCTCAAGCTCCTTAATGTATTTGCTAAACTAGAAGAATGATCATCTCCTTGCTTCCCAACTGATTTGTAGGAAGAGTCACGGGAACTATAGTCTACCATTTTGATCATCATCCTTGATTCTCTTATTCCTGCAAATATGTCATATCAGATAAACCAAATAGATACCAAAATCAATTCCATACCTCATTGACGTTCAGGGGAGGCTTATCTCATTTGCAAGATCAACCACATTAGCATGTATGTTTATAATCATAAACATATCCATATAATAACACATCAATATCCACCATCATGCATGACCATACCAATGGTATACCCTAACCCCATGCATGAGAACCATGAAATTGACAACATCAAAATTTTCCCAAAGAGAGCACAACCACACTCTAATACCATCTGTAACACACCCTCTCCCCTCACATCTACCCACTTTCACCGGTTTACCTGGGGTAAACATGAGATGAAGGGTCGTTATGACAAGACTCAACCACCTAGGTGACCTTAAGGAAATGGAGTCGACAAAACAAACCTTACTAACTTCCCTCAGGTGCCTCAAGACCCTCCAGGAGTAACCCAACACCTCTAGGTGTCCATCCCATGAGCCAAATTACTTTTTCCTAAGCTAGAGCCCCAGTCTCTCCCTTGCCAAGCCCTCCATGCGACTGGAAACCCCCAGTCGCTCCCATAATCCTGCATCAATGCGACTGTGGCCTTTTCTGCCAAGTGTTTTTGCCAACAACTATGAAATTTCAGCCACTTTTTCAAGTTTGGGGCTAATCCTCTGCCCAAAAATCCATATAAATTTCATAACTCATAAAGTACATGAAAACAATGATTATAAACCAAAAACTGAAATCAGGACTAGACCTAACCATCCCCAACCGGGACTGACATTCTATCACGTGGTAGATATGTAATCTATAGGTCATTAATGCAAGCATGAGCATAAGGAACTGAAAACTCATATGGAACTTAACAAGAAGGATCACCACCCTCTCCCATTAGCTATCTTAACATCAATTAGGTCTTGCATCCATTATTCTTTCAGTTACAAATAAAAACATGAAAAGATCCCTGACTAAAACTAGTCATATATCCATGCTTATAACCATCATATAAACATATAAATAACCATAATATAAAAACCATTAAATCCAAATAATAACAAGCACATTTACCAATCAAAATTAATAAGACTTAGATTTCATTAAAAATAGGCAAGAGCCATCCAGGTTCGGGACTTCCATGTACCACCTGACCATAGACATGGTTGAACCAAATCTTTCTTTCAACCAATCACCCCCATTCCATATTCCAAGCATGAATGTGGGATCTCACGGGATAAACCAATCCAAAAAAACCAAGGGAATCCAGAGGTTAAACCACCTCCATCCTCACCATACCATGATCTCACCTAAACCAGCTCTAAGATCACAAAACCAAACCGAGCTTGGAATGCCTAAGAATTCCTTCACCATGCTTGAGGAATTTTCCATCTCCAATTCTCTAGGCTTTGCTGCAATCCACACCAGATCACTAGGACCTAACCAAGACTCCACCCTTAGGCTTTACTGTGTATCCTTCCATTACCGGTCAAGGGATTCCTAGGCCTTTGGGAATTTTCTTGAGATCACCTACCCCCCATAGTCCGAAACCTTCCGACAATTCCAAAGCTCAAAACTGAGAATAATCTCATCACACCAAGGCTATCTAGAAATGGCAAGGCAAGGCTGAAAACCACTGTCAAAACCCAACAAAACCATGCCATCGACAAAAAAAGAACCAAATACCAACATGCACATTCCAAGCATGTCAAAACCAGCTAGGAAATCATACATGCAATCTGTTACCCGCAAATATTCTTGTTGAAGCTTGCTTGTTCCAAAATTTCCTTGCTTGACCGCCGATTTCCTTTCCTTTCCTTTTCCTTCCTTTGCTTTCTTTGCCTTCCTTTTCTTGCTTTATCTCTTTCTCCTATTGGTGCTCTTCACCTCTTTGAGAGTAATTCTAAAAATGAACTAAAAAAGAGAGAGGCTACCAACTTATGCTCTGAGGCCTTTTTGACGAGGCCTCTAATTTCTTAAATTTTCCATTATTTTCCTCCTCACATGCGACCTGTGACCTTTCACCTTCCTTTTGTTCTAATTTCCTTTATTTTCATAAATAAATGTGCCAAAAATATTTTTCGCCTTTTCAAAGCCTTAGCCATTGCCTTTGCCAATTTCCCTTTAGCCATAAACACATCAAGTGATGCCCAGTAGGATATCTCGCCCAACATTCAACTTGGAATAAGTGTCGCTTAACCGTGGTCTTATTTTTTCCTTTATTAACTTTTATTACATGAAATTTTAGCCCGGGTTTGTTACACATATTAACCTTTTGAATTGTGGAATATTTGGATGCATTCCTTTGGATCAATATGTCTCTTCTCCCTCTTAGGGACTGACTAAAAACACATGAAAAATACTCTCTTGGGGTCATCTCCATATGGGCAAGTGATGGGCGTCGACTTCTCTAAGATTTAAAAGTTATGACATCGAATTTGAGCAATTATGTTTTCTTTGTTGAAAATCATCTAGCTATTTGTGCTCTTGGTCACAAGGAAGATGATGATGCTCATGGTTGGAAGATGGCAGATTTTTTTGTTAAGGATGGTTATTTATCTTTACTTATTCCACAAAGTGTACCTTTCAATCTCATACATGGTATAATTTGCGGGCTTCGAACAATCTATTGAAAATAAATATATTTTGTTAGTCTTTAGCTCATCATAAAATTATTACCATAGAGAATTTGAGGAAGCAAGGAATTTGTGGTTCGTCTGAGTGTCCACTTTATATAAGTCAAGATGAACCCATTTGCCACCTTTTCACTGAGTGCAATTTCACTAAAGTTATTTAGGGTTTTTCCCTTCAATATTTAGTGGAAAGATGACATGGTCAACCTTTGTGAAGGAATATTTTACATTATAGTAGAAACATTATGCAAGGGGTTTTTATGCTAAGTTGATCCTTAAGCAAGTTTAGTCAGCGTTAAAAAAAATTATATGTTGGAAAATCTTGTTAGCTAGAAATAAAGTAATATTCCAAGACAAAATACTTCAACCACATTCTAGAACTTTGAAAGCTCTCTCCATATTATTAGAAGTGCGGTCTCCTAAACCCTCGATAAAGTTATCTATTCAACTAATGAATGAAAAAGAAATCTCTCGGATAGTGCGATTATAACCCATTGAATCCGATATCTTTTCTTCCTCTGTCATAAATTATGCTAATGAGGAATCCTAGTTGTTGTGGTTCTCTCGGAAGGAAGTTGACCTTTGGTTGGTTTCTCAGCCACATCATATTTTTATGCTTTGATGATGCTTTGAAGAATAAACTAGGGGTGGAGAGTGTAGGGGCTTATTCTTTTCCCCACAGGAAATACAAATTTCATAATCATCGAGTCTAGGTTGAAACTCCAAAAATCAAGCAGAAGTTTTTGCATTGTTTCAAGGAAGATCCCTAGTGCTAGCTAATAAGTTCTCCATGTTGATAATCATTGGTGATTCCAAACTTCTCCTTTGTCGTTTGGTTATTATTTCCTTTCCTCGTGACAACAGGTTGAAGAATATTATGAAAAAAATCAAAACTCTATTATCTCTTCTCCAATCCTATAGTTTTGATCACATGCTTTGCATAAACAATAAAAAAGAAGATAATATGGACAACCAAGGAGCTAGGTTAGAACCAAGTGAACTAAAAGTAAATGGGCAAGTTTCTTTTTTCCTAATTCCATAATGTCCCAATTTATGCACTTGAAAAAGAAAGCGTCATTTTTTCTTTTGTGTCATATGTATCTAAGGATATTACAAAACATGCCTCCCTTTCCCAAATCATTGCATACATTGAACTATTTAATATGGGTGAGGGGAGAATCCATAATTTGTCCTTTTATTGCCTCATTATGATTTTGGTATGGTGCATTGTATTGGTTGTAGATTTTAAACATGTACAAATAATACCTACTAATGAATTCTTACAAACAGAAAAAATATACAATGGCAAGAACATAAAATATACATAGATATTTTTCTCTTGGAAACTAAAATCGGGAAAACTAGATTGGTTTTTTTTCATTATATTCCTTTCAACGTTGCAAAACGTGATATACATGTTGAAGCTTTCATAAAACCCCAATCCATTAACCCATTATTAGAACATAATCGTAGTTCCTTTGACCAAATTTACAAAACACCATCATCAATACCATGCGCAAAAGTGCCCAATTTATTATTATTATTATTATTATTATAAAACAATGTTGAGGCGTTACCTCAAACCTCGTGTAGGGAGAATCCACTGATAAGGGGGGTTGTTTCCCCCGTATGAACCCCCTGCCGCACTTGGCACAACACATCACGTGTGGGGATAATCATGCAAATAATATTATAACATATACCCAATTGAGATTCAACAAGATGATGAGCTTAGTGAAAATGAGTCGTCTTCACTAAGTGGGTCTGCAGGCTATTTTTGGCGCAAGTCTATTTTTAGACATGGTGATCATATTTCAGAAGTTGCAGGATGGTATTTGTGGATGGTTGGTCATGTTGGAAAAATAGATGAAATTATATTTTTATAATATTGGGCGAAGTCTATTTATAGATCGTCAATATAAAAATAGAAGTGTCGATTATTATTAGCTCTTAATAATAATCCAACAATAAACAACAACTTATTTTCTTGGAGCACTTAGTTTCAGTGCACAGATTTGGAAAATCAGTGGGTTGAAGGAATTACACAATTCCTAGGGTTTACTGGTGGTTCATGCATGGAGGACTCAGTTAGAACTGAAGTGGCAAAGTTATGATAGAGTTGGAAGAGTAGTTCATGGAGTTATTATTCAGTTTAACTAAATTAATGGAGTTAAACTCAGTTGAGCTAGTTGTATCTAGTCTAACTAAATGATACACTAGTGAGAGTCGAGTGAATTAATTCACAAATAATACCTCATTAATCAACTAAACAATACATCAGTTAACTACAGTGCATGTCAGTTCCAGTGGAGACCCAGTGGAGAGATAGGTGAAAGGGCAAGATGGACTATCTGTTGTGACTATAGTGGAGAATTCAATGCCTTCACACACAAATTGGAGATGCCTATGAGTATTGTGCAGTCAAGGCAAGGTAAGGACGAATTCATTCAAGGTTCTCTTAAGCAGGGATTTCGCAGTGGAGGCAGGCTAGCAGGTGGCAAGAAATCAATGCATGGATTTGCAGATTTCTTCTGATTAGTGTGTGACGATTGATTGTATTGAGAGCTTGATGTACTAAGCTTTGTATGAGATTGTTACATGATATCCATGATACATAATATATGATAGTTGGGGTTTTTTAGCTTCAGGCTTTCCTGTTAAACAACTGTGTTATGTGCGATTGTTTTTATTGCTTCATGTGTTTGCAAATGATTTTAAATTTCCGTAAAAGATTAACAGTGGAAGGATTCTGTATTTAGCAAGATGATAAAATATTGTTATATCAGGAGAATTTGGATATATACATGCATCTTGTATATAATTTCTACATGGTATCAGAGCAGTTCTAATTCTTGAAGATTGTAATTGTGAAGAATTGTTGAGTTTGTGCTAGTGGAAAATTCGAATTTGCTACAGAAAATTCTTAGTGCAGAAGTCGAGTATACATTGAAATGTCTTTCAATGGGTTGCGATTGGAGTATGCCCTTGATGGAAGCTCGAATTACATAGCCTGGAAGGATACGATGGAGGCGGTGCTGGCAAAAGAAGATAACAAAGACAAGAAGAATTCTGTTGGAAGGTGTGAAGGACCATATTGTATCCAACCTTCATGGGAAAGCCACTCCATTATTAATATGGAAGGCTTTGATGGATTTGTTCCAAAGCAGCAGCGACCAGAGAAAGTTTGCGCTGAAAGACAAGCTTAGAAAAATAAAAATGGAGAAGGGCGACAATATTCCAAAATATCTCACGAAGTTTGTCCATTGTAGGGATGAACTGGGAAATGTGGGGATTGATGTTGATGATGAAAACTTGGTGAGCTTGGATCTCCTTGGGCTTCCAAAGAGTTGGCATAGCTACGAATACTTTGTCAATGGTCGGGAGAAACTGCCAGGATGGGAGTGACTTTGGTCAGATCTTGTGCAGGAGGAGATAAGGCGAGGTACCAGGGATGGCTCTTCATAGAAGAATGAAGATGAAGAGAATTGTACTTTAACTGCCAAAGCAAGGAAAGGTAAGGGGAATAAATTTCCTTCAAAATCTGAAGCTAAAGGAAAGAAGCAGGATTTGTCCAAGGTGAAGTGTTTTCACTGTCACGAACATGGGCATTTCGCCACTAACTACCCACATAAGAAGAAGAAAAAGAAGGCTGCTGGAGCTGCAGCTAGAGAGGCCTTAGCCTCACAATTTGAAATTTATTCCTCTTTGATTGCATGCTTGGTTTCAAGCTATATGGGATCAATGTGGTATCTTGATAGTGGTGCGTATTTCCATATGACGGGAGACAAGGAGTTGTTTAGTGACTTGGAGGAGAAGGACCTTCAAATGCATATAGAGATGGGCGACGATGGCGATACAGTGCGACTGACATTGGGACCATTACCTTTAAGAGGGAGTTCGGTAATCCATTCTTGTTGAAGGATGTTATGCATGTTCCAGGTTTGAATAAGAACTTGGTCTCGGTCGCAATGTTGGAAGACAGAGGTTATGATGTTGTTTTCAGTGAGGGAAAAGCCTTCCTTCGACATAAAAAAATAGGTCAAACCAAGAGGATAGGGATTCAAGTTAAGAATCTCTACAAGATGGAGGTATATGGCTGCGCTGTAATGATGGGAAAAGCAGAAGAAGTGGTGAGCCGAGATGAGGGTGAATTATGGCACAGGAGATTGGGCCATCTTCACCATGGAGCTTTAAAGATTTTGCAGAAGATTTCTACTGGAATTCCCAAGGGTACTCTTTCATAGTTATATTAGTGCAAGGGATGTACTATGGGTAAGTTTGTGAAGACCAACTTTCATGAGAAGGAGAACCGTGCTTCAGTGATCCTGGAGAGAATTCACATAGACGTGTGTGGACCTTTCTTGGTTGCTTCAACAACAAAACACATGTATTATGTTATATTTGTTGATGAATATTCTCATAGATGCTGGACCTTCTTCATGCAGAAGAAGAGTGAAACATTCTCAAATTTATGTGAGTTTAAAGCATTGGTGGAGAAGGAGTCGGGGAAGCAAGTGAAAGCTCTACGGAGCGATAATGGTGGTGAATACATATCGGGCAAATTCGAAGACTTCTGTAGCAAAGAAGGAATTTGAAGAGAACTCATAGTGCCTCATAACCCACAGCATAATGGGGTCGCAAAGAGGAATAAAAGAAGAATCATGGGTGTTGCACGAGCTATGCTTGAGAGGGAGCTAAAATTGCATGCAGTGGAGGAACTACCAGTTCCGAAAGATGAGCTTCCAGATGTGGATCAACCACAACAGGAGATTCATGGAGTGGAGGAGTCTACTCATGCAGAACCAAACATCAGACAAGGCAGAAAGCGTACCACAAAAGCTGAGAGACTGAAGCTTGATGTGGCACATAATGTAGGAGTCCCTACATCACAGCGCAAACAGAGACAATCACCTGACCAATTTACTGGATACATGGCTCTGATGAGCAAGTGTATCATGACAGAGACATATTATTTTGAAGAAGCAGTGCAGGAGCCCACATGGGTAGATGCCATGGTGGAGGAGTATGAATCCTTTTTCAGAAACAGTGCTTGGGAGATTGTTCCAAGGCCGGTGGGAAAATCAGTTGTAGGATCAAGATGGATCTACAAGGTAAAGCAAGCTGCTGATGGGAGAATCGAGAAATATAAGGCAAGATTTGTTGCCCAGGGCTTCTCACAGATCGAGGGGATTGATTATGAAGAAACCTTTGCACCCGTCTCATGGTATTCTTCCATAAGGACCATCCTTGCTCTCTCAACGCATATGGGTTGGCACATTCATTAGATGTATGTGAAGACCACGTTCCTTAATGGGATCGTTGAGGAAAAGGTCTACATTGAGCACCCTGAAGGATTTGAGATCTTCAGTAGTGAGTCGCATGTGTGCAGGCTCAAAAGAGCGTTGTATGGGCTGAAACAAGCAACTCGTGCTTGGTACACACAGATCGACAACTATTTCACTGGACTTGGCTTCACCAAGAGTGAGGCGGATGCAAACCTGTATCAAATTGTGGTTGAGGGTAAGATTTTAATCATTGCTCTTTATGTTGATGATTTAATACTAACGGGTGATGAGCAGTTGATACACTCATGCAAGGAAAATATTTCAAAGGAGTTTAAGATAAACGATTTGGGCCTCCTTCATTATTTCCTTGGATTGGAAATATGGCAGCAGGAAGGTGAAATGTTTGTGTCTCAAGGCAAGTATGCGGGGGAGATACTGGAGAAGTTTCACATGCAAGGCTGCAAGCCTATCGACACTCCTCTTCCAGGAAATTGGAGGAAAGAGGATGCTGCATCAACAGAGGTAGTGGATGCCACTGTTTATGGACAGTTGGTGGGTTCGCTCATGTATTAGGTTAATACAAGACCGAACATATGCTATGCGGTGAAACATCTTTCACGAGCGATGGTTAAGCCTACCAAGATCTTTTGGAAGGCAGGCAAGCATGTCCTGAGATATCTTAGGGGCACATCTGAGTATGGTTTATGGTACAGACAGACGAATGAGGTGAAGTTGCATGGCTTCACGGATGCAGATTGGGCAGGCAGCCCAACAGACAGAAAGAGCATATCAGGAGGGATTTTCAGTATCAGATCTATGACAGTTTCTTAGTACAGCATGAACAAAGATCTGTGGCACTCAGTTTAGCGGAAGCAGAATACATGGCAGCAAGTCAAGCTGCATGTGAGGCTATCTGGATGAGGAAGATCCTGGTCAGTTTGTTCGGTTCACATTTAGATCCTACAGTGATACATTGTGATAATCAGAGTTGCATCAAACTCTCGATTAATCTTGTGTTTCATGATAGATCTAAACATATTGATATCCGGTATCATCATATCAGAGATTGTGTGCGGCAGAAGGTCATGTTGCTTTAGTACATTCCTACGGAGGATCAGGATGCAGATATTCTGACGAAGGCGCTCACCAAGAGAAAATTCGAATACCATAGAGGTAGGATCAAGTTGAAAGATAATCCCTATCTTGTTGAGAGGGAGTGTTGAGATTCAACAAGATGATGAGTGTTGTAGTTCATCTGCATATCCTTTTTCTTTTATCTTATTTTGAAAATAAAAAATACAAAAAGATCAGAAAATCATAAAAATGTATGCTATAGTATAATGTTTTTATACTATAACACAGAAAAAAGAAATGTTTTTTTCCAAAAAGTGTATCATTAAGTTTTATTTGGATGTATATGATAAGTCTCGTGTTTAAGCTGCGAGCAAGTTTCCAAGCGGAAACAACATGCCTTGTAGATTAAACTCTGAAGATGAATTGCGGAGGTGCGAAAAGCTTGAGAGTTAGTGAATCATGAACCCCCGCAGTTGACCCGTTTGACCGCGGGTAAATGATGATCGACGGTGTGGATGCATTGCGGGGGGGTCCGCTCGAAGTCTGTCGCCGTACTCCAAGAACCCCCGCGATGACGTCATGAGGTGCCATGGAAGACAACTGTAATTCATAACAACGGCTTTTACACATCATCTCAGGCATTTAATTTGAGGTTTGTGTAGCTGTTAAATGGTTCTTTATCCCGTTTTGAAAACTATTTGCATTCCGTTTCTTTTTTAGCAGTGTCATCGCCACTTTCCCGTGTTCCACTGCTCCTGTTGTTTGTTCAGTCATGGCCAAACGAATTATCCACATTTCACTCATGGACGGTGAAAAATATATTCAAGATACAGTGTCTTCTGTAAACCATCCTTTACTGTATCATCAAGTGACCCTAAACGCTGAGAAATCCCCAGTTTTTTCTGCCATGAAGAATTCCGGTATATTGTCCGCCTGTATCCCAAAAGCCCATTTCTTTCCCGAGTTTATCTCATGGCTGGTCTCTTCTATGTATCCTGGTAAGTGTTTCGTAATGAATTCGCAGGGAGAAAACGTTTTGCAGGTATCAACGCAGTTAATTCGCCAAGCATTATGCTTTCCTGAAAACGAGTCACCACTGCAATTCTCTGAAGATTCATTGGCTCATTATTTTGAGGACCTTTCAAATGAAGAATTTGACCAATGTATGTCCTACTTGAGACCAAATTCAAAGGAATCTCAACTAGAAGGAGAAGAATTTAGTTTGGAATTGTTCAATGCTGAATATAGACCAATTCTGAGTTGCATTGCAGAGATTTTGGGCAAAGACAATGACCATACAGTCGATAAATTAGTATTGGGAATGTATGCGCTGATGATGAAACCAGGGGTTGTTCTCGACATTCCATCTTTCTGGCACGATATTGTAAATTCTCAGTTGATGACCTTTCCTCTTACAGGTTTCTTTAAATTCCCGTCATTGATTGTGTATTTATTTTTATATCAAAATGTCAAAGAATTTATGAGTTTGGGGTTGAATATAGTTGATGTTAACAAGCAAAAGAAATCAGTCTTATTTTGGACTGACATGACTAGAAAAGAAGGAAATGAAGCAGGGTTGTTTGAGTTTGCTAGTCATTATATGTCTATTGCTTATAGAATTTTGGATGGAGTCCCTCCTCCATGTTTTCTACCAAAAGCCTGGGAATTTCTACAGTTAGGACCCAGTTGCATATTCGGAGATTGGTTTGTTTTTGAAGAATATTCAGAAATAAGATTGTATGGAGCCAGTATTGAACCTTATAGGCTCCCAACTTTTGTACCTATGCGGATTTTTGCCTTGGAATTCATAAGACAGAGCCTTAATGTGGATTAGGTGCACTTTCTTCCCATGAAGAAAGGTTTTATGTATAAATTGCCTATGAGTATAGGACCTTTTGTGGTGAATACAAGGCAAGTTTTTGATGAAGTTTCTAAAATGTTGGAAGAGACACATTTGCTACTAGGA
This sequence comes from Pinus albicaulis, assembly GCA_034641835.2. Taxonomy (NCBI): domain Eukaryota; kingdom Viridiplantae; phylum Streptophyta; class Pinopsida; order Pinales; family Pinaceae; genus Pinus; species Pinus albicaulis. The sequence continues at coordinate 77,046,956 of CM076582.1, forward strand.
GAAAAATGGTCATATGATCCACATAGAGTGATTTCCTAGAGAAGAATTGAAAGCGAATATTCTGCGTTTTCTCATGTAAGCAGACCTGATCAGGAGAAGCTGGCAAACCCAGGCGAATTAAATACATCAAAAACGAGTATTCAAACACCTGTTATAACGGAAAGGGAAAATAAAAGAGGTAGGGATGATGTTGTTGAAGTAGATGATGAAGAGCCGAGAGAGGAAAAGAGAACTAAATTGGCTGAAGATCATTCTTCAAAATCACCTGGCTTTACCTTCCATATCAATGAAGAACAAAATGTCCCCTCTTCTCCTAGATTCCATGAACTTCACTCAGAGAAAATGCCTTCAGTCAAACAAATATTTACACAGATTGAAGAAAGAAATCAGAGAATGAAAGCTAATGTAGAGGCTAAGGTGGAACATCATATATCTGCTGATCAGACTAGGTTGTTGACTGTAATGGATCTTGAAAAAGATCAATTCAGAATGGCTCTAACACATCCAATAGGGATGTCCCTTGGATCTTCAAGCAGTTTCAATGAGGTAAATATAACTATGGATGTCAAGAAGATCCCACAATGGGATAAGATGAACCTTCATATGCAGACTGGACAGTTAATTGTTAATGATTTAACCAAGATTAATGCCACAGTGGTTAAAACTGAAAACATGCTTGCAAAAGTTATCAAACAATTCAGAATGGAAAAGGCCAATTCAAGGGCCTTATCAGTTCAAAATGAAGAGTTAAAAAAGATTATCATGAAGATTGGTGTGGATCCGAATGACAAGGTTGCAGTGCAGAAACTCATGAAGAGTGCAAGAAATTTTCAATAGACTCAACAAAGGAGGTCCCAACGGCTCAACCAAAAGTAGTCGTTGATTCAACAACCGCTTCAAGAGCAACTGTTCTCATAGATTAGAAGTTTTCAAATTCTCATTATGTTATTTCTTAAAATCATGTAAATGTAATAGAACCTTTTTGAGGCATGTGCCTCCATAACAGTTAGTAGTTTAAGCAGTTAGAATTAGTTAGGGCAGTTAGAATCAGTTTCATTACTGGAAATTGTCTTGTGATACTGTATTTAAAGACAATTTCAAGAAAGATGAAGGTTCCGAGTTTTTGAACCTTGAAGCATAATTTTGTACTGAGAATTGAAAATCAATGAAAGAAGTATGCAAGTTTCTATTATTCTGGTTATGTTGAAAGTTTATCTAGTTTACATAATGTTTCCATATCTATGAATGAAATAGAGTAATTTGAGCAGCGAGTCTCTTTATACATGTGTATTAAAGAGTTAAACAAACCTTAATGTGTGCTCCTCTATTTTAACTTTATCTTTCATAATTCTTCTGGATTTTAAAATGGTGGATTCTGTTTTAGACAGCATATCAGTTTGAAATCCTCTTCTCATTTTCTTCCATCCATTCATTTCAGCATAATTGGAATATGGCATTGCAGAAACATGTATGAGTTTGATATTTGAAGGTGACAGAATCAATGTTTAGGGGTTTTAATACAGAGACAAAAATATAATAATCACTTGTGACAGAAACAGATAATGTCTTAAGCACAATCCTTTTCACAGCTAAGGAATTGTCACCTAAGGTACAACATTAATTGGCGCCGTTGCCGGGGAGCGAAGATTCGAAGATTTTCCCTGGGTTTTGTTTTTACATTTCTTCTGGTTGTTCAGAGAGGAGGAAATAGTAAGCTGTGTTTGTTTTCAAATAGCTCTGGCTCCCAAGAAACCTGACACGAGGTCGGATACCTCTCAGCAAAAGTTTCCTATTTTGTCTGATCCTGAGAAGCTCGTCTCAAAGAAGAGCCGGAAATCAAAAATAGTTGACACACCAGAAGTTAAACTGCTTGCACCAGGCAACAGTTCACGCACTTTCTCGTCCAAGAAAGTTTCCAAGAAACTCATTTTCTCGGAAGGAGAATCATCACCTTCATCCATTCATTTTCAAGAACCTACATTAGAAGAACAATCTTTGGAGTTTGTGTCTTTCCCTTTTACAGAAACTCAACTCCATACAACTGCCAGCTCTTCTGCAATCGTTCATACTCCAACTCCTATATCAGTTGTTCCACCTCATTCATCCCCACCTACAACTGGTATTCATTTTTCCCCCGCTCAAGGAGCAGTTAATCCGGGCATAAACATGGCAGCCCCTGCTTTCTTGATGAATAGGTATGCACCATTAAATCTAGCCCAACCACTGCATGATATGCCTCAGGAGTATCTCAAGTTACTCCCTAGATTTACTGGTGAAGATGAAATTACTGCAGAACAGCACTTGCCCCTGTTTTGCACATTTGCTGAGAATTTAAATGTTGAACATTTGGACGTTGTAATGAGACTTTTTGTTCAGTATCTAAGTGGAGAGGCAAGGAAATGGTTTAAAGGATTGCCCAATGGTTCCATAAATGATTGGGATACCCTAGAAAGACGGTTCACCGAGAGATGGGGTGAAAAAAGGGACCATGGTTATTCTTTGATAGAATTCAATGCATTAAAGAAGAAATCTGATGAAAACATGAATGATTTTGTGAAAAGATTTAATAAATTGTATAATAGTTTGCCTGTTGAAATGAAACCCCCTCCTATTGGAGCAAGGGTCGTTTTTGCTGGTGCATTTGAACCAGAATTCAGTTTCACATTGAGAGAAAGAAGGTCTCCTACTTTGGAGCAGATTCAAACTGATGCTCTAGAGATTGAGGCTAATATGTCTGATGCTGGTAAAGTTCAAGATAAAGGAAAAGCTAAAGAAGAAGCCTCATCTCATGACCAGAGAATTGACGATATGACTAAGGTCATAAAAAATTTGTCTAATAAGTTGGTGAAGTTGGAAATAGACAATAATAAGCCTGCAAGACAAAATAGAGGGGTTTTTAATCCCCAGTTTAAAAAATAGCCCCTGCAGCTACAAAGAGAAAGAAAAGATCAAGATCAGGTGCAAGCACCCTTGTATATAGAGGTAGCTCCATCCCGCTCAACGGACGATGATGATGAAAAAGACGATGACGCTCTAATTTCTGCTATCTAGATGGAAGATGATGAAACCGAAGAAGAAACAGAGGAAGAAAGAATGGAAGAAGATGAAGAAACTGGTCTTTCATTCGATCAAGAAGAGATGGATGACTATTGCAGATAGTTCACGGACTTCATGCAATCAGAATTACATAAAAAATACGGTTTGAGGTCAAAAAAGAGGTTAAGAACTCAAGATGATGAGGAAAAGGAATCAGAATCAGTACCTGCTCCGATGGCAACTCCATTACAGAAAAATCAGATTAAGAAATCAGATAAGGGGAAACAGCCCATGAATGAAGAAAAAGAGAAGGAAAAACAACAAGTTGGGGCTTCTCAAACAAAGATTAAGGACCCTAATATTTTGGAGAAAGTTGTTACTGTTTCGAATCAAGGCCTAAATTCCAATAAAAATCAAGAAGAACCTGAAAAGTTGACAAAACAGAATAAAACTTTCAGTTTGTCGAAAGAGTTGGAGAAAGTAAAAATTCAAGTACCTCTCCTCGAGTTAATAAAAACACCTGGTTATAAGAAGGAGATTGCAGAGTTTATCAATTTATCTCAGTCTAATGAAGTGGGCGATATAGTAAATCTGCAGGAAGAAAAACCAGTGGTTACCTTCGGGCCTCATGTTGAAGAGGTAGATTCATCCGTTCCTCCTTTTTATATATCACTTTTGTTACATGATTTTGTTTTACATAATTTTATGCTAGATTCTGGCGCATCCCACAATCTGATGCCACTGTGTGTGATGAAAGAGTTGAATTTACAAATCACTAAGCCATATAGAGACCTTTATTCTTTTGATTAAAAAATGGTGAAGTGTGTAGGTCTTATTAAGGATATGGTTGTTTCATTGGCTCAAATCCCAGCCAAGAGCATTATGATGGATGTGATAGTGGCAGACATCCCAGCCAGATTTGGTATGTTGTTATCTAGGTCTTGGGGGGAAAAGCTTGGAGGAGTGTTGAAGCTAGACTTTACATATGCTATCATTCCTGTTTTTAATGGGGAAGAAAGAAGGCTGTATAGAGAAACTAGATTTCAAAAAACTGCTACCAAGAAAGATGCAGGTAATTCACCTATTTATGGCCAAGAGAAGGATGACCTCTCTTGTTTCATGCTGCATGAAGATGCAGAATTTGCTGAAGAATCACAAGGGCAGCTCCCTTCAGCCATTGTACATAAGGAGCTGCATTCAAACAAGTTTTGGAAGTGTTATTTTGATGGTGCGTATTCTAAAGAAGGCACAGGAGCTGGTTTCATTTTTGTATCTCCAGAAGGTAACCTTGTACCTTTTTCTTTTAAATTGGAGTTTGAATCCACCAATAATGTAGCTGAGTATGAAGCATTAATCATTAGTCTGCAGACAAATAAGCAAATGGGAATTCAATCTATGACCGTGTTTGGTGATTCTGAATTAATCATAAGACAAATTAAGAATGTGTGTCAAACCAAGCATCCCAGGTTAAGAACTTACAGGAATGAGGTATGGGATTTAATTGAAAATTACTTTGAAGCTTTCAATCTACAGTTTGTCCCAAGAGAAGAGAATAGAATGGCAGATTCTTTAGCAGTTGCAGCTAGTACATTCAAGCCTCCAATTGATCCGAGGCTAAGATATGAAATTGAGATGAGACATAGACCTTCGATCCCAGACAATATCAAACATTGGCAGGTTTTTGAGGATGATGAGCAGATTAAGCAATTTTTGTTGATGATTGAAGACTTTGAAGAGCATCAAATTGATTTGGAAACTGATGAAGATGACTCGGTTGATATATCTAAGACTCTAAAAAAGAAGATTGGTGATCAGTAGATTATTCAACTAAAAGACAATGTTTTACCAAGAGGACTGGTACCCCTCGAAAGGCTGTTTGATGCTAATGATGTGGCAGTAAATCAGAAGAAAGCATAGCTAGATAATAATGTGGAAGATTGTAATTTGGGAACTCAATATGAGCCTAAAATGGTAAAATTGTTCAAAGGCCTTCTGAAGGACTATAAACAGAGGTACGTAGATCTGTTCAAACAATTTGAGGATGTATTTGCCTGGTCATATGATGACCTGAAGACTTATGATAAGAGTATTATTCAGCACAAAATTCCATTGAAAGAGGGAGTCAAACCACATAAACAGAAACTTCGACAAATCAATCCATTGTTGTTGGCCCCGATTGAAAAGGAGATAAAGAAATTGTTGCAGGCCAAAATAATTGTTCCTCTCAGATATTCATATTGGGTTTCCAATCTGGTACCAGTCCGAAAGAAGAATGGAGAGATAAGGCTGTGTGTAGATTTCAGGAACTTGAATAGGGCTTCATTGAAGAATAATTATCCTTTACCGAAGATGGATTTTGTCTTACAAAAAGTAACTGGAGCGTACAGGTTATCAATGGTAGATGGTTTTTCAGGATATAACCAGGTTGCTATGGAGAAGGAAGATCAAAAGAAAACTGCTTTCACTACACCCTGGGGTACATTCATGTATGCCAGGATGCCATTCGGCTTAATGAATGCAGGAGCCACATTCCAAAGAGAAATGGATATTGCATTTGTAGGAGATAACTTTGTGGTTGTTTATCTGGATGATGTCACCATTTTTTCAAACTCTGATGAAGAACATCTACATCATTTGCAAAAAGTCTTCTTGAAATGTAGAAAATATGGATTATCGCTGAATACTAAAAATTCTTTGTTCGCTTTGGAGGAGGGTAAACTGCTGGGACATATTGTTTCTAAACAAGGAGTGAAGATTGATCCAGCGAGAGTCGAAGCAATACAGTCAATTCCATTGCCCAAAAGTAAGAAAGATATTCAGAGATTCCTTGGGAAAATTAATTTTCTGAGAAGATTTGTTCCTAATTACGCGGAGATTGTCAAGAAAATAACATACATGTTGAAAAAGGATGCAGAGGTGAAGTGGGACAACGAAGCAAGAGAATATTTTCAAATAATTAAAGAAGCTCTGAAGGAAGCACCTGTTCTAATAAGTCCAGATTATCTGAAGCCATTTCAAATTTTCTCATTTGTGTCTTCCTCAACAATTGCTGCTGTGTTATTACAGAGAAATGAAGAAAAATGTGAACAACCTGTAGCGTATTTCAGTAAGGTGCTCCGAGATGCAGAGTTGAAGTATAATATATTGGAAAAACAAGTATATGCTCTGGTGAAAGCATTAAAAGCATTAAGAACCTATGTTCTTCATTCCCAAATTTTAGCATATGTTCTTAATTCTGCTGTAAAAGATGTTTTGGTACAGAGTGATGTGGATGGAAAAGGGGCAAATAGATTGCTAAAATCCAAGAATATGATCTGGATGTTAAACCAACAAAGTTGATTAAAGGATTGGGGCTGGCAAAATTATTAACAGAGTCAAATTTCCAAGCATTGGGAATTAATTTATTGGCACCTATAGAGGAAGTCAATGAAGAAACAGGTGACGTTCAGGCGAAGTCAGCAATTAAATATAATTTTTTGTGCTCATATTGGTACAAAGATATTGTTCATTATTTATGCTTTCTTTCTTGTCCTCCTTCAATAAATAGAGCTAAATACAGAGCTTTAAAACTCAAAGCTCAACCTTATGTCATAATTGAAGCAAAGCTATATTGGAAGGATCCTGCTGGAGTATTGTTGTTATGTTTGACAGAGGAGGAAGTTTCAAAAGTAATTAGAGAGTATCATGAGTGCTTGTGTGGGGGTCACTACAGTTGGAAGGTAACTGCTCATAAAATTTTAAAATCAGGTTTCTTTTGGCCATATGTGTTCGCTGATGTATATAAAGAAGTCAAAAGTTGTCGGAAATGCCAGGTGTTTGCAGAAAAGAAAAAGTTAGCCCCTTTACCTCTTCTCCCTGTTTTTATTGAAGAACCTTTCAGACAATGGGGATTGGATTTCATTGGAGAAATCAATCCACCATCAGGTGGGAAATTTAAGTGGATTCTTACTGCTACAGATTATTTTACAAAATGGGTGGAGGCAATCCCTACCAGGAAGGCAAATGATTTAGTTGTTATGAAGTTCTTAGAAGAAAATATCTTTAGCAGATTTGGATGTCCAGTAAAGATTGTGACAGATAATGCACAAGTTTTCAACTCAATTAGGTTTATTAACTTCTGTCAAACTTACAATGTGATATTGTCTCATTCTACAACTTATCATTCACAAGGGAATGGATTGGCAGAATCTTCTAACAAAACATTGGTAAGAATTCTGAAGAGGACAATAAATGAAAACCAAAAGAATTGGGATTCGAAGCTAATTTTTGCACTATGGGCAACGAGGATGACCACTCGAAGATCCACTGGTAAGTCACCTTATGAGCTAGTATATGGGACTCAAGAATTGTTTCCCACCCAGTTGGTGAAACCTGTGATTTCTTTTCTTCAAGATGCTCAAGCAGAACCAAATGCCATGATTAGAAGAATGAATAATATAATGGAGCTAAATGAAAACAGAAATAAAGTTCGGGAGAATTTGCTCACTTATCAGCAAAAAATGAAGACAATATTTTACAGGAAAGCGAAAGAATTTATGTTTCAAAGAGGAGACCTTGTATTGAGATGCGATACCCGAAGGGAAGACAAAGGGAAACACGGCAAATTTGATCCCTTGTGGTATGGTCCTTTCAAAATTAATGAAGTCAGGATGAATAATACTTTCATGCTGGAAAATCTTGAAGGGGAAGTACTAGATATGCCTGTGAATGGGCAATATCTAAAGCATTATTTCCGGCACTAAAGAGCTATTTCACCATCATTGTATATATCCGGTGTGATCATTGTACATATTTCATCAAGCAATTTTTGACTCCCTGCCCGAAGTGAAGGCACAGATCTGCAAGTTCTTAGTGTTTCGTGGAAAAAACATTATTCCCAGGTGGAGCCAGATGTTGTGGATCCATCTACATATCCTTTTCTATTTTATTTTGAAAATCGAAAAATAAAAAAAAATCTGAAATTCGCAAAAAAATATATGTTATGGTATAATGTTTTTATACTATAGCATAAAAAAGGAGTATTTAACAAAAGTGCGTTACCAATTAAGTTTATTATTAAACATTATTTGGCCTTGTATTATAGTTTGACATTTAAATATCGGGCAAGTTTTAAAGTGGAAGCGGCAAAGTGTTGAAGATCGTAATCGGGTGATCAACTACGGGGGCGCAAAGAGCTCGTGTATTATTCAATCTGGCACCCCCGCAATTGACTTGTTGACTGTGAGGTAAATGAAGATCAGCGGTGTGGATGTATTACAGGGGGGGCAACCCAAAATTTGCCGCCGTACTTCGGCAGCCCCCGCAGTGACATCATATGAGCAGCTGTACTCCAAGTCAGCAACATTACACGTCATTACAGGCATTTAATACAGTTTTGCGCAGTTGTTAAAAGGTTGTTTTTATCCCATTTTCAAAGTACTTCCTGTCATTTTCCCCCTTTCGAGCTGTATCACCTTCACCTTTCCGTTTTCTATCATTTTTCCATTAAGCCATGGCAAAACGAGTCTCTCTATCTGGTTCTTCAAGCCTCAATTCCCTCATGGACAGTGAAAAAGACGTCTAAGATACCATGTCTTCTGTAAACCATTTCTTATTGCATCATCAAGTGACCCTAAATGCTGAGAAATCCCTAGTTTTTTCCGCCATGAAGAAATCTGGTGTCTTGTCCGCCTGTATCCCAAAAGCCCATTTCTTTCCCGAGTTTATCTCATGGCTAGTCTCTTCAATGTATCCTGGTAAGTGTTTCATAATGAATTCGTAGGGAGAAAACATTTTGCAGGTATCGACGCAGTTAATCTGCCAAGCATTATGATTTCTTGAAAATGAGTCACCACTGCAATTCTCCGAAGATTCATTGGCTCGTTATTTTGAGGACCTTTCAAATGAAGAATTTGACCAATGTATGTTCTACTTGAGACCAAATTCAAAGGAAGCTCAACTAGAAGGATAAGAATTTAGTTTGGAATTGTTCAATGCTGAGTATAGACCAATTCTGAGTTGCATTGCAGAGATTTTGGGCAAAGACAAAGACCGTATAGTTGATAAATCAGTATTGGGAATGTATGCGCTGATGATGAAACCAGGGGTTGTTCTCGACATTCCATCTTTCTGGCAGGAGATTGTAAATTCTCAGTTGATGACCTTTCCTCTTACAGGTTTCTTTAAATTCCCATCATTGATTGTGTATTTATTTTTATATCAAAATGTCGAAGAATTTATGAGTTTGGGGTTGAATATAGTTGATGTTAACAAGCAAAAAAAATCAGTTTTATTTTGGACTGACATGACTAGAAAAGAAGGAAATGAAGCAGGGTTATTTGAGTTTGCTAGTCATTATATGTCTATTGCTTATAGAATTTTGAATGGAGTCCCTCCTCCATGTTTTCTACCAAAAGCCCAGGAATTTCTACAGTTAGGACCCAGTTGCAGATTCAGAGATTGGTTTGTTTTTGAAGAATATTCAGAAATAAGATTGTATGGAGCCAGTATTGAACCTTATAGGCTCCCGACTTTTGTACCTATTCGGCTTTTCGCCTTGGAATTCATAAGACAGAGCCTTAATGTGGATCAGGTGCACTTTCTTCCCATGAAGAAAGGTTTTATGTATAAATTGCCTATGAGTATAGGACCTTTTGTGGTGAATACAAGGCAAGATTTTGATGAAGTTTCTAAAATGTTGGAAGAGACACATTTGCTACTAGGAGAAAAATGGTCATATGATCCGCATAAAGTGATTTCCCAGAGAAGAATTGAAAACGGATATTCCACGTTTTCTCATGTAAGCAGACCTGATCAGGAGAAGCTGGCAAACCCAGGCCAATTAAATACATCAAAAACGAGTATTCAAACACCTGTTATAACGGAAAGGGAAAATAAAAGAGGTAGGGATGATGTTGTTGAAGTAGATGATGAAGAGTCGAGAGAGGAAAAGAGAACTAAATTGGCTGAAGATCATTCTTCAAACTCACCTGGCTTTACCTTCCATATCAATGAAGAACAAAATGTCCCCTCTTCTCCTAGAGGCCATGAACTTCACTTAGAGAAAATGCCTTCAGTCAAACAAATATTTACACAGATTGAAGAAAGAAATCAGAGAATAAAAGCTAATGTAGAGGCTCAGGCAGAACATCATATAGCTGCTGATCAGACTAGGTTGTTGACTGTAATGGATCTTGAAAAAGATCAATTCAGAATGGCTCTAACACATCCAACAGGGATGTCCCTTGGATCTTCAAGCAGTTTCAATGAGGTAAATATAACTATGGATATCAAGAAGATCCCATAGTGGGATAAGATGAACCTTCATATGAAGACTGGACAGTTAATTGTTAATGATTTAACCAAGACTAATGCCACAGCGGTTAAAACTGAAAACATGCTTGCAAAAGTTATCAAACAGTTCAGAATGGAAAAGGCCAATTCAAGGGCCTTATCAGTTCAAAATGAAGAGTTAAAAAATATTATCATGAAGATTGGTGTGGATCCAAATGACAAGGTTGCAGTGCATAAGCTCATGAAGAGTGCAAGAAATTTTCAATAGACTCAACAAAGGAGGTCCCAACGGCTCAACCAAAAGTAGTCGTTGATTCAACAACCACTTCAGGAGCAGCTGTTCTCATAGATTAGAAGTTTTCAAATTCTCATTATTTTATTTCTTAAAATCATGTAAATGTAATAGAACCTCTTGAGGCATGTGCCTCCATAACAATCAGTAGTTTAAGCAGTTAGAATTAGTTAGGGTAGTTAGAATCAGTTTCATTACTGGAAACTGTCTTGTGATACTGTATTTAAAGACAATTTCAAGAAAGATGAAGGTTCCGAGTTTTTGAACCTTGAAGCATAATTTTGTACTGAGAATTGCAAATCAATGAAAGAAGCATGCAAGTTTCTATTATTCTAGTTATGTTGAAATTTTATCTAGTTTACATAATGTTTCCATATCTATGAATGAAATAGAGTAATTTGAGCAGCGGGTCTCTTTATACATGTGTATTTAAGAGTTAAACAAACCTTAATGTGCTCTCCTCTATTTTAACTTTATCTTTCATAATTCTTCTGGATTTTAAAATGGTAGATTCTGTTTTAGACAGCATATCAGTTTGAAATCCTCTTCTCATTTTCTTCCATCCATTCATTTCATCATAATTGGAATATGGCATTGCAGAAACATGTATGAGTTTGATATTTGAAGGTGACAGAATCAATGTTTAGGGGTTTTAATACAGAGACAGAAATATAATAATCACTTGTGACACAAACAGATAATGTCTTAAGCACAATCCTTTTCACAGCTAAGGAATTGTCACTTAAGGTACAACAATGAGCTTAGTGAAAATGAGTCGCCTTCACTAAGTCGGCCCGTAGGCTATTTTTGGCGCAAGTCTATTTTTAGACATGGTGATCATATTTCAGAAGTTGCAGGATGCTATTTGTGGACGGTTGGTCAAGTTGGAAAAATAGATGAAATTCTATTTTTAGAATATTGGGCGAAGTCTATTTATAGATCGTCAATCTAAAAATAGAAGTGTCGATTATTATTAGCTCTTAATAATAATCCGACAATAAACAACAACTTATTCTCTTGGAGCACTTAGTTTCAGTGCACAGATTTGGAAAATCATTGGGTTGAAGGAATTACACAATTCCTAGGGTTTACTGTTGGTTCATGCATGGAGGACTCAGTTAGAACTAAAGTGGCAAAGTTATGACAGATTTGGAAGAGTAGTTCATGGAGTTGTTATTCAATTTAACTAAATTAATGGAGTTAAACTCAGTTGAGCTAGCTGTATCTAGTCTAACTGAATGATACACTAGTGAGAGTGGAGTGAATTAATTCACAAATAATAACTCATTAATCAACTGAATAATACAACAATTAACTACATTGCATGTCAGTTCCAGTGGAGACCCAGTGGAGATATAGGTGAAAGGGAAAGATGGACTATTTGTTGTGACTATAGTGGAGAATTCAATGCATCCACACATACATTAGAGATGCCTATGAGTATTGCGCAGTCAAGGGAAGTTATGGCCGAATTCATTCAGGGTTCTTCTTCAACAGGGATTGCGCAGTGGAGGCAGACTAGCAGGTGGCAAGAAATCGGTGCATGGATTTGCATATTTCTTCTGATTAGTGTGTGACGATTGATTGTACTGAGAGCTTGATGTACTAATATTTTTATGAGATTGTTACATCATCTCCATGATACATAATATATGATAGTTGGGGTTTTTTAGCTTCAGGCTTTCCCGTTAAACAACTGTGTTATGTGCGATTGTTTTTATTGCTTCATGTGTTCGCAACTGATTTTAAATTTCTGCAAAAGATTAACAGTGGAAGGATTTTGTATTTAGCAAGAAGATAAAATATTGTTAGATCAGGAGAATCTGGATTTATACATGCATCTTTTATATAATTTCTACATACCCAACATTATCCCACTTGTTGGTTTCTTTGCACACAAGGGGCTGCAGGGGTACACATTCACCGATCCAGGGCCGTAACACCCACTGTTTCTCTACACCAAGAGAAATTTTCAAAGTGTCCACCTTTACAAGAAACACTTTTTTCTCTTCAACTATATTGATCTGAAAATGAAAGTATTTGTTTTGCTTTTCAAAGTATTCATTTCCATTAAATTAAGTGTGCAAAGTGTTTGGATAGTCTTGCAAGTGAAACAAAGTGTTTTGGGTAACTGTTTATGAATTTTGGTGTGAGGGAGTGTTTTTTTAATTTATTATTTAATAACTTTAATCTGAATAACACAACATAATAACTTCACCATAAACAAATAGCAACATGATGAGGGAGTTCACCCCTCCTGGGCTACATCTGCCGGGTCCAAGGCTCCCAATGGGCATGTCCCTGATATATTATGATGCTCAAATTGATAATACAGTGAGAAAAAATCCTAAATAGACCAAAACAACTTTCAAAATGAATTCAAAACACAGAAAGAAGCTAAGAATGACTCTGATTTCACCTAAAATAGTGAAGTGTAGTCCAATGCAGCTCCGTTTCCCTCAAGGCCTTGATGGCTCCCCAAGATTATCTGAAGTAAAAATGGCTGAAATACACTTATGATGGCTCTAAAACCTATTCCAATGGCTCCAGAATACCTAAAATACCCAAAATCAAAAAAAAATTTCGCTCCAAAAGGTTCAATAGTGTGAAAGTTATGACCAACTGAAGTTTTGTCCAATTTGGCCTAAGGAAACTCCACTAAACTTGGAGTAACTGTAGTTAGCTCCAATAACTATGGAAAACTCCGCCCAGAATAGCGTGCCCGTCTAACTTGTCGAAACCATTTGCATTAAATTTAGATGTTAGTGGTAGTGGTCACATGGACCAACTCCACCGCCAACATAACCGTTTGGAGCCAACGGTTTAAAGACCGTGGCATATAAATGTTAAACGAAATTGCCGCCAAGACATGTGACCCCAACTGCATAGCATAACAGTCGGGGTTTAATGTTATCCGTTGTTGGACTTGTAGTATATGGTTTCGAGCCATGGTTCTATGTAGAGGGGGCTGGCTCTTAGGGGCTGGCCCCCTTTCCACCCCAACCTTGACTTTAATAAAATTCAAATATGCGTGTTGTCCATATGTATTAAGAACTAACATTCGGGCGAGCCGGTTGGGCCTGTGGGCTGGCGGCCACCCGACCCGGGGTCAATTCGTGCCAACTCTAATATATTTTTCCACGGTAAACTCTTCTGTCTTGTAGCCACGTGGCGGCCTCCGGGCTTGCCACATGGCAGAAACTGATTGGCCCATAAAACACAAACAAATAAATCCTCCAATCTGGGAATGACAAATGTCAAGCCATGATTGGTTGTTGAAGGAATATTTCTTGGAATATTCTATGGAATATTCCCAAAATTTTCTATGGAATATTCTTTTTTTAATATTTTTTTCATCAAAGTCAACCATGGTCAAACTGGTCTTTTGCATGAAATTGTGAATTTTCAAACTTGAATAACTTTCACATACAGTGTTGGATTTGAGTGCCGTTTGCGACCACAGGATCATATCGATGAGGCCTATCGTGTCATTCTAGTTTCAACCAATTCTGAGCAGTTCTAATTTTGAGCATTTTCTTCACTGAGGACATGATCACCTGATCACACCTCCCCATTGGGAAGCTTTTGGACCCCAAAAGCCTTCAATTACCTGTTAAGAAGATGAGGGTACAGATCCCTCACCTTTTCCACCTCCATCCACTTTTCCTTACTCTGTTTGCTGCCTTTAAGACCAACCCGAACATAATCAACATTCCCCTCCTTGAAGTGCGTGTCGTTCTGTCAAGGATAGCATCCTCTTTCAATTCATCCAAAAATTCTGGCGAGAAATCCTCTATGGATGGCAGCTGAATGTCACTATCATAATAAAAAATTAAAGGAGGTTCATACAAACGTAAATTTTCCACATTCACAACGGAATACATTTGCATGTATGAAGGCAAATCTAATTGAAAATCATTATTTCCAACTTTTTTAAGGATCTTGAATGGACCATAATGAATAGGCTTTAGCTTTTTATCTTCTCCTTGCATTCTTTCCTTACTAATATGCAACCATACCTCATCTCCTTCGTGAAACTTATGATCAATTTTGTGCTTATCATGCCTCTCCTTGTACTTGCCTTGACTTTTTTCAAGCTATTCTTGAACTTGTTGATGTATGAGCTGAATTATTTCAATGAATATGCGAGCTTTGTCAATGTCACTATGACCATCAATGGCCACATCCTTCTCAAGAATAAAATCTAAAGGTGACTTAGGCAAATACCCAAAACAAGCTTCAAAAGGTGAAGTATTTGTAGAAGAGTGCTTGGCCCGATTGTAAGCATGCTGAATGTAATGCAAATGCTCATCCCAAAGCTTGGGATGCTTGTTGCAATAACCTCTCAAAATATGTACAATGGTTCTGTTCACTACCTCTGTTTGGCCATCTGTTTGCGGATGGAAAGCAGTACTCTTCTTCAACTTGGTGTCCATCATCTTCCATAAATTGGACCAAAAATTCCCCACAAATCTAGAATCCCTGTCACTCTGTAAATGTACCACCATTTTGCTTACCCCGAAATTTCCAGCTATGAGAGAAGAATGAGCCTCTCTCATGATGCTTAGTCTCTCCCCCTGTGGTATACATAACTTTCCCATATGAAACAACAAATTATTTTCAAATTATAATCATTCTCCTCAACATGATTTCCTTCACTCAAGTTAGCATACACATCCTTAAAATCAACATCTGATGCACACTATTCTATGTAGCTCTCATGTACAATAGAATCATTCTTAAGCAAATTACTAACACTAATAATAGGCCTTGAAAGCATATCAACAACCTTGTTGTAAATACCTTTCTTGTACCTTATTACCAAGTGAAATTTTTGTAGAAAGCCCATCCATCTGAAATGCCGTGACTGCTGTAATTTACTTTGCGATTGCAAGTACTGTAAAGGCTAATGGTCAGTATGAACAATTGTTTCTTTTCCCATCAAATAGTGTTTCCATTTTTTGACACTTTGTACCAACGGATACAACTCTTTATCATATGTAGGATAATTCACAACAGCACCATTAAATGTCTCAGAATGAAATGCAACAGGCTTACCATGTTGTAAGAGAACTGCACCCATGGCGTAATCACTAGCATCTGTCTAAATCTCGAATATCTGTCTCAAGTCCGGTAATGCAAGGAATGGAGCTGAACTTATCTTCTCTTTAAAAGACTCAAAATCTTTCTGTTTCTTGCCTCCCCATTGGAAAGCACGCTTCACACTAGTCACTGCATGCATAGGAGCTGCTATGACAGAGAAGTTAGAAATAAACTTCCTCCAATATTGAGCTGCACCCAAAAAAATTCTTACCTCTGTAATGGATTTGGGAGTAGGCCAATTCACAATGGATTCTACTTTGGAAGGATCAATTCTCAAAGCGCCTCCTCCTACTATGTGTCCCAAATAAACCAAAGAAGTCTTTCCAAATTCACACTTTGACATTTTAAGAAATAACTGATTTTTATTCAAAACATCAAGTACTTTCATAACATGCATGACATGCTCTTCTCTAGTCTTGCTGAAAATTAAGATGTCATCTAAGTAGACAATAACGAAATCATCAAGAAAAGGATGTAAGACATCATCCATTACCCGCATGAAAGTTGCAAGTGCATTGCATAAACCAAACGGCATAACAAGCCACTCAAAGAGTCCCTGTTTGGTTTTAAATGCTGTCCTCCAAATGTCACTTTCTGCAATTATAACTTGATGACAACCACTACGTAAGTCTAACTTAGTGAAATACTTAGCATCTTTCATCTGATCCAACAAATCATCTATCCTTGGAAGTGGGTAACAATTCTTTACCGTTATTTTGTTCAATGCCCTGAAGTCCACACACATGCGCCAAGTTCCATCTTTCTTTGGAATCAACACTATCGGTGACCCACATGGCGAACTGCTTGGTCTTATGAATCCTTTGTCCAACAAGTCTTTAATCTACCTCTTGATTTCAACATTCTCCATCATATATAAGTGATACATGCCGATATTAGGAAGAGGACAATTTTGACGTAAATGGATCTCATGCTGAATCTCCCTTTTAGGACGTAAACCTGTCGGTTCCTGAAACATCTCATGATGTGCATCAACTACATCATATAAATCTGATTTAAGCTTGGAATCAAAATTTTCAAATGACTCATGATTCATATCAACCTTGGGCTTAACCATAAGAAGTACAAAAATCTTGCTAGAATTTACTAGCCTTTTTACCTGTCCCGCATTTACCATCGCTATATTTGTCTTCTTACGATGTGCTCTGACAATGAACTCCTTGCCATCTTTAAAGAGATGATATTTATTTTCATGGCGATGGAAGATCGCTTTCCTGTCAAATAAGTAAGAACTTCCCAAAACAATTCCTGATATATCAAGCGGCACCACATCAAGTTCAACTGTGTCAATAAAGTGTGCAGTTATGGGGAATTACAATATGCACTTTCTCGAGACTTGTAAGTTTGCATCCTCCAAGTGGATAAGGCTTTGGATGTGTAATGGTCTCAAGTTTTAGCTATTTGACCAAGTCTTCTGATATTAGGAGCTTGTACATGACAGTTTGAAGTACTAGTGCATGCTTTAGTTTCGGTTTCCTTTCCCTTCATACTTTTCAAACCCATGGCTGCAATTTTGGTTTCATCCCCTGAATCATCACCTAAATCTTGAGGTGTAGTTGTAGTAGCTGCAATTTTCTTCTTTCCCTTGTTTTTGTTAAACTGGTTTCTTTTTTCAGGATGTAATTTCCAATAGTTTTTCTCTTCATGGACCTCTCTTGAACAATGATTACAAATGAATTTTTCACCCTCTTGTTTGATAGATGCATTCTTTTTACCTTTTCCCTTAAAGGTTTTATCTTTTTTCTTCCCTTTGAAAGGCTTGTTTCTACCCTCATCAAAAGTGTTTTTCCCTCTAGCCTCTAAATGCATAGCTTGTACACAAACTTCGTCTAGAATAGTAGGATTAAACATAAGGATAATATGTTTAAGGTAACTGTGCAAACCACCTATATATTTCAGCAAAGTATCTTGACTTTGTAAGTCTACCCCTAATAGGAGTGCTCTTCTCCTAAATTCCTGGGTATAGTCTTGCACATTCTGTCCCTTAAGCTGTCTAAAGTTTTGCCAATTCATTATAGCCTTTTGAAGATGAGCAAGACGATAAATTTGCTTCTTGATTGCAGTAATAAATTCAGTCCAAGATAGAGTAATCTTACCATGTTTCTTGATTTCATCCTTTGTCTTGGCTTCCCACCATACCAATGCTGCTCCATCCATTCTTAGAGAGGCTAGATGTATTTTGGTGTCGTCACCATGAAGGTTTTGAATCCTTAAATAAACTTCCAATTGTCTAATTTCTTTGCATTTACTTCATCGTTAAACATGGGAAATTCAAATTTGACATCAAGCTTAAAAAAAGGATTTTTACCAGTGGTTTTCAACTTATGTGACTGATTTATCGAAGTCGAGGAAGACGATGTAGAGGAAGAGGATGACGATGGAGATGGTGGCTCACCATTTCCTCCATTCCCTTTCTTTGACTGATCATTACCCTTCTTTCCTCCCGAGGAACCCTCTCCTTCTTTTTGGTTTTTAGACCCTTCTCCAACAATCCTATCATTTCTTTCTTGATAGAGGATCCTTACCATTTTAGTCATATCCAAGAAAGCTTTCCGGAATACCCTTTCTTCTTCCTTGGGATCCATCTCTTCAGGAGCTTCTCCTTCTTTTGAATACATGCTTGTAGCTACTTCTAGGGCTCTTGGAGGTGGTTCTCTGACCCTTCTTGGTTGTGGATTAGTTTGTGCACTAACCAAGTTTCCTTCACCTCTCTTGAGTTTTAACCTAGTCAGCATCAAAACTTGCAAACAAATGACTTAATCTTTGCACAAAACAAATGCTGAGTAAAAAATCTAGCTTCTAAGGCTCTAATCCTGAGCTATGATACCAACTGATCTGAGAATGAAAGTATTTGTTTTGTTGTTCAAAGTATTCATTTCCATTAAATTAAGTGTGCAAAGTGTTTGGATAGTCTTGCAAGTGAAACAAAGTGTTTTTGATAACTGTTTATGAATTTTAGTGTGAGGGAGTGTTGTTTTAATTTATTGTTTAACAACTTTAATCTGAATAACACAATAGAAGAAATTCACCATAAACACACAACAACATGATGAGGAAGTTCACCCCTCCTGGGCTACATCTGCCGGGTCCAAGGCTCCCAATGGGCATGTCCTTGATATATTATGATGCTCAAACTGGTAATTCAGTGAGAAAAAGGCCTAAACAAATCAAACCAGCTGTGAAAATGAATTCAGAACATAGAAAGAAGCTAAAAATGACTCTGATTTCACCTAAAACAGTGAAGTGTAGTCCAATGCAGCTCCGTTTCCCTCAAAGTCCTGATGGCTCCCCAAGCTTCTCTGAAGTAAAAATGGCCTAAAGAGACCTCTGATGGCTCTACAACCTATTCCAATGGCTCCAAAATGCTGAGAATACCTGAAATCAAAAAACAAATTTCGCTCCAAAAGGTTCATTAATGTGAAAGTTATGACCAACTGAAGTTTTGTCCAATTTGGCCTAAGGAAACTCCACTAAACTTGGAGTAACTGCAGTTAGCTTTGCTAACTGTGGCAAACTCCGCCCAGAATAGCGCGTCTATCTAATTTTTCAGAACTATTTACATTAAAGTTAGATGTTAGTGGTAGTGGTCACATGGACCAACTCCACCGCTGGCGGAACCGTTTGGAGCCAACGGTTTAAAGACTGTGCCATATAAATGTTAAATGAAACTACTGCTGAGACATGTGACCGCAACTACATAGCATAACCGTCGGGGTTTAATGTTATCCTCTGGTGGACTTGTAGTCTATGGTTCTGAGCTGTGGTTCTATGTAGAAGGGGCTGGCCCCCTTTCCGCCCCAACCTTGACTTTAATAAACTTCAAATATGTGTGTTGATCCATATGTATTAAGAACTAACATGCGGGCGGGCCGGTCGGGCCTATGGGCTGGCGGCCACCCGACCTGGGGTCGATTCCTACCAAATCCAATATATTTTTCCATGGTAAACTCTTCTGTCCTATGGCCATGTGGCGGCTTCCGGGCCTGCCACGTGGCGGAAACTGATTGGCCCATAAAACACAAACAAATAAATCATCCAAACTGCGAATGACAAATGTCGAGCCATGATTGGTTGTCGAAGGAATATTCCATGGAATATTCCCAGAATATTCTATGGAATATTCTTTTTAATTTTTTTAATCAAAGTCAACCATGGTCAAACTGGTCTTTTGCATGAAATTGTGAATTTTCAAACTTGAATAACTTTCACATACAATGTCGGATTTGAGTGCCGTTCATGGCCATAGGATCGTATCGACGAGGCCTATCCTGTCGTTTTGGTTTCAACCAATTCTGAGCAGTTCCAATTTTGAGCATTTTATTCGCTTAGGACATGATCATCTAATCACATATCCCTCACAAAGTGATACTGAACATCAATATGCTTTGCCTTTGAATGATAAGTAGGGTTATTTTCCAAGAAAATTACACTTTTGATATCACAATATATCCTTATAGTTTTTTATACTAACCCCATACGTGAAAAAAACATTTGTAATAAAATTGCTTCCTTGCTTGGATGAGTGGCTTCCATGTATTCAACTTATGTAGTTGAAAGTGCCACTATAGATTGTCTCTTTCTCATCCAATTGATTACTCCTTGATATAGGTTAAACACATACCCACTTTTATATCTTCTCCGATCTACATCTCCAGCCCAGTCAACATCAACAAATCCATGTATATCAAACTCTCTATCCAATCCTAGTCTTACTTGGTAGTAAAAACCATAATCACTAGTGCTACACAGATACTTGAAAACCCAATTTACTATCCTTCCTTGGTTTTGACATAAAATTTCTAAATGCTCACACTGCATGTGAATTGTTTGGTATGGTATGGACCATTTCATACATCAAACATCCAACTACACTCACATTTGGAACACAAGACATGTCCTCTTCATCTTCCCGTGTTTTGGGATATTGTTATGCAAATAAATTTACATCTACCAAGATAGGAACCTTCACTAGTTTACTATCCTCCATATTAAACCTCTGCAATATTGTCTCAACACATTTCCTTTGATTTAACCAGAGATTCCTCTTTGCTCGATCTCATTTAATTTCCATGTCTAAAATAAATTTTGCAACACCAAGATCATTCATGTAAAATTTAGAGAAAATTGGGTCTTCACATCCTGGATAATTTCTTTGTCATTTCCAATCAATAACATATCATCCACATACAAGACCAAGTAAATAACACAATCACCAACTAATTTAAAATACACATAGTGATTCACTTTACTCCCTGCGAAGCAAAGTACATGTATATATGTATCAATTTTTTGATACCACATCCTTGGTGATTGATTTAACCCATACAAAGACTTTTTTAACATGCATATTAGTTATTTCTTACTCTCCATTGCAAATCCTTCCAATTTCTTAATGTATATCTCTTCTTCCAGTTCCACATGTAGGAATGTTGTCTTCACATCCATCTATTCTACCTCAAAATCAAAAGCATTAACAACAGATAAAAGTAATCTAATAAAAATTAACTTGGATATATGAGAAAAAATATCACCAAAATCAATTCCTGACACTTCGGAAATAATTGTTTTCTACTAATCGGGCTTTTTGTTTCTCCACTTTTCCTCATGCATTCATCTTATTCTCAAACACCCATTTCTTGCCAATGGGTTTTCTTCTAGCGAGTAACTCCATTATATCCCAAGGCTCATTGTTGTCCAAGGCTATCATTTCTTCAATCATGGCCTTTTTATAGAGTTTTCTATCCTCCGAATCCATTGCCTCCTTGACAATTCTAGGATCATCATTAATAATAGATAAATCATAATTTGAATGGAAATTAGATTGAGTATACCTATTTTGTTGTCTTCTTTCATGAACTAATCTCCTTAAAACTAAAGTGTGTGGTTATTCTTCTTCTTATTCATCTTATTATGTAGAGTTTGATTCTTCATCTTTCAATTCAAACTATATCTTCTCTAGTTTTTTTTCCCTTGGTAGGACTTCATGTTTCATGACATCCTTCAGTCTTCTAAATACCACATCTCGATTGTACACAACCTTATTTTTTTATGAGTCCCAAAGATTATAGCCATTTAAACCATATTTATACCTAATAAAGATTGATCAAGATGGATATTGGTGGCTACTTGGCTATTCCACTTGGACCCCCAACATTGTCTCTTTCAGTGTCCTTAATTGTAACATAGTTTACTATTTTTAGTAGTTTTTTGTGTCCTGAATTTCCGGAGCCATTTTGAGGCACTAAAGGCTGTGTTTTTTTTGGAAAATAGGAAAAAATATAGTCCTCATATATATATATATATTTATAATGAGGTATTGTACAGGTCAAACCAAGATCATATGATAAATTTATAACCTCGGAAAGTTGGTATAACAATTTACCCCAACGGGGCCCACAGAATTTTGGTGCTTCATTTCCTAAGGTTAGGTTTTTGGATGTTTAGGGTTTTCCATTGTCTCTCAATAATAAATATGCCTCCAAGCCTCATTGTAACAGAGTTCATAAGGCCTGTAGCCACCACTTCTCTTCTCAGAGATAAGCTACCATCGCTTTGGCTAGTTTATTTCCATTTTGCATGCAACAATTTTCAGTACTTTGTTATTAATAAATTAAAGTTTTGTTTTCATTGTAGCTCCATGTTTCTTTTATATTTGTATTGGATTTTTTTCCTTCATAAATATGAATCAAAGTTGAACCTTTCAAATTTATTGTCCAACTTGGTTCTTTTATCCTTTGGAACATGTACACATGAATTAAACCCAAATACCCTGAGATGTGAGAGATAAGGTTTCTTAAAAACCCATACCTCATATTAATTATTATCCTCCAACACTGATGAAGGTTATCTATTAACGAAGTAACATACACTTTCCACTTCTTCTGCCCAGAATTATTATCCTAATCCAACTTCACTGAGCATGCTCCTTGTTTTTTCCATAAGTGTCATGTTCACCCTTTCTACAACTCTAGTTCGTTGAGGTGTGTATGGAGTAGTATTTTTCCATTCTACACCACACTTCTTACAAAACTCTTTGAATTCCTTATTGCAAAACTCTCCACCATTATCTGTCCTCAACACCTTAATATTCTTCTTTGTATTATTTTCCACCAAAGCCTTCAATTCTTTAAACTTGTCAATGACTTCTGATTTTTTCTCGAGGAAATATATCCTTGTATTCATTGAGAAGTCATATCTAAACAAGATGTAGTACACAAATTTACCTAGTGATGGAATTGACATAGGTCCAAACACATCACTGTGCAAAAGCTCTAATATTCCTTCTGCCCTCTTAATACCAGAGGAAAACCTCACCCGATTTTTATTCCCATATACATAATGTTCACATAAATTACAATCCATAGAGAAATTATACATACCTTCTACCATACCATTACCATGTAGTATTTGAAGGCCCTTCTCTCCAGTATGTCCTCGTATTTGATGCCACAACATAGTATTTTCTACAAAGACTACAAGATTTTCTGCTCCACTTTCAAGAACTACATAACTGTTGCATCCATCAATAATTTTAATGCCCAACAACTTGCATAGAGTTCTGATTCAAACTCCCCTCATCAATACCAATGCTTCTCTAACCATCTTGTAGGTATCTTTCTCAAACATTTTTTTTACACATGCACCATCCATCTTGCTTATAGAAATTATATTTATGGCCAAACTTGGAATGTGCTGAACACTAGGGAGTGTTCTAATCCTTCCACCTATCAACTTCAAATTGATTTTTCCTCATTCTATGATTTTGGTCTCCTGTCATCACTTAGGAAGACATCACCATCATCATATTTCAGGTACTTGCATAATCACTCCCTATGGGGAGTCATATGAAAGGATGCACCTGAGTCAATCAACCGTGGCTCATGATCTACATGTGTACTTGAAGAAACCAAGTACGCATCCCCACCTTCATCTGAGGTGGTATTAACCTCTGCATAAGGAGCATCGTCAGATCCATTTCCTGTCTCAAAATTTTATATCTACAAACTTTCATGTAGTGCCCTTATTTTCCACATTTCCAACATCATTTTACAAATTTTCCTGGATATCTAGATCTCATACTTGAGTACTTATTTCTATTTGTGTTATGGGTGTGTCTTCTTACAGAAAATGCATCTACATTCTGGTTCTCCCTATTTTTTCATCTCATCTCCTATGACAACAAGGATGAGAGTATTTCATCAAATTTTAACGCATATGCATTACTACCTATGGCAACAACTAGACTATCCCCTGAGTATGGTAGAGAAATTAATAGAATAATGCACTTATCCTCATTTGAAATCTTAATATCAACAGATAATAGCTGACTAACCACAAGTGTGAAAACATTCAAAGGTTTTATCACCAAGTCTCCATCCCTCATCTCAGATTATACAACTTCTTTTGTAGGAGAAATTTATTTACTAGGGACTTAGATTGATATAAAGCACCTAATTTTTCCCACAAAATATTTTGGTGTAGTTTCTTGTAAAACATTCAGTAATACTAAATCTAAGACAACAATATTGTGCTCTCTGCCTTCCGAGCCAACTTGGTCTAGTCTTATGTCAACATTGTCGCTGGTTTAGTAGCTAGTTCCACAGTGATCCACTAATAAATCATCCATCCTCAGCTTCCATAGCTCCAAACTCTGACTGTTGAATTTCTAAATCTCTATTTTTCCACTGCTTGCTATTTCCTTTCACCACAAGAATCAATCTCGCAGATCTCCCACTATAATAGGGTCTGCCACAAGCCCGATAAAAAAATCCCTTAGCCGCAAAGGCATCCACTTGAAGCCAAAAATATTGTGATATCAAATGTAAGTATTAACCTTGTACAAATTATACATGAAAATTAATCATTAAAAAAGTAAAAAAATACAACGGTGAGAACACAAAATATACAATAAGATATTTACGTTGGAACCCAAAACCGAGAAAACCAGATTGATTTATTTCATTCTAATCCTTTCAATGTTACAATGTATTATATACATATCGAAGGATTTATAAATCACCAATAAATCAACCTAGGATTAAAATATAATCATATTTACTTTGACCATATGTAAGAAAAAAACATGAATAAAACCACCATGCATAAAACCATGCACGAAACCATGGGAAAAACTGCCAAAAATAAATAAATAAGGGCGTTGCCTTGAACCATATGCAGGGGGTTGTGATCCTCCCATTTCAGTTATTTATGCAAAGAATATAACATATACCCAATTTTTTTTTTTATTGGTACTAGATATGGTTAGCATGGGGATGGTGTCAATCTCCTGCATGTTTTGTTAATTCTGCTCTTGTCCATTATGGTGGAAGTTTACTTGGTTAATATGGTAATTTTTTTTTGTCAATTCTATCACAAGTGAAGTGGTTAGAAATTGAGAAACACATGGTGTTTGAGCCTAGTTTAGTGACTCCACCTTATTGTTCAAGTCCATTTTTCAAGGATACTCAAAGATTCTTGCATGTCAAGAGTGGTATTTTGCACCTCTCATGGATATTGAATCATGTTGGTCATGCGGTAGGGTATCCATGGTATGTGTATTATAGGGTGATTTTTCCAACATAATTTCATTAGATCACTTTTTTTGATAAATAGGAGTTCTGTTGAGAGTCATTGTATTGAGGCAAGTTCAAGTTTGTTTTTCATCCATTATTAGTAAATTTGGGGGGAAGCTCTATTTGAAGCGAAGTCAAGTTTCATATGTTATATGACATGTCCAACCAATTATAGAAATTAGACTATTCAATTATGATACAAGTTGTATCATGTGTTGAAGTTCAACAAGAAATTTCAACACCCACGCTAGTGTGGGACCAGGAGGTCCAAGTAGCACCTACACTAGTGTGGGACCATAGGTCTTAGTAGCACCTACACTGGTGTGGGATGAATTTGGTGCATTTATATTTTAGTTATCCCTTAATTAAGATGGACAATAAAATGTAATCTAATCTCAAAATAACTTGTAATAGTTAACTGAGTGTGATAAACTCAGTTAACTCATGAATTTTGAGTTGAGGGTAGTTGGTGAGGCATGCAGAGTAATTCTATTTGTAATAGAGTTCGAAGTGCAGTGGTGCATTATTTAATGCAGGTTGTAATAAGTTTAACTCACTTAAGTGAGTTAAACTCAGTTGTGCTAGTTGTAACTGTTAGATACACTTGTGAGAGATCAAGTGAATTAAATATTAATTAATTCACAATCAGTGATCTCACATGCAACTGAGGATTTACTATTATTGGCTGCATGCATGTTATTTCCAGTGTTGAGTCCTCGGAATTACGTTGCCACAACATGGGGGAAAACCACCCAATCTGGACCTTAGAGCAAGTCCTTTTCCATTTGGTGTGGTGGCTCCGACTCGGGATAAAGGGACCAATTTCCCAATGAGGATGATTTTGGGGTGCATTTTGTTTATGTAACATTAAATGGGAAATGATTTTAATCTATCACATTCATTTATCTAAAACTATCTATTATACTATATACCTGGGGTGTTTCTTCCTTTATGCGATCTTAAAAGATATCTTCCAACTAATAGTAATGAAGATTATTTAATAGTTTGAAAGAGATGAAAATTATGTAAAGATGATTCTTTTAGAAAAAAGTTTGATTAAAAGAATTGTGAAATGTATATCGCATTTATATGTGTGATTACATATCAGATAAGAAATGATAAACAAATATCAGTACAGAAGTGCATTTAACATTCATTTATGACAACAATTTCCAATATATAATGCAAGTAAAAGACAACTGTCAATCTAGAAAGAAAAACTTAATATAATTAATAGAAGTACCATATATACGAACTCCTACTTATACAAACGGACAATAGTTTCTTCTCCTCTTCACTTTCCAGCAATTTAAAGAGTACAATAGTGCAACATCAGTTAAACAGCTTCAAATGTCAAAATATAAAAGACTTTGTTCCATTAATCCATCAAAGCATTACAAACTTACAGAAGTGCATTCTTTGCAAATGTTTTTGACAAATTTCTGGACCCTTTTCTAAATTCATGAGAAGGGTTTAAATACCAAACTACAATATGTTTAAAAATATATTATTACATAAAAATAAAGGAGGTTTCAAATAAAGTAACAATAAAGTAACAATATCTCCCAGTTGACAAATATATAGCATCGGTTTAAGTTGAGATGGCTGTGAAATTCTTGATTGATCTATCCCTTGAATACTGCATTTGAAAGTGCTGGTTGTGACCTTTTTGTTGAATCGGTTAATGACTGCAGGGTTTGGTACTAATGATAAGGTTTGATTAGAAAATTCCAATAATTTTCTGGATCAAACTTATTTACTTTTTTAATCATTTCTTCCTGCATCTCTGTCCTTTGTTTCCACTGTGTTTATAATGGCTTAATTTCTGAAAGCACTTCAGATGTGGACTCTTTGATAAGCTCAACTTTCAAAAGCTGTTCATTGACAGATTCAGTAATTTCATTTGTTAACCTTGATGCCTTTGTCGTTGCCTTGTTTGCTTGTCTTAACTGTGCTTCCCAATCCTTAAATAAAATTTCCTTGTGAAATTTATCTATCTGAGGTAAGTCAGATTTCTTTCTTGAGTCACATTCTTGCCACTAAATGAACTCATTAATCTTATGTTCAATTTCTCACACTCAGGTCTCTTGTTAGTCACTTGCTGGATTAGGATTTTACTTGAATCACAATAAAAGCTGGTGATTGAAGATTGTTGAAAAAATACTTCTTTGTTGCTGCTTTAGCTTTGCATTCATGTCCAATGATTCTTTTATGAATTGCTCTACCTGAGGATGGATTTTTAATTTGTTCATAGTTGCTTCAAGTTGTGTTTCCTTTTTTGTAAGTTGCACTTGATGCCGCAAATTTAATATTTCAAAATCATTTTGAAATTGAGACATTTTCAATTCCATCTACCTATTGGAGTTAAATTTTTCTTGCTCTAACAGTCTCTCTAACTCTTGTACTTTGTCTTCTCTTTGTTTCAGTAACAATTGAACTTCAGTAGCCTTGTTAATAGTCGCAGTAGCATATGCTCCTGCAAACTGTGATAGCTTGGTTAAATGTTTCGTAGGATCCTTCCATTGAACGTCAACAGATTCATTTGTAAGATTTGAAAATGTATCATCCATTTTTCCCCTTTTCCTTATATTAAATACAATCTTATTAATAGGACTGTAGAAGACATCTAGTGAAGGAATTTATTCAATCTTTAAAACTATCTCCTCTGTAGGGTAGGCCAAAATTCTCTCTTCAGGTACTTGGTGTAGCAAAATTGCAGTTTCCACTAATTTTTGGGATTTCTCTAGAGTTTGAAAACTGGTATATTGATCAGTATTAGGATTTGGTTGTGGCCGCTTGCAGTGCTTTGGAAAATTTTTCCCATTCATTCTTCAAATATTTTGGCTGAGACTTCTCTACCTGATCAAATGTATTCTGGATATGCTGAATTTCTTAGAAACATGATCTAGCTCCATTAATTCCTCCTTCTTCTTGCATTTTAATATCTTTAATAACTTTATCAATTACCTTTTCCGGGCTCTCATTTCTATTTTCGGTTTCATTATTAGAGTGATCCGAATTCTGAGATTTATGTTCTGATTTCCTTGACTCATGATTAGATTTTTCATGGGATTCATCTTCAGACATTTCTTTGGCTTCATTATCCAGGTTAATTCTTGGAGTCGGTCTGTAAACATCTTCAATAAATAATAAATCCAAAGGAATTATTTCTAGCCTATTATTTCTATATGTTTGGAAAGCTTCCAAGTCATTTTGATTGAGTTGACTGGATGCATTTTTTAGTACATTTGTAAAATTCTCAATGCCTTGAAAGAAATCATCAAATCTATCTATCTCTTTTAAGAAAGGCTTCAACTTAAGCTCTGTGGTGAAATTATTAATCACATCATTGGGGTCGTATGACCTCTTTAGCATTACAACCAAATTTAATAAAGTAATATTTGAAACTTACTTGAATGTATGACCAATATCAAAAAGTGCAAAAGTACCGCACTGCAAAGGGAAATTAGGCCAATGGCCTTCTTGGCATCATTTAGTTGCTTATAAATACCACTTACTACAAGTTGGTAAGAAATTTCTCTAGCAAGTAGCTTGTCAAGAACATAATAGGGCAAGACATGGGGAGAAGCATAACTCCCGAAAAATCTAACATAGGTGAAATTCTCTTCGGCAAATCATCTGGCAACAGGAAAAATGTCTGTAATAGCCTCTTTGGAAATCCTAGGGGATTCCTCATTAAATCTGATGCATAGGTAGCATGACTCCATTGCAAATTTTATAAAAATGTAAATGAAAATTTGAATCCCAAAGGGCTCTGTGGTAAATATGGATTGGAGTGGGGTCTTGGGCTGTCCATATCCATCCCATGGTAGGAAAACTTGAATAGAAAAAAATTGCTTCCATGACATGGGCACTCATGTAAAAGGGGGGTATTGCCCTAGATTAAACTCTTATTTTACTTCTATACTCCATGATATTTCTGGCCAAATTATCAGACAAGATGTTTGCCCAATTCATAATTGAAGAATTGACGATTGCATTAATTAATGAGACCCAGTCTACATAAAACCTAGTAGTATTTGGCTCTTTAAACAATCTACATGAAATTCCAACAACATATCAATAAGGGGAAGGTAATTGTGCTATCGGGTACATACGAAGTTTGTCTCATTTTAGCTTTCCTTGGTCATCCTTCCATCCCTTTATAAATTTCATTAGGTTTGTCAGTTTATTTGTAAAGCTTTGGACAAAATATTTGTCATAGTTCTGTTGTGTGATGGGTAAGTGGTACATTGTCCTCAAATATTCTACGTGAACGGACCAATACTCTCCATCTTTGAATTCTTAAATGTCCTATCTGTTATGTTAAGGTGGTCAATTATCCACTTAACCGTATCTGTGTAGGGGTGAATCTTCGACCTCGTTGCTACTTTGTGAAGAAATGAGCATGCAACGTTGAAATAAGACGAGTTTGAGGAAACTGACACATCTGTTGTAGCAATTTTGGTTATTACCCTTGGCTGCTCATTCTCGAAGATTTGGTATATTGCCTCCCATGAGAAACTGTCGCAATCCTTATTGCAGGTCGTATTTGAGAATAATGGAGACATATCTGAGTCTTCAACAGCTGATGTTTGGGTAATTTCCTTGCCTTTCCTGGTCATTCCAGTTATCCTTATCTGTTAATCGGTTTCTCGAATTCAAGTGAATAGACCAAACTTAGATATGAGATGAATGGAGAGAATGATAGAGTTAAATAAATATAATAAAAAATCCAGTGCTCAATCATTCAAAACACGCTCAAAGCATATATCATTTTTTCGAACCTTACTCCCATTAAATGCCGTTAATCACCCATAATTCTTCCTATCAAATATCTCACACACCTTTACGTAAAATGTCTATTCTATCAATTTAAGACATTAGATATTATATCTGGTCGATTAGATATAAATCATTCGCGTACTAAGAAATTATTATCAATATTGCATATTGTAACTCTAAACCATTACTATTAATTATGTTTTCCATCACCTATGAATTTCGTGAAATGCGATCTGCGCAAATCGCAGATCCAATTTCCATGTGGTAATGAAACTTACATTTGGTTATTCGCTACGATATGCGAAGTGCGTTAAGGAATCATGCTGATGCCCTTTATCAGATTTTCAGAGTTTTATGATTGTTTCTTTTATTAATTTGTCGGGTCCGACTCACCGCAAATTTTACCGAATTGCTATAAATTGATTGTTTTAAAAGGCGCGATGCAATTTATTTTTAAAGCGGTGTTTAAAGCATTTGAAATGGGAGTTATATATGACTCGAAAATGCTGTAGCACATATCACAGCTCACAACAATTATATATGTTTTAACTTGTTTGGCTTGTAAGCTGTGCGATTTGCGATGAGCGCTAAGAAATCAAAGCGAAAAGGGAAAGAAAACTTTATTTCCTAAAGTTTTAGACTTATGCTAAGATAATATCAAGCTTATAAATTTTTATTTATTTTAAAGGGTCCCCATTTAGTGAAAGTAAATGGGGGGTGTTGTATAGTACAACAATTGGCGATTCACTTGGGAGAACCAACTATCTTTGATTAACTTTTTGAAATTTCTAAAAAACTTTTTCTAATTAAAAATAGTTACAGGAACGAATTTCAATAAATAATATTTCACTAAGCAATAAAATCTCTCTTAATTTTAATTCAAAATAATTCCTCTTTAAAAATAAAAGTATGAATATCTATATCAGTCTTTTACTAAGTTCAAAAAGATGAAGTAGATGGCTCTTTCAAATTAGCTTTATAAATATATACTCTTTTATCACAGGTAGAGCCTCTGATCCAATAGGCAATTTAAGCTTTTGGCAGGGTTACCTTTTACCCAGCAATGATTCATTGTCCCATCCAGTCTTTCTTGCAATTTTAAAAAATAAATTCAACTTTATATACTTAATCTCTTTTGGAACTTGTTTTCTTTTTTGTAGATATTTTCTTATTGTATTTTTTAATTACTTAAAATCCATTGTCTTGGCTTGGTAACTAAATATTGACAATGCCATTCACTAGTTGTAATTAAACTGATCAAGCTAGCTCTTGATGGGATCCCTTGTCCTTTTGATATAATATCAAGTCATTACCCTATTTTGGTAGGCAGTATTTGTAATGTCAGTTCAACTATTTCCCTATGAACATGGTAAATAAGCTCTTGATGAGACTTATTATCTTCTAAGTTTTTTAGCATAAATTTTTGAATTTCTTTCTAAAAATTGATAAGTTTTCCGGATGGGGTGAATCATTGGTCCTTTTAAGGATTCTGGATGATACATTTTAGAGTTTTAAGATTGCTTATCTATAAAAAAGAGTCTTTACTATGTTAAATATTCTTTTCTTGACTAATAACAGAGTAACCATGCTTTATAAAGATGAGAGTTCATTAGAGAATAAATAACTTTAGTGAAATTTAATCTTTCAGTGAAATAGTATCTATTTGATATTCAAACCTTTTGATTGTTTCCTTAACAATTCTTATTTCTATAAGTGATTAATCAAAAAATATTTTCTGAGATGTTTACTTGAAAAGCCAAAAATCAATACTATGCAGCTTTTATTTTCCTAAGAAAAAGAAAAGATAGTAATATACAGGGAATAGAAGCGGTTACCTCCTATGAAAAGTATTTTTTTTAAAATATTCCCATTGATAGGAAAAGACTCTCTTTCGCTCGATAGATCTTGCAATAAAAATGTTGATGAGCCTATTTCTTCAATGATTTTAAATGGACCTAGCCATAGTCTTTGTAATTTGGTGTGTTTACCTTTTTCCTCATGTGCTTTGTCCCATTTCAATACGAGATCACCAATTTGAAAGTTTTTTGGAGTGACAAAAGTTGAATCAAATGAAGCTTTTATTATCTGCCGATGATGTGCATGAGTAACTTTAGATTTTTCCCTTTCTTCTTCAAGCTTAAGAATTTGAAATTGTCTTACTTGCAAGGAAGAAAAAGGGGATTCATCAATAAATTTAAGTGAGGCAAGAGAAGAAATAAATACATTGGTAGGAAGAACAAATTATTTTCCATAAACAAGATTGAATGGAGAAGTGCCAATGGAGGCCTTCTGAGTTATTCGGTCTGCCCAAAGAGAAAATGTTAATGACTTGTGCCAATTTCATTGGTTTTGGAAAACAGTTTGTTTGATGATTCTAATAATGTTTTTATTTGTGGATTCTGCTAAACCATTTCCTTGCGGATAATAATTAGCAGAATACTTAAGTTTAAAACCTATTTTGATTGCAAATTCTATCATAGCAGCTCCTGAGAAATAAGATGCATTATTGAACATTAAAGCAGTAGGTAAACCAAACCTAGTTATGATAAATTGATCAATGAACTCAATACAATTCTCAGAGTTGGCTACCTTTAGTGGAACTGCTTCCACCAATTTAGTAAAATAGTCTGTAGCTGTGAGAATATATTTATGCTGTTTGGAAGAGTTAGGAATGATCTCACCGATTATATATAATCCCCATTGTTCAATATTAATTGGATGTAATGGGAAGACTAGTTTCCTTTGTCTTCCAGATGGAATTTGAAAATTTTTGCATTTTATTGCATATTCATGAACGTCTTTGAAAAGTGTAGGACAATAGTAACTTGCATGTAGGATTTTATGTGTTGTTATGTTTCCTCCAATATGTCCTCTAGCTGTTCCATCATGGAATTCCTGCAAAACTTTCTATGCTTTAGTTTTCTCTAAGCATCATAATAAAACAGAATCGAAGTTTCTTCTAAAAAATATGTCATTGATTATTTCATATTACTTGGCCTTTAATATAAAAGCACATTTTGTTTTATAACTGAGTTGAGTTGGGGCATATCCTTTTTTCAAATAAAACTTGAGAACAACGTATTGATATTGCACCTCATTGAGGCTTACCTCTGATATTTGCACATTATTACCTGAATTTTCCTCTGATGATAAATGGGATGCTCCTGTTAGCATTTTGCAAAAACCTTGAGCTCTAACAATTTTAGAAGATATAATTTCTACATCAATTTATTGTAAATCAGTAACCCTATTAGCCCTTTTCTCTCCTAATTCTCTTTGCATCTGTTGTGAAACCAGCTCCAAAAAGAGAAGAAAAGAGATATCAACGACTTAGAAATAAGCCACTTCGAGGGGGCAACCTCCAATACATTGCATGTTGAAATTGCAACAAGATGATGAGCTTAGTGGAAAGAAGTTGCCTTCACTAAGTAGGCCCGCAGGCTATTTTTGGCGCAAATTCTATTTTTAGACATATGGATCATATTCTATGAGTTGCAGGATGCTATTTGTGGATGGTTGGTCAAGTTGGAAAAATAGATGGAATTCTATTTTTAGAAATATTGGGCGGAATCTATTTTTAGATTGCCAGTCTAAAAATAGATATGTCGAATATTATTAGCTCTTAATAATATTTGGACTATAAAAATTATCTTATTCTCTTGGAGCACTTCAATTAAGTGCATAGATGTGGCACAGGAGATGACAGAAGGAATTACGCTATTCCTGAGGGTTAAGTGGAGCTATTGCATGGATACTTTAGTTAGAACTCATGTGAGAGAGTTTGGTGGAGTTTATTGAGGAAGTTAATGGAGTTGTGTTAAGTTTAACTAATCTAAACATAGTTGAGCTAGTTGTATCTAGTCTAACTGATTGATACACTAGTGAGAGTGGTGTAAATTAATTATTAATTAATTCACTAATTATAAACTCATTAATCAACTAAATAATACATTAGTTAACTTCAGTGCATGGACATTTTCAGTGGAGACCAGTGAAGAGATAGGTGAAAGAGCAGTGTGACTATTAGTTGTGACTATATTGTTGCATGATTTGCAACAACCAATGATTGGAGATGCCAATGAGGATTGTGCAGTACAATCCAGGTGGTTCGAAGTTATTTATGAGCCATTCTTCAACATTGATTACGCAATAGAGGCAGGCTATCAGGTGGCAGAGATTGGAGCATGTGTTTTGCTAGATCTAGCTTGATTAGTGTGTAGCAATTGGAGATTGTACTGAGAGCTTGTGAGGAGCTTTGTATGATGATTGTTACATGATATCTATGAAATATAATATACAGATAGTTGGGGTTTTCAGCTTTAAGCTTTCCCATGAAATACTGTGTTCATATGTGTGATTGTTTATGGTTTTATTGTGTGCATGCGATTGTTTTTTATTTCCACAATTAATGATCAATGGTAGAAGAGATTCTGTATTGTGCATGAAGTTAAAATAGTGTGTGATCAGGAGAATCTCGGTGAATAATATATCAGTTATTCAAATTTCTACATGGTATCGGAGTGATATTGATCATTGGAGCAATTGTAGAACATTGAAGCGGTTGAGTTTTGAGCTGGTGGAATTCGAATTTGCAGCAATGTTTTCTTGGTGTTGAAGTTGAGATGTGTTTCAACGGATTGTGATTGGAGTATGCCCTTGAGGGCAGCTCAAATTATATTGCATGGAAGGACAGGATGGAGGCGGTGCTATATGAAAATGGGTTGAAGGAGTTCATAGATGCAGAAATTCTGAAACCTACTTCTAGCGATGCTGGCGTACTTGACGCATGGCAAAAGAAGATAGAAAAGTGTCAAAGGATTCTGTTGGAAGGTGTGAAGGATCAAATAGTGTCCAACCTTCATGGTAAGGCTTCTCCATTCTTGATGTGGAAAGCATTGATAGACTTATTACAAAGCAAGAGTGACCAGAGGAAGTTGGCGCTCAAGGATAAACTCAGGAACATAAAAATGGAGAAAGGCGACCGTATGCCCAAGTACCTCACGAAGTTCATCCAATGCAGGGATTAGCTGGGAAGTGTGGGGGTTACTGTTGATGACGAGGACTTTGTAAGCTTGGCTCTCCTTGGGCTTCCGAAGAGTTGGCATTCCTATCGGGACTCTATCAATGGTCGGGAGAAATTGCCAGGATGGGAGTGACTTTGGTCGAATCTTATGCAAGAGGAGATAAGGTGGAGTACCAAGGAAGGATCTTCATCAAAGAACTCAGATGAAGAAAATTGCGCTTTGGCTGCCAATGCAAGGAAAGGGAAGAGCAAGAAGAATGCTTCTCAATCCGGTGTGAAAGGCAAGAAGCAGGACATGTCCAAGGTGAAGTGCTTTCATTGTCACCAACACGGACATTACGCCACTAATTGTCCACAGAAGAATAAAAATAAGCAGGCTACTGGATCTGCAGCTGGAGAGGCCTTAGCCTCGTAGTTTGAGCTGGATTTTTTTTTTCTGATCGCATGCTTGGTCTCAAGTGTGATGGGTTCAGTGTGGTTTCTTGACAGTGGTGCGTCTTTTCACATGACAGGAGATCGAGATTTGTTTACTAATCTGGATGAGAAAGATCTTGGAGTGCACATCGAGATGGGCGATGATGGTAGATACAATGCGACCGGTATCGGTACCATTTCCTTTGAGAGGGAGTCTGGTAAACCCTTCGTATTGAAGGAAGTGATGCATGTTACAGGATTGAAGAAGAATATTATCTCTGTGGCGATGTTAGAAGACAAGGGATATGATGTTTTCTTTAGCGAGGGAAAGGCTTTCCTGCGCAGTAAGGCAACTGGTGAGACCCGGAGGATAGGGGTTCGAGTTAAGAACCTTTATCAATTGCAGGTAGATGGCTGCGTAGCAATGGAAGGCAAGGTACAAGGAGTGGTGAGCCGGGATGATGGCGAGTTGTGGCACCGGAGATTGGGCCACCTTCACCATGGAGCTTTGAAGATACTGCAGCAGATTTTTACTGGGCTTCCCAAAGGTACACTTGCGTAGTCAGATCATTGCAAGGGATGTAATTTGGGGAAATTGGTGAAAGCCAACTTTCACGAGAAGGATAGTCGCGCCACGACAATCCTTGAGAGAATTCACACAGACGTGTGTGGACCTTTATCAGTAGCTTCGACAACAAAGCACAGGTACTATGTGATATTTGTTGATGATTTTTCTCGTAAGTGCTGGATCTTCTTCATGCAGAAGAAGAGCAAGACATACTCAAAGTTCCGTGAGTTCAAGGCACTGGTTGAGAAATAATCGGGGAAGAAGGTGAAGGCTCTTAGGAGCGACAATGGTGGTGAATTCATCTCTGGCAAACTCAAGGAATTTTGCAGTGCAGAAGGAATTCGAAGAGAGCTCATAGCACCCAATAACCCATAGTAGAATGGGGTTGCTGAGCGGAAGAACAGAACGATCGTGGGTGCTGCACGGGAAATGTTGCATGATCAGGGCCTTCCAATACACTTGTGGGCTGAGGCATGCAATACTGCAGTATATGTGCAAAACCGTTGTACTCACAGGATACTTGGCATGAGTACACCCGAGGAGGCGTTTTCTGGTAAGAAGCTTGATATTTCCCATTTGAGGATTTTTGGTTCACCTGTTTACATTCATGTGACGAAGGATGCCAGGAAGAAGTTGGAGCTGACTACAGAGGTTGAGATATTTGTTGGGTACACTGATACACCCCACAACTATCGTGTGTATTTTCCAGACAGTCGCAAGACTATTGTGCGACGGGATATCAAATTTCATGAGGAGAAAGCCATGAAGTGTTCGCTTGAGAGGGAGCCACACTTGCACACAGATGAGGAGATATTAGTTCCTAAGGATGAGTCTCGGGATGTGGATCAGCCACAAGATGAGGTTCATGGAGTGGAAGAGACCACTCATGCAACGCCAACCATCAGAGGGCGGAAGCGCACTACAGAAGCTGAGCGACTGGCTCAAGATGCAGAGAAGGTTGTAGGAGTACCTACATCATAGCGCAGATAGAGACAGTCACATGATCAGTATATTGGATACATGGCTCTTATGAGCAAGTGTATTGTGACAGAGCCATCCTATTTCGAGGAAGTTGTGGAGGATCTCGCATGGGTAGATGCCATGGTGGAAGAGTATGATTCGATTGTCAGAAACAGTGCATGGTAGATTGTCCCAAGGCCCGAAGGGAAATCAGTGTGGGGTTCGAGATGGATCTAGCAGCTGACAGGAGTGTGGAGAAGTACAAGGCAATATTTGTTTCCTGAGGCTTCTCATAGATTGAGGGGATCGATTATGAGGAAACCTTTGCACCTGTCGCAAGGTATTCTTCCATACGGACGATTCTTGCTCTCTCAACGTAGATGGGGTGGCACATTCATCACATGGATGTGAAGACTGCATTCCTCAATGGGGTGATTGAGGAGGAGGTGTACATAGAGCAACCTGAAGGTTTCGAGATCTTCAGCAGCGAGTCGCATGTGTGCAGGCTCAAGAGAGCGCTGTATGGGTTGAAACAAGCACCTCGTGCTTGGTACACATGGATAGACAATATTTCACCGGACTTGGATTCCCCAAGAGTGAGGCGGATTCGAACCTATACCAAATTGTGGTGGAGGTAAGTTGCTGATCATTGTAATTTATGTAGATGATTTGATTTTGATAGGTGATGAGCTGTTGATACTCTCATGCAAGGATGATATTGCAAAAGAGTTTGAGATGAAGGACTTGGGCCTCCTTCATTATTTCCTGGGATTGGAAATTTGGCAGCGCAGTGATGGACTGTTTGTTTCTCAAGGAAAGTATGCTTGGGAGATACTGGAGAAGTTCAACATGCATGGCTGCAAGCCTGTTGATACTCCTATTCCTGGTGGATGGAGAAAGGAGGATGCTACTTCAGCGGAGGTAGTGGATGCCACTGTTTATCGACAGTTGGTGGGGTCACTTATGTATCTGGTCAATACACGACTCGACATATGCTATGTTGTTAACCATCTTTCACAAGCTATGGTTAAGCCTACCAAGCTCTTCTGGAAGGCAGGAAAGCATGTATTGAGATATCTCAGAAGCACATCGGGATATGGATTATGGTACAGACAGTCGGATGAGGTGAGTCTATGTGGCTTCACGGATGCAGATTGGGCAGGGAGCCCAACGGATAGAAAGAGCACATCTGGAGGGATTTTCAGTATTGGGTCGACAACAGTTTCTTGGTACAGTAGGAAGCAGAAATCTGTGGCACTTAGTTCAGCAGAGGCCGAGTATATGGTAGTGAGTTTGGCTGCATGCGAGGCTATATGGATGAGGAAGATCTTGGTTGGGTTGTTCGGTTCACACTTAGATCCTACTATGATTTATTGTGATAATCAGAGTTGCATTTAACTCTCGGTTAATCTAGTATTTCATGATAAATCTAAACACATTGACATCCGGTATCATCATATCAGGGATTGTGTGCAACGGAAGATCATGTTACTTTCATACATTCCCACGGAGGATCAGGATGCTGATATCTTGACGAAGGCACTCACCAGGAGCAAATTCGAATACCACGAGGCAGGATCAGGGTTGTGGATAGGTATGTATAACTTCATTCACAGAGGGAGTGTTGAGATTGCAACAAGATGATGAGCTTAGTGGAAAGAAGTCGCCTTCACTAAGTGGGCCCACAAAGCTATTTTTGGCGCAAAGTCTATTTTTAGACATATGGATCATGTTCTATGAGTTGCAAGATGTTATTTGTGGATGGTTAGTCAAGTCGGGAAAAATATACGGACTTCTATTTTTAGATATACTGGGCAGAATCTATTTTTAGATTGCCAGTCTAAAAATAGATATGTCGAATATTATTAGCTCTTAATAATATTTGGACTATAAACATTATCTTATTCTCTTGGAGCACTTCAATTCAGTGCACAAATGTGGCACAAGAGCTAATAGAAGGAATTACACTATTCCTAGGGGTTAAGTGGAGCTATTGCATGGATACTTCAGTTAGAACTCATGTGAGAGAGTTTGGTGGAGTTGATTTCGAGGTGAGGAAGTAATGGAGTTGTGTTCAGCTTTAACTAATCTAAACATAGTTGAGCTAGCTGTATCTAGTCTAACTGATTGATACACTAGTGAGAGTGGTGTGAATTAATTATTAATTAATTCACTAATTATAAACTCATTAATCAACTAAAGAATACATTAGTTAACTTCTAAGGTACAAACAAGCCAAGGAGACCAAAGAAGAGATAAAAGAAAGAGTTAAATAGACTAATTGCTGTATGATTTGCAAATAACCGTTGATTGGAGATGCCAATGAGGATTGCGCAGTAAAATCCAGGTGGTTCGAAGTTATTTATGAGCCATTATTCAACATTGATTACGCAATAGAGGCAGGCTATCAGGTGGCAGAGATTGGAGCATGTGTTTTGCTAGATCTAGCTGATTAGTGTGTAGCAATTGGAGATTGTACTGAGAGCTTGTGAGGAGGTTTGTATGATGATTTTTACATGATATCTATGACATATAATATACATATAGTTGGGGTTTTCAGCTTTAATCTTTCCCATGAAATACTGTGTTCATATGTGTGATTTTTTATGGTTTTAATGTGCGCATGCACTTGTTTTTTATTTCCGCAATTAATGATCAATGGTAGAAGAGATTCTGTATTGTTCATGAAGTTAAAATAGTGTGTGATCAGGAGAATATCGGTGAATAATATATCATTTATTCAAATTTCTACATGGTATCGGAGCGATATTGATCATTGGAGCAATTGCAGAACATTGAAGTGGTTGAGTTTTGAGCTGGTGGAATTCGAATTTGTAGCAGTGTTTTCTTGGTGTCGAAGTTGAGATGTGTTTCAACGGATTGTGATTGGAGTATGCCCTTGAGGGCAGCTCGAATTATATTGCATGGAAGGACAGGATGGAGGCAGTGCTGAATGAAAATGGGTTGAAGGAGTTCATAGATGCAAAAATTACAAAACCTACTTCTAGCGATGCTGGCGTACTTGATGCATGGCAAAAGAAGACAGAAAAGTGTCGAAGGATTATGTTGGAAGGTGTGAAGGATCACATAGTGTCCAGCCTTCATGGTAAGGCTTCTCCATTCTTGATGTGGAAAGAATTAAAAGACTTATTCCAAAGCAAGAGCAAACAGAGGAAGTTGGCGCTCAAGGATAAACTCAGGAACATAAAAATGGAGAAAGGCGACAGTATGCCCAAGTACCTCACGAAGTTCATCCAATGCAGGGATGAGTTGGGAAGTGTGGGGGTTAATGTTGATGACGAGGAATTGGTAAGCTTGGCTCTCCTTTGGCTTCCGAAGAGTTGGCATGTTGAGAATGCAGCAAGATGATGGAGCTTAGTGAAATGAAGTTGCCTTCACTAAGTGGGCCCGCAGGCAAATTCTAGCGCAAAGTCTATTTTTAGACTATGTCTATTTTTAGACATATGGAGCATGGTCCAGGGGTTTCAGTATGTTATTCTTGGAGTATTGGTCATGTTGGTAAAAATAGATGGACCTCTATTTTTTGACCTATAGGTCGATGTCTATTTTTAGATTGCCTATCCTAAAAATAGGGAAGTCAAATATTATTTACCCTTAATAATATTTGGACTATAAACTTCAGTTTACTCTCTTGGAGCACTTCAGTTCGAGCCTTGGAAGTGGCTCATGCATCTGACAGAGGAATTATGCTATTCCTAAGGTTTTGGTGAGCACATGCATGGTTGACTTCAGTTAGGACTTCAGTGGCAAAAGTTTGGTGGAGTTAATGAGACAGCTAGTGGAGTTGTGTTAGGTTTAACTTAGTTGAACTAGTTGAGATTAGTTTAACTAGCTAATAAACTAGTAATGAGTGGAGTGAATTAAATATTATTTAATTCATTAATCAGTAACTCATTATTCAACTCAAGAACACATCAGTTCACTACAATGCATGGACAGTTCAGTGGAGACCAGTGAAAGAGGTAGATGAAAGGGTGGAGTTAGCTATCAGTGGCGACATCAGTTGTGCATGAGATTTGCACCACACTTGGAGGAATTGCCCATGATGATTGCGCTGTCAAGCCAAGGGGATTCAAACCTTGGATCTCTATTTAGACAGGCCATGATTGCGCAATAGAGGCAAGGAAATTAGTGGTGAGTTTTGAACCAGTAACCTGTTCAAAACCAAGCTAGTTTGTGTGTAACTTAATGAGAAAGTACCGAGTACTTGTGAGGAGTATTGTACTAAGTTTGTTACATGATTTATCCATTATAATATACACAATAGTTGCGGGTTTTTCAGCTATAATATTTCGCCATACATATTGTGTTAATGTGTATGATGAATTGATGTGCTATCGCTTGTTTTATTTCCGCATGTGTGATGATCTGAGTGGAAGAGATTATGTGTTGCATATGAATTCGAATTGATATGTGATCAGGATAGTCTCGGTGGATAATTAATCATTATTCAGCAAATTTCTACATGGTATCGAAGCTATTGAAGCAGAGATTGATCATCACAGTGATTACAAAATTATTTCGGTAGACAGAGTCTGCATGCAGGCCAGGTAGCCTCTGGATCCATCCTTTCCTTTGAAAGGTGATATATCCAGTAAATGCCCCTGCAGTCAATCTCTGTGCTAGAAATAATTTGTTCTCACAGATCAAGGGCGATTGAGCTTTGAGGTGGAATTCGAATTTTGCAGCAGTTTTGTTTTCTTGGTGCCGGAGTTGAAAATGTCTTTCAACGGTTTGCGACTCGAATATGCTCTTGAAGGCAGTTCGAATTATGTTGCATGGAAGGATCGCATGGAGGCAGTATTAGAAGATAATGGACTGAAGGAGTTCGTGGATACGGATGTCCAAAAGCCCACTGATCCTGCTGAAGTCGAAGCATCGCAAAAGAAGATGGCGAAATGTCGAAGGATCCTGTTGGAGGGCGTCAATGATCATATTGTATCCAGCCTGCATGGAAAGGCTTCTCCATATTTAATTCCAGAGTAAGAGTGACCAAAGGAAGCTGGCGCTCAAAGATAAGCTCAGGAACATCAAGATGGAGAAAGGCGACATTATCGCCAAATACCTCACGAAGTTCACTCAATGCAGAGATGAGCTGGGAAGTGTGGGGGTGACTGTCGAAGACGAGGACATGGTCGACCTGGCTCTCCTTGGTCTTCCGAAGGCTTGGCACTCATATCAATATAGTGTCAATGGTCGGGAGAAGCTACTAGGATGGGAGCGCCTTTGGGCGGATCTCATGCAGAAGGAGATAAGGAGGACTACTCGAGATGGATCTTCATCAAAGGGAGCTGATGAAAAAAATTGCGCTTTGGTTGCCAAAGCAAAGAAGGGGAAGGGTAATAAAACTTCTCATTCCGGTGCAAAGGGCAAGAAGCAAGATATGGTGAAAGTGAAGTATTTTCACTGCCATGATCACGGACATTATGCTACCAATTGTCCAGAGAAGAAGAAAAACAAGCCAGCAGGAAGATCTGCACATGGAGAGGCTTTGGCTTCACAGTTCGAGCTTGACTTTTCACTGATCACATGCTTGGTTTCAAGTGTGATGGGATCGGTGTGGTTCTTGGACAGCAGTGCGTCATTTCATATGATGGGAGATCGGGATTTGTTCTCAGATCTGGAGGACAAAGATTTGGGTGTGCACATCGAGATGGGCGATGATGGTAGATACAGTGCGACTGGTATCGGTACCATATCCTTTCAGAGGGAGTCTGGTAAACCCTTTGTATTGAAGGATTTCATGCATGTACCTTGATTGAAGAAGAACTTGATCTCCGTGGCGATGTTGGAGGATAAGGGGTATGATGTGGTCTTCAGCGAAGGAAAAGCCTTCCTGCGCAGTAAGACTACTGGAGAGACCCGGAAGATAGGGGTTCAAACCAAGAACCTTTATCAGTTGCAGGTAGATGGCTGCGCAGCTATGGCATGCAAAGCGGGAGAAGTGGTGAGCCGAGATGATGAGGGCGAACTGTGGCACAGGAGATTGGGCCACCTTCACCATGGAGCTTTGAAGATTCTGCAGCAGATTTATATTGGGCTTCCTAAGGGCACTCTTGCGCAGTCAGATCAGTGCAAGGGGTGTACCTTGGGGAAGTATGTGAAAGCCACCTTTCACGAGAAGGATAGTCGCGCCACGACGATCCTTGAGAGAGTTCACACAGACGTGTGTGGTCCTTTCTCAGTTGCTTCAACAGCAAAGCACAGGTATTATGTGATCTTTGCTGATGATTTCTCTCGAAAGTGCTGGATCTTCTTCATGCAGAAGAAGAGCGATACATTCGCGAAGTTCTGTGAGTTTAAAGCACTGGTCAAGAAGGAGTCGGGGAAGAAGGTGATTTCTCTAAGGAGTGATAATGGTGGTGAATTCATCTCGGCTGAATTCAAGGAGTTCTGCAGTGCAGAAGGGATTCGGAGAGAGCTCATCGCACCCCATAACCCACAGCAGAACGGGGTGGCTGAGCGGAAGAACAGAACGATCGTGGGTGCTGCACGGGCGATGTTGCATGATCAGGGCCTACCCCTTCACTTGTGGGCCGAGGCATGCAATATAGCAGTGTATGTGCAGAACCGTTGTCCTCACAAGGTTCTTGGCATGAGTACACCAGAGGAGGCTTATTCTGGCAAGAGGCCTGATATTTCCCATTTGCGGATTTTCGGATCTCCCGTCTACATGCATGTGACGAAGGATGCAAGAAGGAAGTTGGATCCAACTGCTGAAGTTGGAATATTTGTGGGGTACACTGATACACCTCACAACTATCGGGTGTATGTGCCAGACAGTCGCAAGACTGTTGTGCGACGGGATATAAAATTCCAGGAGCAGAAAGCCATGCAGTGTTCGCTTGAGAGGGAGCTACACTTGCATGCAGATGAGGAGCTGTTAGTTCCTAAGGAGGAGCTTCCGGATGTGGATTAGCCACAAGAGGAAGTTCAGGAGGTGGAAGAAACCACCCATGCAACACCAACCATCAGAGGGCGCATGCGCACTACAGAAGCTGAGCGACTGGCTCGAGATGCAGAGAAGGTTGTAGGACCACCTACAGCACAGCGCAGACAGAGGCAGTCACCGGATCGGTACAATGGATACATGGCTCTTGTGAGTCAATGTGTCGTGACGGAGCCATCCTCT
Organism: Pinus albicaulis; assembly: GCA_034641835.2. Classification (NCBI taxonomy): domain Eukaryota; kingdom Viridiplantae; phylum Streptophyta; class Pinopsida; order Pinales; family Pinaceae; genus Pinus; species Pinus albicaulis. The sequence goes on from CM076582.1 coordinate 77,091,152, forward strand.
TTTGAGGAAGCTGTGGAGGAACCCGCATGGGTAGATGCCATGATCGAAGAATATGATTCGATCGTCAGAAACAGTGCATGGGAGATTGTCCCAAGACCGGAGGGGAAATCAGTGGTGGGTTCGCGATGGATCTACAAAGTGAAGGAGGCGGCTGACGGGAGTGTGGAGAAGTACAAGGCGAGATTTGTCGCCCGTGGCTTCTCACAGATCGAGGGGATCGATTATGAGGAGACCTTTGCACCTGTCGCAAGGTACTCTTCCATACGGATGATCCTTGCTCTCTCAGCGCAGATGGGATGGCACATCCATCAGATGGATGTGAAGACTGCGTTCCTCAATGGAGTTATTGAGGAGGAGGTGTACATAGAGCAGCCTGAAGGTTTTGAGATCTTCAGCAGTGAGTCGCATGTGTGCCGACTCAAGAGAGCACTGTACGGGCTGAAGCAAGCACCTCGTGCTTGGTACACTCTGATAGATAGCTACTTCACCGGGCTTGGATTCTCCAAGAGTGAGGCGGATCCAAACCTGTACCAGATTGTGGTGGAGGGGAAGCTGTTGATCATCGTACCGTATGTAGATGATCTGATTTTGACTGGCGATGAGCAGTTGATACTTTCATGCAAGGAGGATCTTGCACGAGAGTTTGAGATGAAGGACTTGGGCATCCTTCATTATTTCTTGGGATTGGAGATTTGGCAGTGCAGCGGAGGACTGTTTGTTTCTCAGGGCAAGTATGCCCGGGAGATTCTGGAGAGGTTCAACATGCAAGGCTGCAAGCTTGTTGACACTCGTCTTCCTGGTGGTTGGAGTAAGGAGGATGCTACTTCAACGGAGGTAGTGGATGCCACTGCCTATCGACAATTGGTGGGGTCGCTTATGTATCTGGTCAATACATGACCCGATATATGCTATGCAGTTAACCAGCTTTCGCAAGCTATGGTTAAGCCTACCAAGCTCTTTTGGAAGGCAGGCAAGCATGTATTGCGTTATATTAGAGGCACATCGGGATATGGTTCATGGTACAGACAGGAGGATCAGTTGAGGCAGCATGGCTTCACAGATTGGTATCATCATATCATAGATTGTGTTCAGCGGAGAATCATGATGCTTTCATATGTTCCCACGGAGGATCAGGATGCCGACATCCTGACGAAGGCGCTCACCAGGAGCAAGTTCGAATTCCACAGAGGCAGGATAGGGGTTGCAGATAATCCATATCTTGCCGAGAGGGAGTGTTGAAAATGCAGCAAGATGATGGAGCTTAGTGAAATGAAGTCGCCTTCACTAAGTGGGCCCGCAGGCAAATTCTGGCGCAAAGTCTATTTTTAGACTATGTCTATTTTTAGACATATGGAGCATGGTCCAGGGGTTGCAGTATGTTATTCTTGGAGTATCGGTCATGTTGGTGTAACAGATGGACCTCTATTTTTTGATCATGGTACGAAGTCTATATTTAGACTGCCTATCCTAAAATAGAAATCACTATTTACCCATTAATATTTGGACTATAAACCCCAGCCACTGAGCACTTCAACATGAGCCTTGGAAGGTCATGTAATTCATAGATAATCAAGGCTATTCTGAGAAATCAGTATGTACATGGTTGATTGTTCTCCAAAGTAGAATTTCAGTTATAAGGGGAAGTTTGGTGGAGTTAATGAGACAGATGGTGGAGTTGTGTTTGGTTTAACTTAGTTTAACTAGTTGAGATTAGTTTAACTAGTTAATCAACTAGTAATGAGTGGAGTGAATTAAATATTATTTAATTAATTAATTAGTAACTCATTATTCAACTCAAGAACACATCAATTCACTACAATGCATGGACAGTTCAGTGGAGACCAGTGGAAGAGGTAGATGAAAGGGTGGAGTTAGCTATCAGTGGCGACATCAGTTGTGCATGAGATTTGCACCACACTTGGAGGAATTGCCCATGATGATTGCGCTGTCAAGCCAAGGAGATTCGAACCTTGGATCTCTATTTAGACAGGCCATGATTGCGCAATAGAGGCAAGGAAATTAGTGGTGAGTTTTGAACCAGTAACCTGTTCAAAACCAAGCTAGTTTGTGTGTAACTTCATGAGATAGTACTGAGTACTTGTGAGGAGTATTGTACTGAGTTTGTTACATGATTTCTCTATTATAATATACACAATAGCTGCGGGGTTTTCAGCTATAAGCTTTCCCCATACATACTGTGTTAATGTGTATGATGATTTGATGTGCTATCGCTTGTTTTATTTTCGCATGTGTGATGATCTGAGTGGAAGAGATTATGTGTTGCATATAAATTTGAATTGTATGTGATCAGGATAGTCTCGGTGGATAATTAATCATTATTCAACAAATTTCTACATGGCATTCCTATCAGGACTCTATCAATGGTCGGGAGAAATTGCCGGGATGGGAGCGACTTTTTTCGGATCTTGTGCAGGAGGAGATAAGGTGGGGTACCAGGGATGGATCTTCATCGAAGAATGAAGATTAAGAAAATTGTGCTTTGGCTGCCAAAGAAAGGAAAGGGAAGGGAAATAAAAATCCTTCTCAATCCGGTGCGAAAGGCAAGAAGCAGGACTTGTCCAAGGTGAAGTGCTTTCACTGTCACCAACATGGAAATTACGCCACTAATTGTCCACAGAATAAGAAAAATAAGAAGGCTTCTGGATCTGTAGTTGGAGAGGCCTTAGCCTCGCAGTTTGAGCTGGATTTTTTGCTAATCGCATGCTTGGTATCAAGTGTGATGGGTTCAATGTGGTTTCTTGACAGTGGTGCGTCTTTTTACATGACAGGAGATCGAGATTTGTTTACTGATCTAGATGAGAAAGATCTTGGAGTGCACATCGAGATGGGTGATGATGGTAGATACAGTGTAGTAGGTATTGACAGTCATTTCCCATAAGGAGGAGTACGGTAAACCCTTCGTATTGAATTAAGTGATGCATGTTCCCGGGATGAAGAAGAATCTTTATCTGCGTGGCGATGTTGGAAGATGAGATGTGATGTGTCTTTAGCGAGGGAAAGGCTTTCCTGCGCAGTAAGGAAACTGGTGAGACCCGGAGGATAGGGGTTCGAGTTAAGAACCTTTATCAATTGCAGGTAGATGGCTGCGCAGCAATGGTAGGCAAGGCAGAAGGAGTGGTGAGCCGAGATGATGGCGAGTTGTGGCACCGGAGATTGGGCCACCTTCACCATGGAGCTTTGAAGATACTGCAACAGATTTATACTAGGCTTCCCAAAGGTACCCTTGCGCAGTCAGATCATTGCAAGGGATGTACTTTGGGGAAATTTGTGAAAGCCACCTTTCATGAGAAGGATAGTCGTGCCACGACGATCCTTGAGAGAATTCACACATACATGTGTGGACCTTTCTCAGTAGCTTCGACAGCAAAGCACAGGTACTATGTGATATTTGTTGATGATTTTTCTCATAAGTGTTGGATCTTCTTCATGTAGAAGAAGAGCGAGACATACTCAAAGTTATATGAGTTCAAGGCACTGGTTGAGAAATAATCGGGGAAGCAGGTGAAGGCTCTTAGGAGCGACAATGGTGGTGAATTTATCTCTGGCGAATTCAAGGACTTTTGCAGCGCAGAAGGAATTCGAAGAGAGCTCATAGCACCTCATAACCCACAGCAGAATGGGGTTGCTGAGTGGAAGAATAGAATGATCGTGGGTGCTGCACGAGCGATGTTGCATGATCAGGGCCTTCCCATACACTTGTGGGCTGAGGCATGCAATACTGCAGTATATGTGCAGAACCGTTGTACTCACAGGATACTTGGAATGAGTACACCCGAGGAGGCGTTTTCTGGTAAGAAGCTTGACATTTATCATTTGAGGATTTTTGGTTGACCTGTTTACATTCATTTGACGAAGGATGCTAGGAAGAAGCTAGAGCCGACTGCAAAGGTTGAGATATTTGTGGGGTACACTGATACACCCCACAACTATCGTGTGTATTTTCCAGACAGTCGCAATACTGTTGTGCGACGGGATATCAAATTTCATGAGGAGAAAGCCATGAAGTGTTCGCTTGAGAGGGAGCCACACTTGCATGTAGATGAGGAGCTATTAGTTCCTAAGGATGAGCCTTAGGATGTAGATTAGCCACAATATGAGGTTCATGGAGTGGAAGAGACCACTCATGCAACGCCAACCATCAGAGGGTGGAAGCACACTACAGAAGCTGAGCGACTGGCTCAAGATGCAGAGAAGGTTGTAGGAGCACCTACATCACAGCGCAGACAGAGACAATCACCTGATCGGTATATTGGATACATGGCTCTTATGAGCAAGTGTATTGTGACAGAGCCATCCTCTTTCGAGGAAGTTGTGGAGGATCCCGCATGGGTAGATGCCATGGTGGAAGAGTATGATTCGATTGTCAAAAACAGTGCATGGGAGATTGTCCCAAGGCTGGAAGGGAAATTAGTGGTGGGTTTGAGAGTGATCTACAAAGTGAAGCAAGAAGCTGACGGGAGTGTGGAGAAGTACAAGGCAAGATTTGTTTCCCGAGGCTTCTCATAGATTCAGGGGATCGATTATGAGGAAACCTTTGCACCTGTCACAAGGTATTCTTCCATACAGATGATTCTTGCTCTCTCAGCGTAAATGGGGTGGCATATTCATCAAATGGATGTGAATACTGCATTCCTCAATGGGGTGATTGATTAGGAGGTGTACATAGAGCAGCCCAAATTTTTCGAGATCTTTAGCAGCGAGTCGCATGTGTGCATGCTCAAGAGAGCGCTGTATGGGTTGAAACAAACACCTCGTGCTTGGTACACATGGATAGACATTTATTTCACCAGACTTGGATTATCCAAGAGTGAGGCGGATTTGAACCTATACCAGATTGTGGTGGAGGGTAAGTTGCTGATCATTGTACTTTATGTAGATGATTTGATTTTGAAAAGTGATGAGATGTTAATACTCTCATGCAAGGATGATCTTGCAAAAGAGTTTGAGATGAAGGACTTGGACCTTCTTCATTATTTCCTGAGATTGGAAATTTGGCAGTGCAGTGATGGAATATTTGTTTCTCAAGGAAAGTATGCCCGAGAGATACTGGAGAAGTTCAACATGCATGACTGCAAGCCTGTTGATACTCTTCTTCTTGGTGGATGGAGAAAGGAGGATGCTACTTCAGCGGAGGTAGTGGATGCCACTGTTTATCGATAGTTGGTGGGGTCGCTTATGTATCTGGTCAATACACAACTCGACATATGCTATGCTGTTAACTAGCTTTCACAAGCTATGGTTAAGCCTACCAAGCTCTTTTGGAAGGCAGGAAAGCATGTATTGAGATATATCAGAGGCACATTGGGATATGGATTATGGTACAGGCAGTCGGATGAGGTGAGTCTATGTGGCTTCACGGATGCAGATTGGGCAGGGAGCCCAACGGATAGAAAGAGCACATCTAGAGGGATTTTCAGTATCGGGTCGACAACAGTTTCTTGGTACAGTAGGAAGCAAAAATCCGTGGCACTCAGTTCAGCAGAGGCCGACTATATGGCAGTGAGTTTGGCTGCATTCAAGGCTATATGGATGAGGAAGATCCTGGTTGGGTTGTTCGGTTCACACTTAGATCCTACTGTGATTTATTGTGATAATCAGAGTTGCATTAAACTCTCGGTTAATCCAATATTTCATGATATATCTAAACACATTGACATCTGGTATCATCATATTAGATATTGTGTGCAGTGGAAGATCATGTTACTTTCATACATTCCCACGGAGGATCAGGATGTTGATATCTTGACGAAGGCGCTCACCAGGAGCAAATTCGAATACCACAGAGGCAGGATAGGGGTGGCAGATAATCCTTATCTTGTTGAGAGGGAGTGTTGAGATTGCAACAAGATGATGAGCTTAGTGGAAAGACGCCTTCACTAAGTGGGCTCGCAGGCTATTTTTGTTGCAAAGTCTATTTTTAGACATATGGATCATATTCTATGAGTTGCAGGATGCTATTTGTGGATGGTTGGTCAAGTTGGAAAAATAGATGGACTTCTATTTTTAGACATATTGGCGGAATCTATTTTTAGATTACCATTCTAAAAATAGATATGTCGAATATTATTAGCTCTTAATAATATTTGGACTATAAACATTATCTTATTCTCTTGGAGCACTTCAGTTAAGTGCATAGATGTGGCACAGGAGCTGACAGAAGGAATTACACTATTCCTAAGGGTTAAGTGCAGCTATTGCATGGATACTTCAGTTAGAACTCATGTTAGAGAGTTTGGTGGAGTTGATTGAGGAAGTTAATGGAGTTGTGTTCAGTTTAACTGAGTTAAACATAGTTGAGCTAGTTGTATCTAGTCTAGCTGATTGATACACTAGTGAGAGTGGTGTGAATTAATTATTAATTAATTAACTAATTATAAACTCATTAATCAACTAAAGAATACATCAGTTAACTTCAGTGCATGGACAGTTTCAGTGGAGACCAGTGAAGAGATAGGTGAAAGAGCAGTGTGACTATCAGTTGTGACTAAACTGTTGCATGATTTGCAAGAACCAGTGATTGGAGATGCCAATGAGGATTATCCTAAGGATGAGCCTCAGGATGTGGATTGGCCACAATATGAGGTTCATGGAGTGGAAGAGACCACTCATGCAGCGCCAACCATCAGAGGGTCGAAGCGCACTACAGAAGCTGAGCGACTGGCTCAAGATGCAGAGAAGGTTGTAGGAGCACCTACATCACAGCGCAGACAGAGACAGTCACTTGATCGGTATATTGGATACATGGCTCTTATGAGCAAGTGTATTGTGACGGAGCCATCCTCTTTCGAGGAAGCTGTGGAAGGTGCATTGGTAAGGCCAAAAGGCATGACCAAAAATTCATAATGACCTTCATGAGTTGGAAATGCTGTTTTCGGAATATCTTCAGTCTTCATTCTAATTTGATGATACCCTGAATGAAGATCCAATTTGGTAAAATAAATTGCTCCATGTAATTCATCCAATAATTCATCAATCACAGGAATGGGAAATTTATCTTTAATGGTGAGCTTATTGAGCTCCCTATAATTTGGACACGTGCGCCATGATCCATCCTTTTTGTGTACGAATACTACAGGAGTAGAGAGTGAAACTTCCACACCTTTTTTCAAAACTTCCATGTCATTTTTTGTTGCTCTTTGCGAGAGCGAAATTTGTTGCACTTGCTCTTGTAATTTTGATATGTCATGTTGCCATTCTTCATCTTCATGAGTCATAGTAGAGATTTTTAAAGGCTTAATGGGTTTTGAATTCTTTTTAGGGGCCATTTTATAATCCAATATTGATATATATTCTACAATATGCCCTTGGAATCAATTCAAATTGATTCTTCAAACAAGACTTATCCAATTCGGAAAAAAAAATACACACCTTTTACTTGCTTTTGAGGAGCTCGATATTGAAATTGAATTATCTCTATAATTGTGGATCCTCAATATATGAAATTCAGCCCTATAGTAGCCCTCTAAAGCTTCTTTCAAATTCCACAGTTCTAATCTGATTTGGATTCTTCAAGGCAAAGTTATGTCCAATCTCCCACAATGACCCAAATTTGGACTGGTTCAATAGAGCGAACTTGTACGACTTTCCATGTGTCACTGTTTCTTCCTTTGGCTCTAAAATTGATAGAAAAAAACTACAGTCTATGTACTTGAGGCCACTTTTTACGACATTCCAATCCGAGGCTCAAAGAGAGAGCTATGAAGATTTTCCCACGATCACCTCTTTGAGATGAAATTCAGAAGCCTCAAAAAGCCCTAACTTCCACAGATCATATCTCCGAAAATATTGTGAACCAATATCTGAATTTTTTTGATGTGTTCCTCAGGATTGCGGCTTCGCACTCTAAAAATTTCAGCTTCTGAACCTTCGTAGAAAAAACGTTATTACGAAAATACCACTATGACCTATTTAGGTTAAATTCAGGAGCCTGCAAAATGACCTAACTTGTACAGATCATATCTCCTAAAATATTGCAAACCAAGATATGAAATTTTGCGACGATTTTCCTCAGGATTTTGGCTTCGCACTCTAAAATTTTTAGATTCTGAACCTTCGTAGAAAAAAGGTTATAGCAAAAATTCCACGTTGACTTGTTTGGAGCAGCGAAACCCTAGAATCTCAAAGCTCTGATACCAAATGTTGTGAAACCAACTCCAAAAAGAGAAGAAAAAAGATATCAACGCCTTAGAAATAAGCCACTTCGAGGGGGAAACCTCCAATACATTACATGAATGAACAATTCTTGGATGATTCAAATTACAAAACCTCCTTTCTATATATAGGAGTCCATGGGGCCATAATGTAATCCTACTGGGGCCACAATGTAATCCTAGCCGACCTAACAATAATAATTTATGGCCACAATAATAACAATATGGGGGTTACAAGGGTACAATAATAGCAATAATGGGGTTATACTAACAACAATAAGGGAATATACTAGTAATATAGGGACCTAACATCATCAATAGTTGTCTCACTGCAGAGAATGGAACTATTATTTTGGTGTGAGTTTTGAGGAGAAATGGTCTAAAATGCTTTATAGCTTTAAAGACAACAAATGCTTGTTTCTCAAAAGATGAATAATTTAGTTATGCACCTTGCAAATTGGAACTAAAAAATGGTATTGGTGCTTCAATTTTTTGGTCATTAAGCTGCGTCAGAACATAAACATAAGATGTATCTGATGAGAATGTATATAAAGTAAAAGGATTAATAAAATTGGGGGTGGTCAGAAATGGAGCATTGATAATGGATTGTTTGATTAAATCAAATGCTTCTCTTTCGTTATGTCCCCATTTAAAGACTGAATTTTTCTTAATCATGGTTTGCAAAGGTAAAACTATTTGCAAAAAGTCAGGGAAAAATATTTTTACAAAATTTATCTATCCAAGAAATGACTACATAGTTTTCTTGTTATGAGGGAAATGAATTCTTTTAATCTCTTTGATTATTTTAAGATCAATATAGATACCTCTTTTAGACACAATGAATCCTAAAATTTTCCCTTCATCTAAAGCAAAATATGATTTCTTTGGGTTTAATGAAATTCCATTCCTTTTACATCACTCAAAGACTTGCTTTAGGTCATTTGCATGGTTAGTTTCTTATCTAGAAAAGACTATAATTTCATCTAGATAAATAACCACAGATTGTTAATGATTCCTCTAAAATCTGTTTCCATGGCTCTTTGAAAAGTGGCACCTGCATTGATTAACCCAAATGGCATATTTTGATAGGCGTAAGTTCCCCACTTAGTCCTGAATGCGGTCTTTAATTTTTCATTTGGATGTACGAGGATTTGGTTATATCTTGAATATCCATCTAGAAACGACATAAGTTCAAAACCAGCTACTGTTTGCAGTACTTCTTCCATGGTTGGTAATGGAAAATTTTCCTTCTGACATGCTTTGTTCAAATTTCTAAAATCGATACAAATCCTAATATCACCATTTTTTTCCTGACAGGAACCAAATTTGAAATCCACTTAAAATGTCTAATTGTAAAGATGATATTTTCTTTGAGGAGTTTATTCAACTCTATTTTGATTTTATTTTCAAGATTCGGGTGAATTTTCCTCAAATTTTGCTGTATTGGTTTCTCATCTTAAACCATAGGAATAGGGTGTTGAATAACAAAAGTGTCATATCTTTTAATATCAGTGTAATCCCAAGCAAAAACACTTTTGTAAGTCCTTAGTAACTTGACAAATGATAATATTTCATCAAAATATAGACCAAGACCTAAATTGATATTTTGAGGTTTATCATCAGTTCCGAGATTTACTAACTCAAATCTTAAGGTTGAACTTTGAGTTTTAGAGTTATTAACTCTTTTAAACCTATATTTTAGATAATAATGTCTTCTAATTTGACAACTGACTTAGGAATTGGATTTTCATCTTGTTCTTCCTTTATCTGAGTGTCATGTTCATTTTCATCTAGAATTTGATTATCATAAGATCCTTTAAATGTAAGGAAATCTACGATATCAGAATCATTATTAAATACTCTCTAATTGGTAATATTGTCAGGAACAAATGGTCTAAAGATAAATTCAATGGAAAATATATCGAGACTAAATACTTGAGATGGAATTAATTTCGATGCTACATTAGCTAATAGTTCTGCACTAACATTTTGTATTCTGGGTACAGAAGAAATATGGAAAGCTAAGAAATGAGTAGTCAACTCCTAGACTAATGATTGGTAATGCTTTATATGTCCATAATGAAAATGGATGGTATTTCTTACTTGTTTGACAATTATTTCTGAATCTCCTAGGACTTTCAGATATTTGATGTCAAGGTCAATTGCTTTGTACAAAACTTGGATTAATGCTTCGTATTCGGCTATATTGTTTGTGTAATTGAATTCAAGTCTGCAGGCTATCATAGTTTTTTCTCCTTCCGAGCTTATTAAAATATAGCCAACTCCTGCACCATATTCAGATTTAGAGACATCAAAATAAAGAATCCAAAATAAAGAATTAACTACTGGTTTATCCACAATTTTTTTACATTTAGAAGTGTCTGTCTGTGAAAAATTCTCGATTTGGGAGATAACTGTATTATTGAAAAATAGTTATGGTTGAGCATTAAAATTTTCAAGAAATGATTTTGCCGAGTAATTTCCAATAATATTATTATTGAATGCTACTGGCTTGTTTATCCCTTCAATATCAGTGACTGTATGCTTCATGAATTTCTCTCGGTCTACCCAGATTTGATTTGGCTTTCCATTGTGTGGTAACCACATATGTGACTAGTCTGTTGCAAAATATCCATGAAGCTTTTCAGACAAGTCTCTACTTAACATTAAACCGTAAAACTCAGGAATATCAGTCACTGATATATCAATTATCTAAGCAACCTTAGGGTTTGATGAAAATCTGATAGAGATAGAATTTATTTCTCTTACAACATCTACTTTAGTTCTATCAAGTTGTACTATATGAACATGAAAAATCTGAGGAGTTATGTTCAAATTAGCACATACTGATTTTGGCATAATATTAGAGGAAGCCCTTGAGTCTATTAAACAATTATGGAATTTTTTATTATAGATCTCATAGGTTAAAATAAATGGAGGAGTATGAGAGATGGATCGATCACCTATCATAATCAAATATGTAGCATATATTTTAGTTAAAGGAGAAGGAGGTTTACCCATTTGATTAGCAGCTTGGAATACTACTGGAGCAGGTAAGGCTGAAGCAGGAACTGCATTTAAATCTCCAAGTAAGATTTTCTGCTGCTACTTTAATTTAGTAAGTTCATGAATTGAAATATTGGCCCTGGTATTTTTCATATCCTCAACTACATTATACTCAATAGTGTCAAAGACTACCATTGTATTTGATGTAGGTGGAACATCTGAAGTAGCAAGGTTAGTTTGTGTAGCCTTAGATGTAGACTTTTTACTTACTGTTTCATCTTTAACAGGCTTTGAATTCTTCTGTTTCTGATTTGACTGCGTTGCTTCAATGGCATTCTTGCTCCTTGTATTCACAGGTAAAGCTTCTTGTTGTTCCTCATTTGGTAGGATAAAATCCCACATTCCATTTAGTTCAACTTCTTCTTCTACTTCAGTTTATTATTCTTATGTTTTCTCTTCATCTGCATCTTGATCACACTCAACATTAGATATGATATTTGACGGTTGAGAATTAGAAGAATGATTTTTGTTGAAGGGCCTGAAAGTGTTTTTTGAATTAGAACTTTCAGCAACTTGTTTCTTGATGTCTGCCATTTTATTTATCATAGTATTTAAAACTTTCTGAAGACCTTCTACATGAAAAGGGTCTTTGGATGGCTTCTTTTTTGAATCATCTTTGAAGGATACTTTCTTTGATTTCCTATCTTCTTGGGAATTCTTCTTTTCAAGAGCGATTATGCGTTTCTCTACATATAAAGATTCCTTCATACTTTCTGCCAATGTAGGAAATTTTGCTCTATCAAAAAAATGACTATATTAGATGGGAGAGATGAAATATACCACCCAATTTGAACTTCTACACCAGGAACTGCTGTAGCAGGATTTTTATTGAGAAATTTATTAAATCTTGAATTAAAATATTTTATTTTCTCCCCTATTTTAGCCTTTAGATTTGATAAATCATTGATGAGAGATGTAGTGGTTCTATCATCTCCAAAATTAGCTAAAAATTGTTCTTCAAACATATTCCAACTAGTTATAGAGTGGGTAGGTAATGAAAAATACCAGGATCCTGCAGATCCTGTGAGAGTATATGGGAATAGTCTTACGATACAATCTTATTCAACTACCTCTTTTAAATTTATGGCTAACATATAATTATGAATGTGTTCTTCAGCTGGAAGACCATCATCAAGATTAAATTTAGGTAACTATCTTTCAGGGTATTTTGGGAGAGGATGAAGAGGATCAGGCATTTGTATAGCCGCTGGATTGTTCCATGGTTGTAAATTTGGTGGAGGTACTTGGCCTACCATTGGACCTTGAGTGGATGTGATGGATTGAGTTTGAGTTGAAGAAGAGGTAGGCTGAGTGCTAGAACTATTTGAAGGAATAGTAGTTTGAGTAGTGGAACTAGTTAAAGTAACACTAATTGTTGGAATGGAAGTTGTGGAGGTGAGCAGAGGTAATGGAGGTGAATGGGGTGGATTATTAGATAACACCTCGCTGGTGATTGAATCTGATTCAGTATTCTTTATCTTCCTTCAAGAAGTATTGATGGAAAATTAAAAGGGAGGAATTCATGTCTTTTGAGTTTCTAATCGAGTTAATATTCTTATGGATTGTAAAGAAGATGAAACACTAATCTAGGATGATTGAGAAGTTTCAGTTTTTTCAACAGAAATGGATACTCTCCCTAAATTTTCTATCAAAGAGTGAACTTCAGGGGAATTTTGATGAGATAGTATGGGTTGAGTATCACTAGGATGCTTAGGAGAAGGATGTTCAACTTCATATCTTAAAGATTTAGATCTAACTAATGTTCTATAAGTTGAAGGGGATCTAGAGGGAGAGAGACTCTTAGATTGGCTTTTAGATTGATCAGATCTTCTTTCCATTCACAATGGCCCTCCTTTTAGCGCCAAAAAGTTGAGGCCTCGAAATTTCGTTGCCACAACATGGGGGAAAACCACCCAGTCCGGACCTTAGAGCAAGTCCTTTTCCATTTGGTGTGGTGGCTCCGAATTGGGATAAAGGGACCAGTTTCCCAATAAGGATGATTTTGGGGTGTGGTTTGTTTATATATCGTGCAATGGGAAATTATTTTAATCTATCACATGCATTTATCTAAAAGTATCTATTCTACTATATACCGGGGTGTTTCTTCCTTTATGCGGTCTTAAAAGATATCTTCCAACTATTAGTAATGAAGATTAGATAACAATTTGAAAGAGATGAAAATTATGTAAAGATGATTCTTTTAACAAAATAGTTTGATTAAAAGAATTGTGAAATGTATATCGCATTTATATGCGTGATTACATATAAATTAAGAAATCATAAACAAATATCAGTACAAAAGTGTATTTAACATTCATTTATGATAACAGTTTCCAATATATAATGCAAGTAAAAGATAACTGTCAATCTAGAAATAAAAACTTAATATAATGAATAGAAGTACCATATATACGAAATCCTACTGATATAAACTGATAGTAGTTTCTACTCCTCTTCACTTTCAAGCAATTTAAAGAGTACAATAGTGCAACATCAGTTAAACAACTTCAAATGTCAAAATATAACTAATTTTTTCCCATTAATCCATCAAAGCATTTACAAACTTACAGAAGTGCATTCTTTGCAAATATTTTTTGAAAAAATTCTGGACCCTTCTCTAAATGCATGAGAAGGGTTTAAATACCAAAATACAATATGTTTAAATATAGATTATTACATAAAAATAGAGGAGGTTTCAAACAACCATCCTCGTAAAGAGCAAACTTCAACTACAATCTAGGAAAATAAATTAACAATATAACTATGAGTGATGATCCTCCTTGTGCATTTGATCTCGCAGTTGACAAATATCTAGCATAAGTTTAAACTGAGCTGGCTGCGAAATTCCTGATCTGATTTGACCCTTGAATACTACATTTGAAAGTGTTGGTTGCGACCTGTTTGTTGAATCAATTAATGACTGCAGGGTTTGGTATTGATGATAATGTTTTATTTATTTATTTATTTATTTATTTTAATTTTAATTTTAATTTTAATTTTTAATTTTTAATTTTTATAAAGAAACGGATAGAGTGATATATTGATTTATGGCCTAAATGCCTCAAATCTGCTTATGCTAGGCATTGCCCAGATTTCTCCCTGTCCAGGACCAATGTGGCTTTTTCCTTGTTACGCCAGAGGTTTTTACAGTCTATTCTTTGGACCAACGCCTCTATCTTCTCTAATTTGAAAATGCAGACAAACTGTTCCAGTAAAAGATAGTAGAACATAATATTCAGACAATCAAGGGATGGGATCCCAGCCATCTTCTCCATCTCTGAGGAGGACTCCGAGGGGGAGAAGAGAAGCTTTATTAGCTTCGGTATCAGCATCCTTGTATTGTCTCTCCTGACATGGTAGAATTTCAAGATCCGAAAGGATTTAGACAGGATTCTTATTCTGTTAATCAATCTGGACAATCTTAAGTCAGAAGGGGAAGAGTTTTCTACTATGGATTTTATGATAGACTAAGAATCGCCCATCATAATTGCATCGTTGAATCCAAGAAATTTCAGTTGTTTGAGGTCTTGGAGGAGGGCCAGGGCTTCAGCTTGGATGCTGGCATTGAAGCCCACTCCCCAGGCATATTTGAGAACAGTTCTGCCATCCGCATTATTAACCACTCCTCCTGCTTCGGAACTGCCCAGATTTCCTTTAGCTGCCCCGTCAAAGAAGAGGATGTTTTGCTCCTGCTTTGTGCAAAAATCCAAGAATTCTGAAGCATTACAGCGGATTTGCCAGTCTTTGAGAACAACAGGAGGCCTGGCTATTTTACTGAATGGGAGGTCGAGGGTATAACTCCAAGCAACGTCGTGATCACTCAGATCAGCCCCATCGAGCTGCTCACCAACACAATCTTTTAACTGACTTTTTATTTTTACCTAGACTATCTTGTAATCACTCTTCTTATCTCTGAAAATCCTCTAATTTCTTTCCAGCCATGTTTGCCAACAGATAATTTTGGGGAGGACACGCCAGGCTGCTTTGATATGGACGTTCTGTGGACTGCCTCCAGGATACAAACTCAACCAGTTTGAAAACAGATCTGGAATGTGCATTGGGAGAACGAAATCTGAACTCCAAGGGCCTAAGGCCTCTTTCCAGATATCTGCAGCAAATTTACAATTTAGCATCATGTGAACAGCTGTTTCAGCATTTTCTTCACACAGCGTATAGCGAGAGGGGCCAAGATAACCTCGTTTCTGAAGCCTATCCTCAGTAAAGACTCGTTGATGACAGAGAAGCCAGCAAAAGGAGTCGATTTTAGGTAACGTAGACTGGGACTAGATCCCTTTCCAAGGTTTCGGATCAGGAGGAACATGAGGGTGCGACAGGAGCTGCCAATACCCCTTCGAGACTGTATAACTCCCAGGGGTCAATCCCCAGCCACATATGTCTTTTTTTTCTGCTGTTAAGAGGGGCCTTGCCATTTAAGAAAGCCATGAAGGTTGTGTACTCCTTGGACAGGGTCTGGGGCACATCAATCTTAATCCAACTGTGCCAGTCTCCATTCTCCCAATTAGAGATATCCCACAGAGAATTGAAACCTGCTCCGGACATCCAATTTTTTAACAAAGCCAGGAACCGATCTTCATCCAGAGGGTCACAACCCATAATAAGATCCTCCCATATTTTAATCTGCTTGCCATTACTAGGGATCCAATGCACATGGTGACTAATTAAGGAGGATGAATTTGTACAGAGCTTGTGTATCATCGATCCATTGATAGCTATAGGATTGTCCAGGCACCGTTTCCTCTGCCCACGAAAGTATTTTTTCCACAAGGCAAGTTGAGCCCAATCCGGATGAGGGGCAATTATCCTCCAAATAAGTTTTGCGCCCAACGCTATGTTTTGAGTGCTAAAACTCTTGAAACCCAATCCACCTTCCATTCTGGGCATGGAGATTTTGTCCCAGCTAATTAGAGGGAATTTATTATCATTAGCTTTCCCGCCTTTCCAAAAAAAATTTCTTATGTGAGCCTCCATCTCCTTCATTATGCCAGCTGGGGCCAGCATAACAAAAAATTGATAAATGGGGAGGCTGCTTAAGATTGCTTTTATAAGAACTGACTTTCCAGCCAGGTTAAGCCAGTTGAAACCCCAAGAATCTATCTTAGACTTAAATTTATCCAGCAGGGGAATCCAGTCTCTGTTGACAGCACTTTTTTGAAAGATAGGAAGGCCCAAATATTTGAAGGATGACCATGTTGAGGAGGCAGCGAAGTCAAAGCAACATGAAATGGCCTGAAGAGTGCTAGCAGAGGTATTCCAACAATAGATATGACATTTTATTTTATTGAGGCTGCTTCCAGATTCTTCACAGTACTCATCAACCACAGCCTTAAAATTTTTAGCAGAAGGCACAGAGGCAGCACCCAGCAGGAGGGAATCATCCGCGAATAATGCATGATTTATATGATTAATCCCTCTCGCAATGCTCAGGCCCAAAATCTCTTGATCCTGCTGCTTTTTATTCAGAATGAAGCTGAGCACTGAAGCTTGAAGGACAAAGAGCAGTGGGGATAGAGGACACCCTTGCCTCAGACCATGGGAAGCTTTAAAGAAATTAGTAGCCCTCCCATTCACCAATGGGGCAATCCAAGGCTCACTGATGCAAGGCTTAATCCAAATGATAAATTTGGGGCCAAACCCAAAGTTGTGCAGGACATCAAACAGGAAACTATGTCTCACTCTGTCAAAAGCGTTTTCTAAATCTAACTTGACAACCATACCTTTCTCTTTATGAGCCAAACTTGAGTGTATCGCCTCTTGGACCAAAATAAAGTTATCCACAATCTGTCTTCCCTGAATGAAGCCTCCCTGATTTTCTGGGATAATGTTGGAAGAATGGTTTTTAATCTGTTGGCTATCACTTTAGTAATCAGCTTGTAGCCTATATTACAAAGGGAGATAGGACGAAACCTGCTGAAGGTGTTGGCGCCTTTTTCCTTGGGGATGAGAGCTAGAAATGCCGAATTGGTGCTCCCCCCGATTTTCTGACTGGATTGAGATTTCTGTACCATTCTGCATAAGTCCTTCTCCACTATCTACCAATAAGTCTGCAGAAATCTGGCAGTGAAACCGTCAGGGCCCGGGGCCTTGTCCGGTTCCATAGCGAAGAGGGTGTGTTTTCTTTCATTATTAGTGATTTCTGCTTCCAAGAAATGATTTTTTCTGTTGGTAATCAAGGAGGGCACCTCATTCACTAGATTAGATACGTGACCCAAGGCCTCTTCTTCGGTGTAGAGAATTTTGAAGTGGGTGAAGGAAAATTATTTATGCTACGGATGTCTCTATGCTTGATAGTTTCTACTTTAATTTATGATATGGAATTGAGGCATTTTTGGGCTTGGGCTTGTTTGTGGAAGAAAGATGTATTTATATCGCCCGGCTTTAGCCAGAGACTGCGGGATTTCATCCTCCAGTAGTCTTCCTTTGCCACACTAGCCTTAAGGAGCCTATGTTGAAGATCTGCCTCCTTATCTAGTATGTCTTTGGTGATTTCAGCATTTTCCGTAACCAGATGATGCATCTCAAGACAAGCTTGCACCATTTTCCTTTCCTCTGCAGGATTAGGTAAGGTTTTCACCCAAGCTTTAAGCGCTGCTTTGACTCTCCTAAGTTTCTCCTCCCAGACAAAGAAGGCAGAGCCTTTGAATAGGTGTTTCCAGTTTTATTTTATTAGCTGCAAGAAGGACTGTTCCTTAACCCAATGAGGACTGAATTTAAATGGAATGGGGCCTTGATCTGAATGGGCCAGCAGGTCAAGTTTAATGGGATGATGATCAGAGACACTGCAAGGCAGAATGTGCATTCTAGACTCTAGACCAAGAAGAGGAAAGGAACTTTGGACAAGGAATCTATCTAACCTTGCAGCAATATGACCCGGGCCGAGTCTTTTGTTGGACCAGGAGTACTTACCAATAGAAGGCTTAATGTCTATCAGGTCCCAATCTTGAAGTAGATCCTCTACCCATTCCCGCGCCGGATCCCTTACGATGCTTCCTCCACGCTTTTCTGCCATTGATAAGGTGAGATTCAGATCCCCTGCAATGATGATATTTGCCAAGTCTTCGGATTCTGCCATACTTCTAATGGAATCCCAGCAAGAATTTTTCTCTCCTACGCTTACAGGGACGTACACATTAAAGAGGGAGAGAGTCAATTCTGTTTCCACATGCTGTAGTTTTGTGAACAGCCAATGTGTGTTGGAGGCTTCTTTGATCCTTGAGAATTTGTTGGCGTTCCAAATAGTGCCCAGGCCTCCTGAAGCACCTCGAGCTGAGACTGCTTGACCTTCGCTTTTATTCCACAATTTCTTACTGATATGGAGGAATGCATTTTCCTCCATTTTAGACTCCTGGATGAGGAGGATATCAGGAGATTCAAATCTTATTAAACTTCTTATAGTTTCTTCTTTTGTTCTGCTCCCCATACCCCTACAATTCCAGGAGATGATCTTCATCACTTGCTTTTAGGATGATGAGCTCCTTTAGAGCTCTGGGACTGGTTTTTGGTCATTTTCAGTGTTCTTGCCAAGAGTTTCTCGAGGGTTGGTTGGCTTCCCTAGAGTTTTTCTTTGTAGGTCTCCTGCTCTCTTTTTCCACGAGCTGATTTTCGGCCTCTCAAAGATCTTCTAGCTGAAGTTTGCGAGTCCCCTATTTCTCCTTCTTCTTCTGAGTTCTCCGTACTTTGCACTTCCTCGGTCTCTTCTATGAGTAAATATTTTGATCTGTCCGTGTTACTTTCAACTAGCTTTGATCCCGAAGGGGACTCTATGTGGGGCGATCCTTCCTGCTGCATCTCTGGTTCTTGGGTGTCTGCTTTTTCTGTGCTTAACAATGCAAATTTATTTCCTTGGTCTTCCATGATAGGGGTTTGAATCCCAGGGGCTGCCTGAGGGCCTTTCCCATTTGTATTTCCTGATCTAGGGGCTTTGTGAGTAGTTTTGGTCCTTTTGACCTGGGTCCAACCTTCCTCCTTGCCTTTCTCCATTTCACTATTTTTTGGGCAGCCTCTAGCAAAATGTCCGTAGACATGGCATTTCCGGCACTTAAATGGCAGCTGCTCATAGTCCAGAATTTGAACATGAGTCCAGCTTCCAACCCTGATCTTTATTGCCTCAGGCAGTCCAACCTCCAGGTCAACTTCTACGCAGATTCTAGCACAGTTGTATTGGTCTTTGCTGTTTGCTCGTTCGATGAATTTTCCCAAGGTATTGCCGATGCGCTTTAGAGATTCCCAATTCCAACAATGTACAGGCAGATTGGGCAGCCTTACCCACACTGGAACGGCTGTGGGGACATCTACTGCTGGATAAAAATCGGGCGTCCACTTATTGAGGTACAGCCCCTGAGGGCCCATGAAGTAGGGACCGTTCCAGAAAATCAGATCCTTGTCCTCCTTGTCAGAGAATTCAAACAGGAAGAATCCATTCCCTAGAAAATACGAGGTGACTTTATTTTTAATCAGAGGAGCCCAATTCCTAGCGACCCAGCTCTCCGTGGTTTTGGGGGAGGGCCAGAGACCTGTGAACTGACCAACCAATGCGCGCTCAGCCAGAGAAAGGGCGACCTGAATCAGTCCCTCCGGAGGGAGCGAAATCTCGGGAATGTCATCCAAACGCTTCACAAACTTCGCAGCCTCAGATGTTTTCTTCTTTGGCAGAGATTCCAGGAGCTTGAGAAAAGCCTCATTGTCAGCGGGGGGAGGAGGAGGAGGCACCTCCATTAAAGCAGCGGCTCCTTCGCTCAAACAAAGCGAGAACACACAACTCCCTGCGTTCAATCCATTACCTCACTAATCAACCAAAAGAGATAGAGAAAAGGGTATAGAGGGACCCCAACAAAACCAAGAAACCCGAAACGGGGGTCAATGCGCCGCGCAAAAGCCAGAGCACCGCACGGGGCCAATGCGCCGCGCAGAAAGCCAATGCGCCGCGCTCGAGCAAGAAAGACAAAGGGAGGCCGACTCAACGCGTCACGCCAACCCAAAGCACCGCGAAACCCAGGCTAGGTGCCACGCAGGATAGCTCCGGAAAAGAAAAACTCAATCCACAGAAGGAAGGCAAAGGGGCCCTCCCAAGCAGCCTGAGGGCCGAGAATTCCGCCACGAACGCAGAGGAATTGAAGAGCGATGGTTTGTTGAGCCCCTCCGGTATTGATGATAATGTTAGATTAGAAAATTCCAATAATTTTCTTGATCAAACTTATTTACTTTTTTAATCATTTCTTCCTACATATTTGTCCTTTGTTTCCACTGTGCTTCTAATGGCTTGATTTCTGAAAGCACTTCAGATGTGGAATCTTTGATAAGCTTAGCTTTCAAAAGATGTTCATTGACAGATTTAGTAATTTCATTTGTTAACCTTGATGCCTTTGTCGCTGCCTTGTCTGCTTGTCTTAGTTGTGCTTCCCAATCCTTAAATAAAATTTCCTTGTGAAATTTATCTATATGATGTAAGTTAGATTTCTTTCCTGAGTCATATGCTTTCCACTGAATGAAATCATTAATCTTATATTCAATTTTCTCACACTCAAGTATCCTATTAGCCACTTTCTGGATTAGGATTTGACTTGAATCACAATAAGAGCTGGTGATTGAAGCTTGTTGACAAAATACTTCTTGTTGCTGCTTTAGCTTTGCATTCATGTCTATTGATTATTTTATGAATTTCTCTACCTAAGGCTGTCTTTTTAATTTGTTCATTGCTGCTTCAAGTTGTGTTTCCTTTTCTGTAAGTTGCACATGATGCTGCAAAGTTAATCTTTCAAAATCCTTTTGAAATTGAGACATTTTCAATTCCATCTACCTTATGGAGTTAAATTTTTATTGCTCTAAAAGTCTCTCTAACTCTTGTACTTTGTCTTCTCTTTGCTTCAGTAACAATTGAACTTTAATAGCCTTGTCAATAGTGGCAGTAGCATATGCCCCTGCAAATTGTGATAGCTTGGTTAAATGTTCAGTAGGATCAGCTAGAGGATCCTTCCATTGAATGTCAGCATATTCATTTGTAAGATTTGAAACTATATCATTCATTCTTCTCCTTTTCCTTATCTTAAGTACAGCCTTATGAATAGGACTGTAGAAGACATCCAGTGAAGGAATTTCTTCAATTTGTAAAACTATCTCCTCTGTAGGGTAGGCTGGAATGATCTCTTCAAGTACTTGCTGTAGCGGAATTGCAGTTTCCACTAATTTTTGGGATTTCTCTGGAGTTTGAAAAATGATAGATTGATCAGTATTAGGATTTGGTTGTGGCATTTTTAGTGCTTTGGAAAAAATTTCCCATTAATTATTCAAATATTTTGGCTGAGACTTCTCTGCATGATCAAATGTATTCTGGATATGTTGAATTTCTTGGAAATATGATCTAGCTCCATTAATTCCTCCTTATTTCATTTCAATCTCTTTGATTAATTTATCAATTAAATTTTCTGGGCTCTCATTTATGTTTTCGGATTCATTATTAGAGTGATCCGAATTTTGATATTTATGTTCTGATTTCCCTAACTCAGTGATTAGATTTTTCTTGGTATTCATCTTTAGACATGTCTTTGGCTTCATTATCAAAGCTAATACTTGGAGTTAGTCTGTTAACATCTTCAATAAATAATAAATCCAAAGGAAATTCTTTCTAGCCTATTATTTCTCTATGTTTGGAAATTTTCCAAGTCATTTTGATTGAGCTGACTAGATGTCTTTTTTAGTACATCTGTAAACTTCTCAATGCCTTGAAAGAAATCATCAAATATATCTATCTATTTTAATAAAGGCTTCAACTTAAACTCTGTGGTGAAATTCTTAATCACATCATTGGGGTCGTATGGCCTCTTTGGCATTACAGCCAAATTTAACAAAGTAATATTTGAAACTTCCTTGAATGTATGACCAATATCAAAAAGTGCAAAAGTACCGCACTGCAAAGGGAAATTAGGCCAAATGGCCTTCTTGGTGTTAGGGTTCTATAATAATAGGATTCATAATTTTGATTTGAATATGGTAAAGTCTTGTAATATTGTGCATACTTTTTCTTTCTGCAAAGTTGTTTTCCCATATTAAAAATAAAAAATGTAAAGAGGGTGAAATCCTAAAAGAAAAATCAAAGGACTAAAAGAAAAAAGATAAAAAAAGAATGTAAAGTATGAACCCCACCAAAAAGAGATAAAAATAGATTCTGAAAGTGATGCAAATTCAAATGCCACTACTTTTACTTTACTTTGAAAAATAAGATTATGTGTAGCTTGTCAAAAATGCTACAATCCATGACGGTCAAAGAGCTTAATCTTGATCATTCATGCTTTAAATTTCATGCTGATAGTTAGAGAATAAAGATCTAGCCAAATTGTTTAATCTTGGCAGATCAGTAGTTAGGTAGAGAATAATATTGAGCTCATCAATCTAATCTGAGCCATTGGAAGTAATAAGGTTATAAGTAGATTGGTTTTCTTATAAAAGAAAAATAAAGGGCCAGCAAGCTCAAATGCATCAAATAAAATGAATAAAAAATGTTAGGATAAATAATGGGTAGGTAGAAAGCACTTTCAAAAGGCATGAGAAGCATCAAATTGGTCATTTCATTTTACTAACTCCCTTCTAAAACTCATTTTCCCTTGTAAAAATATCCCTTCCCCTTCATACTAACCTTTCCCCATTATTTCACCCATTTTTCGTTCCTAAAACCCCTTTTCCCTAGGTTAAATACATATTTTCCTTTGAAAAATAAAAATCCCTTTACTAATTCCCTTTTCCATCTAAACACACTAAAACACATTTATCCTAAGTCTAAATAGTTAAAATAAATGTCGGGCCCCACTGCCAAATCCCTCCCCGATGTTAGTTTAATTTATCCCTGGTGTTTTTTATATCCCGCATACATATTCCATTAAACCCTATGTATTATATGCTAAATCATTCCAATATATATAACCCACATATTATATTAATCCTTTGCTTATTATATATCCTAGGGTCCCACTTCGTTTTAAAAAACCTGACTATTATAAAATCCCGACCCACATATATAACATATATAATAACTCCCGCTTTATAAATATTCCCCGTCCCCACTTCACATATCCCTTTGCATATATTAAAACCCATCGCATGACTCATCCCGAGCCCCGCCTATTAATCCCTCCGATTCGCCCATCCGTTAGATCAAGATTCATCAAATATTACGGCCAATAGTTACTTTCGCACACCTGATTGCCCGACCATTAACACCACAGGAGGGTTTCGAAATGAGCAGTTTCGCAACTTCGCCCCATTGCTACGTGGCAGCTCCACGACTCATTGCACTCCCAAGCCAAAAACAATATACCATCTTTTTGTGATGCGAAAATTGCTGGGCTTTTTTCTGCCCGTTGCAATGAAACCACCCATTTGAATTTAACGCTGTGCCCAAAGTTTAATAACTATTGGTTAAAAACATAAAGACCGCCCTTTACAGTCTTTTCACCATTCTGCTCAGATTTACGCAAAGGAAGCCTCTGCCGACCTGTTTTCGAGCTAAAACAACGCTGCCGACCTATTTTTAAAGCCAAATTCGACCATAATTCAAGCTTTTAATTACTAAAGCCTGTGTAGATTCGGTTTGAAGAAATATAAATACATTTGAAGCATATTTCACTGCCGTAAAGCCACTGCTATATCCAGAACCTTTTTGCATACCAAAAGCTTCATTTTTTCCAGGTATTCCTGAAGTGCCCAGACCTGTTCTTAAGCAAGCAAGTAATAAGTTAATCAATTGAATAAATTGAAAAGCTTTGCAGACCAAAGAAAGGCCACTGTTACCCCCGAAACCCTTTCTACAGATTGTAATCATCTTTTCATAGTATTCATAAGGGCATGAGCCTATTTCTTAAGTCAGAGAGTAATTAATTGATAAAATCTAACAATTTTAAATGGCTTCCCAAGGCATTGTGACTATTAATCCCCTACAACCTCCTATTTTTTATGTTTAACACACTCCAATTGCAGAAAAATATTTCAAAATCAGTGACCCTGTCACTGATTTCAACATCTTAGACATTCTTTGTTGGAGTCATGATAAAGCCATTGACCAAGCTGATGATATCCGCCTTTGGGAATCCAATTTTCCCAAGTATATCCTTCCACAAACTTTCCAATTCCCAGAAATCATCAGGCTCTGTCAAGCTAATTATTTTCCCAATGAAAGAGCCTTAGTAACCCATAGCAAAGAGATCTTGTTCACCATTACTGCAGAATATATAAACCAAATGCTTCAAATTCAACCCAATCTTGATGAAGCCCCTTTTTCTATTGAAATCCTCACAGAATTGTATCTGAAACTTGACTTTCTGAAGAGGTTTCAGATCTTCCAAACCTTTAAGCCTTCATCAGTTGAAACCCCAAAGAGAAACCCTCCTTATCCAGCCTCAATTTTCTCAGAAAGAACCAGGCAAATTATCACAATTATGTCTTGTATATTAGGACACTTTACAGATGAGCATGTAGATGCTTCAATCTTAGGTTTCTTTTCCATTTTCTGCCCAGGACAGCCACTTGCTTCCACATTTAACTTTGGTCAGTACTTATCAGATGCTATCCATGAGGAGTTAAATTAACTGAAGAATGAGTTTTTAAGTATTCATCTGTTTTGTTTCATATGTGTTGGTGTCCAGATGTGAACAATATTCAAACCCTTTTTCCACATAAATTATCAACCTGAGGGCGTTAGTTATTTCAAGAATAATGCACACAGTATATGCAAGAGCAGTCACACAACCTGCTATCGGATCACAAGCTTAAATAAATGAACAAATAACTAATGTAACAACAATTAAATGGATCACAGAATTAAAAAGTCATTCACAACAGTTAAAGGATTACACTGGAACAACAGTAACAAAACCAACTAAAACATGAAATCAACGGAAAGAAAGGTAACACAACACCTGATCAGAAGAGTGGGCCCAACTCTCTGATCAGGGTTGCGGAAAACTCTCAAATTACAGGTAAAACAATAGAGTGTTATGCATTCAATTAATTGCAAAATACTTCTGTTACAAAATCTGTATGTACTGTGCTTTCTTAACCCTGATTCACAGCCCGTAGGCCCTCTTTATACAACTATTCAGTAAATCGCAGATTTTCTCTAACAACTACATATCTACAATTATAAAATTCGTTACAATAACAACCTAGTTGCCAAAAGGAAACCATGAAATATTGCTGGGGTGAAACAGAGTCTATTGCACTGTAGCAGCAAGTGAAGATAGTGCTGGAAATAGGAGCTGCTCCATGACTCACAACTGTAATCTTCCTTCTTTTTCCAAATCTGTAAAAATATCGGAGTTAATGTTTGCAAAAGGTAAAACCTCCTTGACTATTACTTCATTAATCAAATATCCCATGTAAGATAAAAGAAATGGGTTTACCTCGTGTGTTTAAGAAAAATAATGATACAAAGAGATAGAAAGGTGGGCGAAAATGGGAGAGAAAAGTACACAAATCCGGTACCCAACATCTCCCCCCAACTGGTCTATCTGCATTTCCTCATGTAGCTCGTCGTCTCCTCAGATATGGGTTGGAATGACTCTGACTGGCATGAAGCTGTGTGAGATCATATTCTTTGGCCATTTCTATCCCAGGGGGTTTATAACCTTCCGCCAGAACAACATCCTTCCACTAGTCTGCGTCAACATTGTATGCAGGAGTATATTGCTCGACTGGAAACCAAATAAGGGGAAACTGAAATCTCAGCCCCATCCATTTGACCCCACAGGTCTGAATGAATGCTACAAAACATGGCATCCTCTCTAAAACCCCTGCAAAATTAGGTGCTCCAAATGGTTCTCATCCTTTGAAGGCTGAAGATGACAACATCCATCTCCTCTGACAACTTTCTAGAGCTTCCTTACGGAACATTGTAATTTCTCTCACACAAAGGTCAGCACACCATTTCTGAGTTGTCAACATGTGCTCTCTATGCCCCTTAATCTGTAGAAAGGTAAAATGCTTATTATAAATATTTGTTGACTGGCCATGCTCCTTCCTCATCATTAGCGGCCTTATGACTTGGTTTTCCTCAAACGTATCATAGGCATTTCTCCATTTAATATGGGTAATGGTGTAGGAGGAAAAAGCTCTTAAATGAATATCCCCCACAAATGGGACGGGGTTAAAAGCCTGATCATGCCTTAAGAAGTAACCATGCATGTAGAGCTCGCACATTAAGTGTTGTCCTATGATATCATGATTTTTCAAGATATGGAGAAATTGAATGGGGTCCGCAATCTCATGCCAAATTTCCTTATATATACTCTCAAGACAAAAGAAAATAATTTTTTCATGAAGGAATAAGGCATAGCTATGTGCAGGAGGTCTGCAGGCCATTACCTGCTGTACCAGGGAGAACATCTCCTCCCTATCTGATTGTAGCAACTGCACTTGTTCTTCCAATTCTTCTATTCTGGCTTTTTGTTTAGCTTGCCTCAGCCGCACCTTATGTAGTTGGTCTATGTATATTGTGATGATCTTGACAGCCTGTTCTCGAACCCACATTGTCTCTTTCTTATTTCCATTCGCAGCAGACTGCCACCTCTGGATCTCGGTAGCCAAGAAAAATTCCTGGCCTTCAAACAACTGTTCAATCGGACCAGTCTGTGTAGCTTCGGAGGAGACCTCAAATTTTGGCTCTATTGACCTCCATTTGTAGACTTTTACCTTCTTTTTCAACCGGAAAACTTGTCTCTTCAGCTCCCGAACCTCCCTCTTCAATCTCATGGTTTCATTGAACTGCAACTAATACCTTTTCTTGAGAGGTAACCTTCTCTTCTCACACTATTCAGTCCATTCCTATTTGACAATAAATTCATTTTCTGGGCCTATAACAAGCTCAGGAGGCGATGGAATGCTGCCGGTATTATCAGTTGGTTCTTCTGTTAGGTCTTTCTGGCTAGGTTCCCTATCTTCAGGGGCATCTTCCTCTACATTTACTTCAGGGAATCCTGCCGTCTGGTCAACATTTCCATCGACCACTCTATGTTTCAATGTTTCCATAGGAATACCATCTTCTTTGCGAGCCTCTGAGTGCTCCAACTAAGATTCATCAATTACTGGGCCGATATTGGCCATGTCCTCTCCTACGTTGAAAAAATTAAGCACCGGTGGGACAACTATTTCCTCCATTAATCGTTGGGGTGAGCGGAATCCCCTCGCCCCTCTAGGCATCATGGACTAGAACGGAGAGTGGGGAATAGCTTCATCATCCTTGTTTCCAGCTAGGGCCAGAACTTCATGCACTATTACTTCAGTCGGGGTCGACGCTGGTTCTTGTGGCACAACATCGATTCCAAGGGTTATTTCCCTTCTGTCCTCCCGCCCTTTGTGCATTATTTGCTCCTCTGCAGTCAATACTGGTTCTTATGGGACAATATCGACCTCACGGGTTATTTCTCCTTTATATTTTTGTTCTTCATGGATTGCTTCCCTGTTTCCTTGTTCTAGCTGAATCAGGGTGGTTCTTGTGTAACACCCCCACTTGTTTCAATATCCAAATCTACTTGGGCAGGTGATGCTATTTCTTGCAAAACAACATCACTTGCCATCCCTCTGTCTGACATTCCACTTCACTGTTCTTCATTGACAAAAGTTGATGACTGTATGACATTCTTGACTTCATGCACTATATCCATAACTCCTTCATCTGTGGGTTCCTTAGGTAAGGGTGGTTCTTGTGTGGAAGCCTCGACTGTGTCACCAATTATCTCCTCTACTCTCATTTCTTCAAGTTCTTCCTGATCAAACTCCATTTCCACTTCTTCAGGTTCCTCTTGATTAACCTCCATTTCCATTTCTTCGGGTTCCTCTTGATCAATTTTCTCCGAATGTTCTTCTTCTGCTAAACCAGCCAGAGAGACTAGTTCTTCTTCTCTAGAAGAAATGCGGCTGTTATCTCTTCCTCTGATGATCCATAGAGTTCCGCCCAAGAAACTCAAAATCTGACTATTGCATGCATGACTAGTAAACACACCAATCCATGATTGGAGAGCATTGTCATCATCCAGCGCGAACACCGAGCGGATTGTGCCTTGTGCTGCAATTTTTTTAGTAGAAAGAAGGGCATGTTTAAGGAATGCACATGAGCTTGTGGAAATCAAAGGTGATTTATAATTTTAAAATGATATTTAAACAGAGTTGTGGCCCGACCTTCGCAAGTTATGTATTTCATTACAAAACCTGCGACTTCGTTCCATGGATACGACACAGACTTGCACTCATATCCTCTGCCCAGTTGAATGATGCTTTCTCCTTCCTGCAAGAATAATTCAGGAAACTCTGGGAGAGGAAATCTCCAAGCAAACCATTGCTGCCCTTACTGTCTCAACCCACTAACCTCTGCAATTATTTCTTCTGTGACAGGAATTTCCAATCCTCTGAACTGCGAGAAATTATCATTCAAATTAAGCGCAAATTCCACTGTAATTCCTTTTTCAAACCCCTGCAGTCTATCGAAGTAGGTATCCCATCGTGCATTGACAAATATTTGCCATACCTTTGGATTACTGCAAACTGAAACTATATTTTCAGGTTCATGTCGCACAACCAGTCCGCCCATGCTGTGGGGACTATAACAACACTCTGGAACAACATACCGTTGGACAGAATGGTGGATACCAAATTTGGAAAAAAAACATGGTGAAAATGAATTGTGGTAGCGGTAAATACGGATGGTAATTCGCAGAAACCGAGAAAAATCATGAAAAAGTATGGTAAGTGCAATGAAAATAATGGTAATTGTTTCATATGAAATGGAAAGGATGTGTTATGGATCCCGATACATATTTAATGATTATTTAGAGTATTGATAAGGATCGTAGGGTGTACCATACACGAAATTGTAGTAATGACTTAAGAAATCATCATTATACCGTCATTAAATTATGACAGCCCCCCCCAAACTGAAAAGTTTCCATCCACGACATTAATGTCTTCACATGGGATATTTAATTAAATCGGTAAAAGTCACATGGAGGCATACCTGGTGGCCTACCTAGACGAAGTGATGGTTGGTAGGATGATGACGCATTAATGATGCAGTTGGATTAACAATAGTATGAGTAGCAACATCTAGAGTAACAACAATGCGAGTAGCAACATCCAGAGTAACATCAGTGCGAGTAACAACATCTAGAGTAACAGCATCTGAAGTAACAACAGTGCGAGTAACAACAATGCGAGTAACAACATCCGGAGTAACAACATCTGGAGTAACAATAGTGCGAGTAACAACATCCGGAGTAACAACATCTGGAGTAACAACAATGCGAGTAACAACATTCGAAGTAACATCATCTGGAGTAACAACAGTGCGAGTTCCAACCAAGTAGTAATAGCATAGAGTAGCAACAATCGAGTAACAACATCATGAGTAGCAGCAATCAATACTTAGAAATTTTTTTGATCTTTAAAACATTACTCCTTAGTGGTAACTCTTGCAAAAAGACAACAAAATAAATAGTAACAATGTAATTCTTTATTCTTTATTTATTTTTAAAATTTAATATATATATATATATATATATATATATATATATTAGAAGGAGGATGCAAAGGAAGAGTTCTCTGCATTGATAACCTTCAAACCTGATTTCTCAAAGAGGTGTTTGATAAAAGCATCCTTAGAGGTTGGGCGGTGATATAATCTCAGGTGATGTGCATTTTCTATGAATGAAGCATGTGCATCATCAATTGTGACTAGCCTGACCGTTCCATTATCAAATACAGCGTTCACATTGTAAGGTCCCATCCAGCGAGTGCAAAGATTTCCCTTGAAATCCTTAAAACGGGAGTCATAAAGTAATGCCCAGTCTCCCCTATGAAACACCTTACTTTTGATAAAATTATCGTGCCATTTCACTCTTTGCTGTTGAATAGTAGCAGTCCTCTAGACAACCATTGAACGGATTTCATCTAGTTCATTGAGCTGGGCCAGTCGGTGTTTCTGGGCATCTGACAGATCCAAACCAACTTCAAGAGC
Organism: Pinus albicaulis; assembly: GCA_034641835.2. Taxonomy (NCBI): domain Eukaryota; kingdom Viridiplantae; phylum Streptophyta; class Pinopsida; order Pinales; family Pinaceae; genus Pinus; species Pinus albicaulis. The sequence goes on from CM076582.1 coordinate 77,121,398, forward strand.
TGTTATGAGCGTACTGATTTCAAATTCTATTGGAAACAATGGGGATTTCCCATAAACCAACTCAAATGGTGAAAACCCATTTGTGTTCCGCCATGTTGTTCTATACGCCCGGAGAGCTTCAGGCAGCTTCTGAGCCCAGTCCTGATGATGGTATGCCACAATTTTTGTCAAGATATTTTCCAATGTCTTATTTGTGCTTTCTACTTTTCCATTCGCCTGGGGATGGTATGGAGATGTCACCCTATGTTTGACCCCATATTTATGCATAAGCTTTGCTATTATGTGTGATGTAAATTGTGCTCCTCCATCTGAAACAATCTCTCTTGGAGTACCATAACGAGTAAAAATTTCCTCAAATAGAAAATCTGAGACCACCTGCTCTGTTGCTTTTGCAACAGATTTGGCTTCTACCCACTTAGTTATGTAATTAGTACAGACCAGAATGTGAAAATTTTGATGGGAGGGTGGGTTGAAGGTTCCAACGAAGTTGATAGCCCATTTATTAAAAGGTTCGAGGACTACTTGTGCCTGTAAAAGCATTTCATCATCTCGACCAGGCTGCCCCATACACTGGCAACTGTCACACCGCCTGACATAATTCTGCACATCCCGAAATATAGAAGGCCAGTAATATCCCATTTGTAGCACCTTATGGCCTATTCTTTTGTCTGCAAAATGCCCTCCACAAGGGCCATCATGGGTAGCCTTCAATACTTCATAAATATCATCCTCAGATACACAACGCCGAATCTGCTTATTAGCTCTTGTATGAAAAAGGTACCCTGCCATCCAAGAATATCGGGCACTATGATGAATAATTTTTCCCTGTTCCTTGTATGACAAATGATGAGGCACTTTCCCTATAGCAAGATAGTTAGCAATATCTGCATACCACGGAGGTTTATTAGAAACTGAAAAAATATGCTCATCAGGAAAACTATCTTCTATAGGTGTGCATTCGTTATTGTTATCCATTCTAGACAGGAAATCAACAACTGCATTATCTTTTCCTAGTTTTTCTATTATTTTAATATCAAATTCTTGAAGTAATAACAACCATCTTGTAATACGACCAGGAGTGATAGGTTTATTCATAAAATACCTGATTGCTGCATGATCAGTATGTACAAAAGTAGGATACCCGGTGATGTAGTGTCGGAACTTATTGATAGCGTAAATGACAGCCAAGAATTCTTTTTCAGTCACTGTGTAATTTAGTTCATCAGGAATTAAATTCTTGCTAACATAATAAATTGCATACGGTGTTTTGTCTACTTGTTGTCCTAAAACAACTCCTACTGCTGTCTGAGAAGCATTAGCATGTATGTCAAATGGTAATGCCCAATCAGGTCCTCGAAGGATTGGAGCCTTGCAAATCAATCCCTTAATTTTCGTGAAAGCTGCTTCACAGTCTTCAGTCCACAAGAATTCTGCATCTTTTGTTAGCAATTGAAAAAGTGGATGTGCTATTTTAGCAAAATTTTCTATAAAATGTCTGTAATAACCAACAAAACCAATAAAGATACGTACCTGTGTGGGTGTCTTTGGTACAAGGAAGTGTACTATTACCTCTACTTTGGCCGGATAAACTTGAATTTCAACAGCTGAGAGCAAATGTCCCAATACTATCCCTTCTTCCCTCATCATATGGCATTTAACTGTACTCAAAGATACCTGGGTCTACTTGCATATTTTGAGTACTTTCTCTAGATTTTCCAATCCCTCTTCAACTGAGTTTCCATATGTAGTAAAAATATTCATATATATTTCAACACTATCATCAACCAAATCAGAAAATATTCCCATAATTTCCCTTTGAAAGGTAACAGGAGCATTACACAGGACAAATGGGAGGACCCTGTATGAAAAGGTCCCCATGGGCATGTGAAAGTTGTTTTATCTTGGTCTTCCACTGAATTCATCTAGGAAGGAAAAGAACTTCTTCCTAGCCAGGGTGTCCAGGACTTGGCCAATGAATGGAAAATGGAAATGGTCTTTTTGAGTTGCCTTGTTTAGCTCCCTGTAATCTACGCAGATCTGCCACTTACCATTCTTTTTAGGAACAATAACTAGCGAGGATACCCATTGGCTATCTGAGATGGGGTAAATGAAATCTACATCCAATAATTTCTATAATTCTTCTTTGAAAATGTTCTTTAGAGCAAGATTCATTCTCGGTTGGGGCTGTCTTATAGGGCGGCAATCTTCCTTAATATAAATATGACGAGTACATAAGTTAGCAGGGATCCCCTTCATGTCGGTATAATCCCAGGCAAAAGCTTCCTGATGATATTGAAGAACTTTTAAGAGCTATTTTCTCTGGGATTCAGACAGATTAGGATTGATATTGAGTGTTTTCCCTGGTTCAATATCAATTGGAATACTATCATGGGATGAAGTTACAATAATGTCTTCAATTTCATCCTCTGGATCAATGTTTTCCTGTGTCTCACAGCTCATAGCAGACTCTAAAATTTGACGAGTTGAATTGGACACAGAACTGGGAATGCAATAGTCGCAAATTGTGTCAAAGTCTTCTTTTGAAATATCCCCCTTTCCTACTATGTTCATAAGTTGTAGAGAATCTTCCCTAAGCGCTCAAAGAAGAATGATCTTTAGAATATACTTATCCAGGTCACTATGACCTGATCTCTGCAATATATATTTGAATCATTCCACACAGTCTTCCATGTTCTCATCCTCTTTCTGTACAAACTTAAGAATTTCCTCCTTAATGTCACAGGATTTACAGTAATCTTGATATTTCTCCAAAAGGCTTCTTTCATCCCCTCCCATGAGGTAATAGTTCTCCCCCCTAAACCCATGAACCACCACAGGGCTATCCCTTTTAAGGTAGTAGGAAATATTTTTAGTTTCTGAGCATCAAAGATATAATAATACCTTCGACAGACAATGTCAAATTCTAAGAGTAATGTATCAGGTTCTTCCGAAGAAAGCCCATAAAAATTAGGTAAAGTTGTTAACGGGTTGCGTGGGCTTCATCGGTGCATCACCTATAATGTTTCCAATTAGAAAATCAATAGAAGAACTTGCAGGTGCCATAAATATCCTCCAATACTCACCTGGGATTTCAACTGGTCCTGCGACTGGTACTTGGGGTGATTCAACTACAGGAGGCTTCACAACACTCCCTTGGTCTCGTGGTGATGAAAACCCTTTCAAAGGTTCTTCTTCCCAATTGAAATTTCTCAGTTCTTCTGACCCTCTGCTTTTTATTTCTTCCCCTTTCGTTGACAACAGGTATTTCTCCTCCACCAATACCTTATTTATTTCTTCTTCCACCGTTGAAATAATTTCCTCTGGTACCGTGGCTGTAGCTGGCTGTTCAATCGATTGCCCTTCAGACCTCTTCTGAACCCTTAACCTGATAGCAGCATGAGAGGATGCTTCAAATTTAGCCCTTTGGATGATCTCTTGGATATAGCTCTTCCTTCCCAGATCCTTTTCTTTCTTTGGGGATCTTCCTTTGCCCCTATTATTCAGATCTTTGTTCATAAAATTGGTGAGAAGGATTCATCCAAATAGAAAAAGTGCTCGGGACTCGGGGTAGGACAGATAACTTCCTCCCCGGGACGAGAGAGTAGGTTCAAACAGAAAACCAAAATAAACTTTTTAAAAGAATAAAATCAAAGTTCAGGACCTGAAGTAAGGTAATCAAATACCCTCTCCAGGACGAGAAGTTGGCCCTTTCAGAAAATAATCAAAAAGCAGAAAAAAAACTGAAAACTATGCCTAGGACTTAGAGCAGGGTAAAAAATACCCTCCCTAAGATGAGAGATCGGTCTTAACAAAAGGAAACAAAGCAAGGAAAAACAACACACTATGCTCAGGACTTGGAGCAGGGTAATAGATGCCCTCCCCAAGATGAGAGATCAATTCTAAAGAAAACAATAAAAAGAAGAAAAACACAGAACACTATGCTTAGGACTTGAAGTAGGGAAATAAATTCCCTTTCCAAGATGAGAGATAGACCCTTAGATCAATTGCATATCGTGTTCTTGCACCTTGTTAGCCTTCCTCGACAACGATGCCAAAATGCTGGTGTCTAGATGTGAACAATATTCAAACCCTTTTTCCACATAAATTATCAACCCGAGGGCGTTAGTTATTTCAAGACTAACGCACACAGTATATGCAAGAGCAGTCACACAACCTGCTATCGGATCACAAGCTTAAATAAATGAATAGACAACTACTGTAACAACAATTAAATGGATTGCAGAATTAAAAAGTCATTCACAGCAATTAAAGGATTATACTAGAACAACAGTAACAAAACCAACTAAAACATGAAATCAACAGAAAGAAAGGTAACGTAGCACTTGATCAGAGTAGTGGGCCCAACTCTCTGCTCAGGGTTGCGGAAAACTCACAAATTACAGGTAAAACATCAAAGTGCTATGCATTCAATTAATTGAAAAATACTTGTATTACAAAATCTGTATCTACTGTGATTTTTTAACCTCGATTCATAGCCCACGGGCCCTCTTTATACAACTATTCAGGAAATCACAGATTTCCTATAACAACTACATATCTACAATTATATAATTCGTTACAACAACAACCAAGTTGCCAAAAGGAAAACATGAAAAAACCTGAAATATTGCTGGGGTGAAACGAAGTCTGTTGTGATGTAGTAGCAAGTGAAGATAGCACTAGAAAATAGAAGCTGCTCCATGACTCACAGCTGTAATCTTCCTGCTTTTTCCAAATTTGTAAAAATATCGGAGTTAATGTTTGCAAAAGGTAAAACCTCCTTGACTATTACTTCATTAATAAAATATCCCATGTAAGATAAAAGAAAGGGGTTTACCTCGTGTGTTTAAGAACAATAATGATACAAAGAGATAGAAAGATGGGCGAAAATGGGAGAGAAAAATATACAAATGCGATACCCAAAAATATGTTCCCATACTTTCAATCTAAAAGGTTTATAGTAAGCCTCCAAAAACTAGACCCTGAGGGCAATCCCCAATCAGTTGTTTTTTGGACTTCCTTAATCAGGAAAGATTCCACAGATTTTACCTACAACAACTTCATTGATTCATTTATTCATCCTATTGTTAATATGCTAAGCAGTAGCAATCAACCAAGAGTCAGTGATGAAATAAATAAGGTTTTACAATTATCTGAGCACAGTAGGACAAGAGACTGGTACTTGTACCAGAATCACACTGAAATTAGAGTATATGGATGTAAACTCACTCCATATAAGCTGGCCAGATACCTCCCAATGTGGTTATTTGCACTTGAATATATCAGGCAGATCCTAAACTCTGATGAAGTGAACTTTCTGTCAGCAAAGAAGAAGACAATTTAGGATAAAAAACTAGATTGGTCCTTTCATTTGCAATAACATGACTGCTGGTCAACAGGCATAAAAATACTTACAGGAATTCAAGTTCAGTGAAAGTTTCAAGTGGCAATATGATCCTTTAGGATTTATCGGCAAGTTAAGAATCAAGTTTAAGCTAACTCCTTTTGTCCGTGATTCCAAACCAGACATTGAGAAGTACTCCAACTAGTCAGAGTGGTTGGAGAATACTTTGAAAGAGCTTGAGAAACCAGTCAAGGCCAGTTCTATTCTGCAGACTCCAGCCCTACAAGATAGGAATTCCAAAAGGCGAAGAGAAGAAGGATCATATTCAGCTCAAACCACTACAGAAACCCAATTCAAATTAATGTACACGAAAAAGCCCAAGCTAAATCCTGTAAATGAACAAGTCGATACTATTGAAATCATTGATACAGACGCAATGGTTAAAGGAAATGCACCTCTAGCAGTTTCAGAGGAAAATCACCAACCATCAACCTCTAACGCTCAAATCATTCAAAAACAACACAATGTTGAGGTGTCTTCATCAAGTAAACCAACATATAAAGAACATAATATCATGGAGAAGTACAAGGAAATCAAACTCAGGAATGAGACATTAAAAGCAATTACTTATGCCCAATACTGGAAACAGACACCTAGTGACCAAAGAAGATTGCTTTCTACCTTTGATTACAAGACCAGGAAAATGTAGATGACATTCATGCAACCAACATTGAAAAATCCAAAGTCATTAGATGACTGAAAGAAAACAACATATGAAGTTCAAGCGAAAGATCTACATCCAATAGACCAAACAGAATTCCATAAGCAAGTTGGAGAAATAATTTACTCCACAATGACCAACAAAGCCATGAGTGTCCAAAAACTACAAAATACTCTAGAAAATATCAGAGGACAATTAAAACTAGAGAAGGCTTCCTCACAAGCCAAGGACAACAGAATTAAATATCTGGAAGATCTGGTCATAGAGGTAGGATATGATCCCTGAAACATCAAAGTTGCAGAAGAACTCATAAAGAAAAAGAATGTAGACATTATTGCATTGAAAAAACAACTGAAATTACCTCCTACTGAACATCCACAGGCTAAGAAAGTTCTAGAGAATGAAGGACAAAAAGATGAAATGATGACTCATCATTCAATTGACAACTCAACTGAAAGAGATGGAGAATGAGATGGATAAATTGGTGCATGAGAAAAAGGCCAGCATGGAAGCAACTCCTGTCACTGCTATTCCTACAGTTACTACAACAATTCCTTCTACTTCAACAGCTCAAGTGGCAACATAACTTCCAGTAGCTACAACAGTTCCTTCTACTTCAGCAGCTCAAGTGGAAACAGAACTTCCAGTAGCTACAATAGTTCCATCTACATCGGCCACTACATCAATGACAAATTCAACAACAACATCAACTCATCCTAGTGATGAAGCAGGTAAACTAATAAAATCCATGCAATATATGTCAATACAAACAAATGAAATAAACAAATAAAAATTCTAGAGGATGAAAAGAAGTTGATACAAATCATGCATATGAATGAAACACAGAAGTCAAACAGATTGACTGACAAAGTACAGAAGTCAAACAGATTGACTGGAAAAGCAACAACTGTGGGCCAATATCATTAACTCTGTTAATGACATTTGGCCATCCATTCAAGTTATCTTTGAGCAGAAGGATTTGATCAAGGAAGCAACTGAAGCTATTCAAAAAGTCAAAGAGGAACTTGGGAAAAAGCCAGAATAGGCCACTGAGATCATTAAGTTTCTCAATCCTAAGAACAAACAGGAATTAGAAGAAATTGGCATTAGTGACATAACTGAAACAATCCTGGAACTAAGAAAGGTAATTTCCAAGAGAAACTTAATGACACAACTTGAAGACAAGTGTCAAAACATGGAGCTTGCAATAACCAGATTCATGGTGAAATCTGATGTTTTGAGGCAGAAAGGTCTGCCTAATCCTTTGGTTATCAATGATAGATTGATGAAACATGAAGACTATGACAATAAAATGAGAGAAATGGCCAAAGAACAGTCCAATAATTCCTGCATGAAAGGAATTCCTATAGGAAAAGTGCTCTATCAGACTTTCGAGAATCTCTTTTACCTCGAGCATGAGGTAAAACATCTCTTTATCAACAAGCCTACATTTGCAAAATATGCAGAGGCTAATGAAATTTTCAGAAGAATGGTAAAAAATAAATTACTAGATGAAGAGGTCTGGGAAAACTTGAATGATTTACTGTGACAATTAAAAGTAAAAAAAGCAGTCAAAGTTAAAATAGAGCAGTAACAAAGTTTCAAGAGTATCAGATGAAAGACAAAGTTTAAAGTGACAAGGCAGAGTAAAGTTGCAGACAACATGAAAGACACTCAACATAAAAAGAGACATCCAGCGTAAATCAAACAGTCAGAGAGAATAAAAAGCAAAAGATCAAACAACAAACAACAAAATCAATAAAATCAGGGACAACTTGCATTAGTTATATAACTGTCTCTATCTTCTTGCATGAAGATATTTTGTTTTCCTTGAATAATTCCTAAAAACAGTTTAGGATAATTTGTAATAGTTTTTGTATAAATACTTCATAATTCAAAGTATTGAGTGTAGATTTCTGAACATTTATATAGTTATATTGATCTGAAACCTGAGGGTTTATTGTAACATTTTCAAGTCAGTAGACTAGAATAAGGAATAAAGGCATTGCATTACAGGATTCATGTGCTGGGCCACTTCAGTGAAGTATCTTTCTATTGTTCAATTGTTACTTTCTTAAGTACTTCACATACCTGTATGTTTTCCAAGTTAAATGATATAACAGGAATATTATTTCATAAATTGTTTAAGTCCACTCCGTTATGAACTATTATTCATTTTGATGTTTTCTTCCGATATCTAGATTAATGAATTATTCATTTCTCCTTAGTTTCAAATGACCTCTTTCATTTCCTTCATTATTCGGTTTGAGGAATCCATAATTGCTCCTTGATCTCGATTGAAACCACTTCACCATCAAGCCTAAAAGATATGAAATTACTCAGCTACCTTGCCCTGTGAACACTTCCTTTAGACCTTGATTCAATCCTATTCTCTTCACACTTTGACTCCATAGCCCAATGGCAAATATACATTCATCTATCCATCCGAATCAGTAATTCCACCACCAAACCAAACCAAAATCAAAACCAATCAATATTACATAACTAGACTAAAATCAACTAAAAACAACAAAGTTAAATCATAAAGAGAGAGCCCTCTCTGAGCATTAGGAAGGCTAGATCCTGATCTCAAAAGTAAGTTTGTGGTTACCTCTAATATTTATTGAAACAAAGGCCTAACAACCCTAGGAAATTATTGGAGTGATAACATACTGGCGATCGTACTAGGGAGAATCAGTCCTCAGTCAAATAAATCTTAAAGGAAATATTTTTACTTATCTTTTCACCTTAAGTTTTATTTAGGGTTGTTACAATATTTCATTAAAAAATAAAAATTTTGGCTTCCAAAAGAATATACTATACCAGGTCTCATCCCGATCCACAACCTGCTATAATTGTGGATGATCTTGACAAAATTTTAAAGAAAAATAAAAAAGTAGAAAGTCTAGGAAGTAAAAGTCAATTAATCAGAGCAAATTCACTGCCCAAAGAACTATCAAGCTTACAAGATATTGTATTCGATTTATCATTTGAACACTCTTTGTTTAGAACTAAATCTAAAATTTCAATCTATGATAGTTTAATAGATCCTAATTTCATTCAATTTATTGAAACAAAGAAGGAGATTGTTTCACTTGATTAAGATCAACAAGCTCTAGAACCATTTGATAAACTTGAGGCTTTGGTTGCAACTTTGATTAAGGATATTGATGAAGCCTCTCTTCAACATTTTGTTGGATTAACTGCTTTATCTACTTATACCCCTAATCTTCTACCATTCCTTTAAAGTCTATAAATTCATCTTTATTTAGTACCACCTTATCTATTATTTCCCCTACATTTCATTCCACTAAATCATTCATCCCCAAGCTTCCCCTTTAGCATAGAGTTTTATTTCCATCTCCAAACACTTCTGCTACATTTTCTACTTCAACTTAATTTCCAAGCACATCTTCCAACATCCCAACTACATCTTCTAGTATCCCAAGTTCATCTGCAAGTGCCTCAAGCTCATCACAAAGCACCATAAACTTACCTCCTAGCCAAGCTAGAATCTTAGCCATGGTAGCTAGATATTCCCCTTTGGTATTACCAGCTCAATTACATTCCATGCCCCAAGATTACCAAAGTAAAATCCGTCAATTTAATGGTACATGCCAATACACTGCACAAAAATATGTCAAAAAAATGACTAATTACTTTAAATTGCATGAAGTTGATGATGATGATGTTCAAATGAGATTGTTTACCCAAACTTTAGCAGGTGATGTAAAGAAATGGTTTAAAGCTTTACCTGCTAGTAGTATTGTTGATTTAACTGCTTTCCATGGAATGCTTATGAATAGATGGGAGAAAAATAAGAATCCTTTACAAATATTGTCTGAAGAATCCTTTACAAATATTGTCTGAATATGAAAACATAAAAAGAGCACCTAATGAATCTGTTCAGGACTATTGTACTATATTTAATAATATTTACAATGCTATTCCAACAAACATCAAACCCCCACTAAATCTAGCTTTAATCAAATTCCCTGATGGTTTTGATATTGATATGTCATACCAACTGAGAGAAAGAAACCCTGAAACATTCGAGTAGATGAAAAGTAATGTTTTTAGTGTAGAAGAAAATTTGTTAGCTAGAAGAGCTAGATTGAGAATTGAAAGAAGAGTAACTATTAAGGATGAACCATCCACATCAGACAGTAAGATAGATAGTTTAGCAAAGAGTATGGAGAGAATAATGGATAGATTAGAAAATATGGAAAGGAAACCATAATGGAATAATCAACAACAAGGTACTCAAATAAGAAATGCAAACTTTAGGAAGAATCCCAACACTCGTAAATCTAGAGAATTAGCACGTGATCAAAAAATAAGACCACCTTTCCAAGAGGACTATGCTAAAAGTTCTCACCAAAATGTAGAAGACGAAGACACTTAGATTAACTTAATGGGAATAAATGATGATAATACAATTTTTCTTACCTAAGAAGAACAGTAACTATACATGCTGCAACAATTATAGTTAGAATCTAGAGAGTCTTTTGATTATAAGCAAGGTTATCAATATGCCATTAATGAAGTTCACAAGCAATATAACCTTAGGATCAAGAAAAATGTAGAAGCCCCTACTAGAAAACTGCCCAAACTCAGACCAAGAAAAATTTGAAGCTCTTGCAACCAAAGTGCTGCAAATTCTCCCTAGGGAAGTTCAATAAAATTCCACTTCAAAAATTACACCCAGTCCAAAAATTGTACATATCACACCTGTTGATCCTAAATCATTTACTGATAAAACTTCAACTGACATTAAAAAATCAGTTACTGATAAAACTTCTGCTGATACTCCTAAATCAGATATTGTCAAAACTTCAGCTACTGCCAAAACAACTGCTATTAAAACTACATCTGCCACCCAAACTGTCCCATATAAGAAGATTGAGAATAACAAAACAATGGAAACACAGATTGAAAAACCAACTGTAGATAAAGAAGAGAAAAACACTCACACTACAATCGGTAAAGAATAAATTACTCAGTTAGGAAAAACTCAAGTTCCATTCAATATCCAAACTGAAATAGCCAAATTGAAAATACCAATTCCTTTAACTAAGTTGGTAAAACATGATTTATACAAATCAAAAATCACTGAAACACTGAAAATAAATGAAGGAGAAGAATCTGTTAATATAAATGATGATAAAGCATAATTACTATTTGGTCCTGAGGTAAATGGAAAACATCAAGAAGGTGGTGTTCCTCCTTTCTACATTAGCTTGAGTATTAATGATCAAATTTTACACAATGCTATGCTAGATTCAGGAGCATCACACAACTTAATGCCAAATGCAATCATGGAAACATTGGATTTAGATATAACTAGACCATACAAAGATATTTTCTCTTTCGATTCTAGCAAAGTTAAATGTCTTGGCCTAATAAAAGACTTGTGTGTTACTCTAGTCCAATACCCAGGTAAGAGTATTGTCATGGATATTGTAGTTGCTGATATCCCTCCAAAGTATGGAATGCTATTATCTCGCTCATGGGGAGCAAAATTACAGGGATCTCTACAGTTAGACATGTCATATGCCACAATTTTAGTATTTGGTCAGCCCAAAAAGCTTTACAGAGAAACTTTAATGAAATACATGGTCAGTAGTGGAGAAAAACCACGTAACTATCCTATTTATGATGTACATTATGATATGGATTCTTTCATTTTATGTAATTTAGACGCTGGAAAAGACAATAACATAATTGTAAAACAGAAACATAAAGAAGTTGACAGTGATAATATATTTCATGAATCTATGTGGCACCTAGATTTTGATGGTTCAGTGAACAGATTAGGAGTAGGTGCAAGGGTTTGGATTCACAGCATGGAAAATAATCATTCTGAAGGTCATGCCTTTAGATTAAACTTTAAATGCACAAATAACATGGCAAAGTATGAAGCTTTAATCTTTGGACTGCAAACTGTAAGAAACATAGGAGCCAAGGGAGTCTCTATCATGGGAGATTCAGAATTAATCATAAAACAAATAAGAGGAGAGTATTCTGTGAATAATGTTAGACTTAATCAATACAACCAATTGTTCTAGTCTTATTAAAGAGTTGTTTGAAATTGACTTTGTTGTCATTCCAAGGAAACAAAACATGCAGGCTCACAGTTTGGCTACTTTTTCCAGTGCTCGCAGATTGCGTTTTCAGCCAAACCACCAGTACACTGCAGAGGTAAGACACAGGCATACTATTCCAAATAACTTGAAACACTGGCAGTTTTTTCACAAGATTCTCAAATATACAATTTTATGAATGCTGAGGGATAATTTCAAAACTGTAACATAGATACTAATTGTACAAAAGATGACACTATAGATAGTGAGTTATATGTAAATAATTTATATTTGATTGAACCAACTAAATTCACTCAATAATAAATAGATAAATTAGAGAAAGTAGAAATAGAAGAAATAACAAATGATGATTCATGGTATTTAAACCTTAAAAATAATGTTTTTCCTAAGGGATTAGCCCCATTAGAAGATTTTTTTGATTCAAATGATGTAGCTAGAAAACCAAAAATGGAGCCTTTAAGATCAAACATAGAAGAATGTAACATAGGAACAAAAGAAAACCCAAGCTCATCAAAATATCCAAAGCATTACCTCAAGAGGAAAAGCTGAAATACATAATTTTGTTTAAAGAATTTCAAGATGTCTTTGCCTTGAGTTATGAAGACCTTAAATATTATGACACCAACATCATTCAACATAAAATACCTATCAAAAGATCAGAAACCATTTAAACATAAGCTTAGGAGAATAAATCCAGTTCTTATACCATTGATTGAAAAATAAATAAAAAGGATGTATGAGGCACAAATCATAGCACCTATCATATATTCTGGTTGGGTCTCAAACTTAGTTCCCACTAGGAAGAAAATAAGGTAAATCAAACTTTGTGTTGATTTCTGAAATTTAAACGAAGTGTCCCTAAAAGATAACTATCCTCTCCCCAAAATGGATCATATTTTACAGAGAGTAGTTGGATCATCCAGAATGTCATTTCTTGATGGATTTTTTGGATACAATCAGATCCTAGTTCAACCAAAAGATCAAGCAAAGACAACATTTACCACTCCTTGGGGGACTTTCATGTATTTGAAAATGCCTTTTGGATTTATGAATGCATGAGCTACCTTCCAAAGAGCTATGTATATATTTTTTTCCAAAGATATTCATGACTTTTTAGTCATTTATCTAGATGACATAACAGTATTCTCCAAAACAGACAGTGAACATCTAGAACATTTGAGAAGAGTTTTTATTAAATGCAGAAAATTTGGTATTTCACTAAATCCCAAAAAAAACTCTTTGGACTAGAAGAAGGTAAACTTTTAGGACACATAATTTCAAAAGAGGGAATTAGAATAGATCTAGCAAGGATAGAGGCAATTTTGAACATAAGTCATCCTAGAAACATCAAGGAATTGCAGGAATTTTTAGGTAAAATTAACTTCCTTAGAAGATTCATTTCTAATTTATCATAACTAATAAGAGAATTGAATAACATGTTAAAAAGAGATTCAACACTTAAATGGACAGTAAAGGCCAAACATTCTTTTGAATAAATCATACAAGCCCTTAGAAGAACACCTGTCTTAATAAGTCCTAATTTCCAAAAAGATTTTATCATTTTTTCTTTTGCTTCAGAACAAACCATTGCAGTAGTCTTGTTGAAAAAGAATGATCAGGGTTATGAACAACCCATTGCTTTTTTCAGCAAATCCTTAAGAGATGCCATACTAAAATACAACATAATGGAAAAACAAGCACTTGCTTTAGTAAAGGCTATTAAAGATTTCAGAGTGTACATTTTGTATTCACACATTATTGCATATGGTCCAAATTTAGTAGTAAACGAAATTTTGACTAAGAATGGGCCTGATGGAAAGAGAGGCAAATGGATTGCCACTATTTTGGAATATGGTATTGAAATAAATCCCACAAAACTGATTAAAGGCCAAGGTTTAGCCAAACTCATGAATAATTCGAACTGTCAAGCCTTAGATATAAATTTTATTGCTCAATTAGATGATCAGGAAGAGATGGCGACTCCACACATCAGTGAAGCTTTCATTTACTCACCTTGGTATGCAGATATCATATTTGTTTTACTAAATCTACAAGATCTTATCTAGAACAAAAGCTAGATTTTTGAAAATGCAAGCAATGAAGTATTATATCATAAACAATGCTTTATTTTGGAAAGATCATGGTGGTATACTACTAAACTATTTATTGAAAGATGAAGCTAATAAAGTTATGCAAGAATTTCATGCAGGTGACTATGGAGGACACCTTTACTGGAAATCAATTGTTGATAAAATCTTGAGGGCAGGTTTTTACTGGCCCACTCTTTTTTTAGATGTTAGAAAATATGTGACCTCTTGTCACAAATGCCAGATATTTGAAGGGAAGAAAAAAATATTACCTTTACCCCTCAAGCCCATCTCCACAGAAATGCCATTTCAGCAATGGGGTCTAGACTTCATTGGTGAAATTCACGCATCCTCCTCAGCCCAACATAAATGGATTTTGACAGCCATTGATTACTTTACGAAGTGGAAAAAAGCCATTCCTTCTAGATAAGCCAGTGATTCTATCATTATCTCATTCCTTGAAATCAATATCCTTTCAAGATTTGGAGCAGCCCACAAAAGCTCATTACTGATAATGCAGCTGCTTTCAAATCTAAAAATATGGTAGACTTTTGTAACAAATACCACATCAATCTTGGCCATTCCACTGCCTATTACCCTCAAGGTAATGGACTTGCAAAATCTTCCAAGAAAATCCTAGTAACTATCATCAATAAATTGTTAGAAGACAACAAAAAGACCTGGAACAAAAGGTTGGTTAATGCCTTGTGGGTAGACAGACTAACTACAAAGAAGTCCATTGGTACATCTCCTTATCAACTAATATATGGAATGGATGATATTTTTCCATCCTATTTAGGAGTGCCAGTGATGAATATGATTCAAGAACTGCAGCTAGAATCAAATGATATCCAGAGAAGGATAAATTAGACTATTCATTTGCAGCAAACCAGGGAAGAGGTTTACATAAAATCACAAGTGATCCAAGATAAAGTCAAAAAGATATTTTACAAGAAAACCAAAGTTGATGATTTTTACATAGGTGACAAAGTACTTAAGTGGGATTCTAGAAGAGAAAAAAAGGTAAACATGGTAAATTTATGGTTACAGAGGTAACAATGCATTCTTTTTTAACGAAATTGATGGAACAAATCTACCAGGAGGACCAATCAATGGTAGGATGTTGAAGCATTACTTTTCTCCAGATTAATATTAGTTCATTTGTTTACTTTGCTCATTGTACATAACATTGCAAAGTTTAGATTGTATTGGATGTTTTTCTTGCAAAGTTGAAGCCCGAAGAGAAGGCCCTAAGTTTTGAAAGGTATAACATCATAATTATGAATAAATAAAAGCTCAGAAAACAGTTACAAGGCAAGCATGATCAAAGTTCCAAGGCTACTAATCTTAAAGTTATTAACATCTCACCAAGAGATTCCATCCCCATGTGGAGCCACTGTTAGGGTCCTATAATAATAGGATTCATAATTTTGAATTGACTATGGTAAAGTCTTGTAATATTGTACATACTTTTGCTTTCTGCAAAATTGTTTTCCCATATTAAAAATAAAAAATGTAAATAGGGTGAAATCCTAAAAGAAAAATCAAAGGACTAAAATAAAAAAGATCACAAAAGAATGTGAAGTATGAACCCCACCAAAAAGAGATAAAAATAGATTCTGAAAGTGATGCAAATTCAAATGCCACTAATTTTTACTTTACTTTGCAAAATAAGATTGTGTGCAACTTGTCAAAAATGCCACAATCCATGATGGTCAAACAACTTAATCTTGATCATTCATGCTTTAAATTTCATGCTAATATTTAGAGAATAAAGATCCAGCCAAACTATTTAATCTTGGCAGATCAATAGTTAGGTAGAGAATAATAATGAGATCATTAGTTTAATCTGAGCCATTGGAAGTAATAAGGTTAGAAGTATATTAGTTTGCTTATAAAAGAAAAATAAAGGGTCAGCAAGCTCAAATGCACCAAATAAAATGAATAAAAAATGTTAGGGTAAATAATGGGTAGGTAAAAATTACTTTCACAAGGCATGAGAAGTATCAAATTGGTCATTTCATATTACTATCTCCCTTCTAAAACTCATTTTCCCTTGTAAAAATATCCCTTCCCCTTCATACTAACCTTTCCCCATTATTTCACCCATTTTTCCTTCCTAAAACCCCTTTTCCCTAGTTTAAATACATATTTTCCTTTGAAAAATAAAAATCCCTTTACTAATTCCCTTTTCCATATAAACACACTAAAATACACTTTTCCTAAGTCTAAATAGTTAAAATAAATGTCGACCCCCACTGCCAAATCCCTCCCCGATGTTATTTTAATTTATCCCTAGTGTATTGTATATCCTGCACATATTTACTCCGCATACATATTCCATTAAACCCTATGTATTATATGCTAAATCATTACACTATATATAACTCGCATGTTATATTAATCCTTTGCTTATTATATATCTCAGGGTCCCACTTTGTTTTAAAAAACCCCACTATTATAAAATCCCAACCCACATATATACCATATATATTAACTCCCACTTTAAAAATATCCCCCAACGCCACTTTACATATCCATTTTCATATATTAAATCCCACCTAATTTTCACATCCGTCAAATCAAGATTCATCAGATCTTGCGGCCAATAGTTACTTTCGCAACCCCGATTGCCCAACCATTAACACCACGAGAGGTTTGCAAAATGAGCAATTTCGCAATCCCACCCCATTGCTACGTGAGCTCGATGGCTCATCACACTCCCAAGCCAAAAACTGTATACCATCTTTTTGAAAAACCGTTGGCCTATTTTTTGCCCGTTGCAATGAAACCACCCATTTGAATTTAACCTCGCTCCCAAATTTTAATCACTATTGGTTAAAAACATAAAGACCACCCTTTACAGTCTTTTCACCATTCTATTCAGATTTGCGCAAAGGAAGCCTCTACTGACCTATTTTTAAAGCCAAATTTGACTAGAATTCAAGCCTTTCATTGCTAAAGCCTATGCAAATTCGGTTTGAAGCAATGTAAATAGCTTTGAAGCATATTTCGTTTCCAGAAAGCCACTGCTATATCCAGAACCTTTCTACATACCAAAAGCTTCATTTTTTCCAGGTATTACGGAAGTGCCAAGACCTGTTCTTAAGCAAGAAAGTGATAAGTTAATCAATTGAATAAATTGAAAAGCTTTGTAGACCATAGAAAAGCCACTGTTACCCCCAAAACCCTTTCTGCAGGCTGTAATCATTTTTTCATAGTATTCATAAGGGCCTGAGCCTATTTCTTAAGTCAGAGAGTAATTAATTGATAAAATTAAACAAGTTTAAATGGCTTCCCAAGGCATTGTGACTGTTAATCCCTTACAGCCTTCTGTTGTTGATGTTGAACACACTCCACTTGTAGACAAAGATTTCAAAATCAGTGACCCTGTCACTGATTTCAACCTCCTAGACATTCATTGTTGGAGTCATGATAAAGCCATTGACCACGCTGATGATATTTGCCTTTGGGAATCCAATTTTCCCAATTATATCTTTCCACGGACTTTCCAATTCCCAGAAATCATCAGGCTCTTTCAAGCTCATTATCTACCAAATGAAAGATCCCTATTAGCCCACAACAAAGAGATCTTGTTCACCATTACTACAGAATCTATAAACCAAATGCTTCAAATTCAACCCAAGCCTGATGAAGCCACTTTGTCTATTGAAATACTCACATAATTGTATCTGAAACTTGACTTTCCAAAGAGGTTTTAGATCTTCCAAACCTTTGTGCCTTCATCAGTTGAAACCCCAAAGAGAAACCCTCCTTATCCAGCCTCAATTTTCTCAGAAAGAACTAGGTAGATTATCACAATGGTGTCTTGTATATTAGGATATTTTATAGATGAGCATGTAGATGCTTCAATCTTAGGTTTCTTTTCCATTTTCTGCCCAGGACAACCTCCTGCTTCCACATTTAACTTTGCTCAGTAGTTATCAGATGCTATCCATGAGAAACTAGTTAAATTACCTGAAGAAGGAGTGTTCAAGTATTCATCTGTTTTATTTCGTATGTTCCTATACTTTCAATCTAAAAGGTTTATAGTAAGCCTCCAAAAGCTGGACCCTAAGGGTAATCCCCAATCAATTGTTTTCTGGACTTCCTTAATCAGGAAATATTCCACAGAGTTTACCTACAACAACTTCATTAATTCATTAATTCATCCTATTTTCAATATGCTAAGCAGTAGTAGTCAACCAAGAGTCAGTGATGACATAAAAAAAGTTTTACAATTATCTGAACACAGTAGGACAAGAGACTAGTACTTGTACCAGAATCACATTGAACTTAGAGTATATGGATGTCAAGTCACTCCATATAAGCTACCCAGATACCTCCCAATGAGGTTATTTGCACTTGAATATACCAAAAAGATCCTAAACTCTGATGAAGTGAAATTTCTGTTAGCAAAGAAGAAGACACAATTTAAGATAAATAACCAAATTGGTCCTTTCATATGCAATAACAGGACTGCTAGTCAATAGGCAGAAAAATGCTTATAGGAATTCAAGTTCAGTGAATGTTTCAAGTGGCAGTATGGTCCTTTAGGAGTTATCAGAAATTTAAGAATCAAGTTTAAGCTAACTCATTTTGTCCATGATTCCAAACCAGACATTGAGAAGTACTCCAACCAGTCAGAGTGGTTGGAGAATACTTTGAAAGAGCTTGAAAAAATATTTGAGGCCAGTTCTATTCTGCAGACTCTAGCCCTACAAGATAGGAATTCCAAAAGGCCAAGAGAAGAAGGATCACAAACAAGTCAAACCGCTACAGAAATCAAATTCAAATTAATGTACGAGAAGAAGCCCAAGCTAAATCATGTAAATGAACAAGTTGAGACTATTGAAATCATTGATAGAGACAAAATGGTAAAGGAAATGCACCTCCAGTAGTTTCAGAGGAAACTCACCAGCCATCAACCTCTAACACTCAAATCATTCAAAAACAACACAGTGTTGAGGTGTCTTCATCAAGTAAACCAACATATAAAGAACATGATATCATGGATAAGTACAAGGAAATAAAACTCAGGAATGAGGCATTAAAAGTAGTTACTTATGCCCAATACTGGAAATAGACACCTAGTGACCAAAGTAGATTTCTTTCTGCCTTTGATTACAAGACCATGAAAATGAAGATGACCTTCATGCTGCCAACAGTGAAAATCCAAAGTCATCAGCTGACTATAAGAAAACAACATATGAAGTTCAAGCCAAATATATACATCCAATAGACCAAATAGAATTCCATAAGAAAGTTGGAGAAATGATTTACTCCATAATGACCAACAAAGCCATGAGTGTCCAAAAAATACAAAATACTCTAGAAAATATCAGAGGACAATTAAAACTAGAGAAGGCTTCCTCACAAGCCAAGGAAAACAAAACTAAATATCTGGAAGAACTGGTCATAGATGTATGATATGATCCCCATAACATCAAAGTTGAAAAAGAAATCATAAAGAAAAAGAATGAAAACATTTTTGCATTGAAAAAACAACTGAAATTACCTCCTACTGAACATCCACAGGCTAAGGAAGTTCTAGAGAATGAAGGAAAAAGAGATGAAATGATGAATCTCATCATTCAGTTGACAAATCAACTGAAAGATATGGAGAATGAGATGGATAAATTGGTGCAAGAGAAAAATTTCAACATGGAAGCAACCCTTGTCACTGTTATTCCTACAGTTACTACAACAGCTCCTTGTGACTTCAGCAGCTCAAGTGGCAACAGAACTTCCAGTAGCTCAAGTGGCAACAAAACTTCCAGTAGCTACAACAGTTCCTTCTACTTCAGCAACTCAAGTGGAAATAGAACTTTCAGTAGCTACAACAGTTCCATTTACATCAGCCACTACATCAACAACAGATTCAACAACAACATCAACGCATCCTAGTGATGAAGCAGGTAAACTGATAAAAGCCATGCAAGATATGTCAATACAAACAAACGAAATAAATAGACTTAAAGAACAATAAAAATTCTAGAGGATGACAATAAGTTGATATAAATCATGCATAAGAATGAAACACAGAATTCAAACAAATTGACTGACAAAGTACAAAAGTTGGAGAAATAATTGACATTGAAAGAACCACTTGCCCAAGCAAAGAAGAAACTGTGGGCCAATATCATTAACTCTGTTATTGATATTTGGCCATCCATCCAAGTTATCTTTAAGAAAAAGGATTTGATCAAGGAAGAAACTGAAGCTATTCAAAAATTCAAAGAGGAACTTGGGAAAAATCTAGAAGAGGCCACTGAGATCATTAAGTTTCTCAATTCTAAGAACACACAAGAATTAAAAGAAATTGGCATTAGTGACAGAACTGAAACAATCCTGGAAGTAAGAAAGGTAATTTCCAAGAGAAACTTAATGACACAACTTGAAGACAAGTGTCAAAACATGGAGCCTTCAATAACCAGATTCATGGTGAAATTTGATGTTTTGAGGCAGAAAGGTCTGCCTAATCCTTTGGTTATCAATGACAGATTGATAAAATGTGAAGAATATGACAAGAAAATGAGAGAAGTGGCCAAAAAACAGTCCAATAATTCCTCCATGAAAGGAATTCCTACAGAAAAAGTTCTCTATCAGACTTTCGAGAATCTCTTTTACCTCCAGCATGAGGTAAAACATCTCTTTATCAACAAGCCTACATTTGCAAAATACATAGAGGCTGATGATATTTTCAAAAGAATGGTTAAAATTAAATTACCAGATGAAGAGGCTTGGGAAAAGTTGAATGATTTACTGTGAGAATTAAAAGTAAAAAAAAAAATTCATAGTGAAAACAGAGCAGTAACAAATTTTAAAGAGTATCAGATGAAAGACAGAGTATAAAGTGACAAGGCAAAGTAAAGTTGTAGACAGTGTGAAAGACACTCAACAAAAAAAGAGACAGCCAACGTAAATCAAACAGTTAGAGAGAATAAAAAGCAAAAGATCAAATAACAAATAACAAAATAAGTAAAAGCAGGGACAACTTGCATTAGTTAGATAGTTGTCTCTATCTTCTTGCATGAAGATATTTAGTTTTCCTTGAATAATTCCTAAAAACAGTTTAGGATATTTTGTAATATTTTTTGTGTAAATACTTCATAATTCGAAGTATTGAGTGTGGATCTCTGATCATTTCTATAGTTATATGTATTTTAAACCTGAGGGTTTATTGTAACATTTTCAAGTCAGCAGACTGGACTAAGGAATAAAGGCATTGCATTACAGAATTCATGTGTTGGGCCACTTCAGTGAAGTATCTTTCTATTGTTCAATTGTTACTTTCTTAAGTATTTCACATGTATGTTTTCCAAGTTAAATGATATAACAGGAATATTATTTCAAAAATTGTTTAAGTACACTCTGTTATGAACTGTTATTCATTTTGATGTTTTCTTCTGATATCCAGATTAGGGAATTTTTCATTGCTCCTTAGTTTCAATTGACCTCTTTCATTTCCTTCATTATCTAGTTTGAGGAATCCTTAATTTCTCCTTGATCCCGATTGAAACCACTTCACCATCTAGCCTAATCGATCTGAAATTACTCAGCTACCTTGTCCTTTGAACACTTCCTTTAGACCTTGATTCAATCCCGTTTTCTTGACACTTTGACTCCATAGCCCAATGGTAAATATACAGTCATCTATCCATCTGAATCAATAATTCCACCACCAAACCAAATCAAAATAAAAACCAATCAATATTACATAAATAGCCTAAAATCAACTAAAAACAACAAATTTAAATCATAAAGAGAGAGCCCTCTCTGAGCATTAGGAAGGCTAGATCTTGATCTCAAAAGTGGGTTTGTGGTTACCTCTAATATTTCTTGAAACAAAATCCTAGCAACCCTAGGAAATTATTGGAGTGATAGCACTTAGCATATTTGAGTTGCTTAGAAATACCACTTACTACAAGTTGGTAAGTAATTTCTCTAGCAATTAGCTTGTCAGGAACATAATAGTCCAAGTCATCAGTTTTCAGTCACTTCTCACCAACATGCCTATGTTAAACCCATCACATCCAAGTCCCCGATCCCTCAGGTCAACGACCCATGGTTCGGTTAAGGCTTCCTTTTTGTCGACCTTGACACCTCTTTTCCAAAGGAAGCGGTGCCTTGGATCACCCCTCCCCATTCAAAGGGGTATCCTCGGGTGGCATTGTGGGAGACATTATTATCCACAGCTGTCATCAATTATCCTAAAATTCAACTACGACAAAAGCTTCATGTCAAGATGGTATCGTACCTTACAACCATTGCACTTTGATCAAATCCATCGAAGACCCGTGCCTCCACAAGTGTCTCTGTCAAAAAATTCTTACACAGGAAGGTCCTAGCCAGTTGATATTTGTACATTGCGCAGCTACATGCCATACCAAATTTATGCACATGGGTACCACATTCCACCTATCATCGAAGAAAAAATGCCCCTGAGGGCGTCAGCAGTCGTCGTCAACAACCACCAGCATCACTACCATAGTAGTGACACAGACATCACATGCATTTGTCAATTTTGTTTAACTAGCCATAGCATCATAAGCATGGGACATGCCCGCCTCATTGAAATTTTGTATATATGTTGTAAATTGTATTTTCTTGCAGGGATCCCTTAGACGTGGTCATTCTTGGAACCAGTGCAGGGTTTTGTCAACTCCAAAGCTCCATGTAGGTCTCCCTCTCTCTCTCTATGCACGATACATAAGAGAACCTATAATGTTTTTCGACTATACAATCCTTCCTAGACCTCACACATTAGGGGGCAACTGTTAACACTGGAAAATCGTACAGCAGAAGATGACATTAATTAATGTCAAGCCAAAGGATTTACAGGACAGGAAGACATTATGGAATCAAGAAAGCATTTAAAATCTATAAGGTTTTGATAAAATCAAATTTGAACTAGTCTTAAATGCTGATTGCGCACATTATCCTTCGAGAAGAGCGCCTTCTGCGCGCCTTTTTTCCCGATAAGCGCGCATTCCCGAAAGTAGCAAAATGTCGCTTTCCGGGACCACACAAAACAAAGAACAAGTTACTCCTTACATGAAGTCGCCTAAGGACAGCTACTAGCGCCTCCTTAGACACTATGTGAGCACACAAAGGAATATTTGGAGCACACAATGGAATCATACCTCTCCCTTGGGTCACCATCCACCATGTACCAAGGGAGGGAAGGAGGATTTTAAATCCCCTATATAAAGCCACCATGAAATGAAGAATGGGTGATCACATTGTTATGCTAGCCATAGTTTCCCAAGCAATACCTGCAGTGTGTGACCTAAAGCTGGAGATAGAGGGGACTTGATTGTTGGCCATCCAACAATCTTAGTCCATCACAGTAGAGAGAGAGGGAGCTTACACCAAGGCGAGCTTGGAAAACAACATCCTTGCATCGGGACCTAGAACCATTGTCTAGGGGCCCTTTGGAAAGTGGGTAAAATTTATTATTTGTATCAAACGTTTAATAAGAAGGGGCCTAGAGCCACTATTTGCACTATTATTGTTTGACTCTCTTCAATAGCTTCTGTATATTTGTGTTTTAGTTTTAGTTTAATTTGAGTACAAATTTGCATGCTTTTTCCTCTAGATTGTATGCTTTTTAACTCCACCACTTTCTGCCTGTTACCTAGATTTTAAAGGGCCAAACCAAACCCTTTAAATTGGTGCAATTTCGTACACTCGTGCACCAAATCCACCACAACAGGATTGGAAACTCCACTAATGTTTTACAAGTTTATGTGGTTGTGCCTTCTTTTGCAGGAGACCTTTGTCTATGCTGGAGAGTGGAGCTGACAGTCCTCTGATCTATCTTGTAGTCCCTAGATTCACTTTGAGTGATAGACTAAAGAAGAGCAGCTCCTAATATTTTTTACTTGCAGGAATTTGCGCGCGTTTTTTCCTCACAGACACACAGGGCGCGTGTTCAGTGCTGACCCGCACGTAGGAAAGCGCACCTGTCAAGGATTTTTGCGCGCAATTTACAGAATGAGATTTCTCTCCCATGATTTTGTTTATTTATACTTGTAAGGCACTTGGCAGCCCCTAATGTATCTGCCAACACTTTTTGTGATACCCCACAGCTTATTAGAACTCACTTTTAGCTGCTTTATGTAGGCTTAGAGTTAGTTTTTGATTCAAGTTGATTTTTGCAAAATTTGAACATAGTTTAAGTAGGGGGAAAATTAACTTGCGTTCTAAAAAATTTATGTTTTGCAAATTTTTTGTATCCACTCCTAGATAACTAGTCCAAGTAAGTGGCCCAAGACCATTCATGCATAGCTAGTTTTCTTCCCTTTAGTGTAGAAATTGTATAGTTTAGTTCATTTTTTGCATTAGGAATTGCGGGACTAAGATCGAATTGTCTATACAGGAGCAAGTAATCTCTACTACCTTTGCACCCTCCAATGATCCTAGGTAACCATATGAATGCTCTATATTCACAATTCGCCATCTCCCTTTAGTTAGTCACATAGATTAACTAGGAAAATTTGAAAGCGGCCCATTATCCGCACATGTTTTCCATTTGAGCCAAGAACAATATAACATAGTTTAAATAAGAGTTTTTTGTAAAGGATCATTGATATCCACATGTTCAAACTATGTGCTTGTTCACCTTACACTCACACACGCTCACCCACTACAC
Source organism: Pinus albicaulis (assembly GCA_034641835.2). Taxonomy (NCBI): domain Eukaryota; kingdom Viridiplantae; phylum Streptophyta; class Pinopsida; order Pinales; family Pinaceae; genus Pinus; species Pinus albicaulis. Next base: position 77,146,311 of record CM076582.1, read on the forward strand.
CTAAAACTAACTTAACCAAACTCACTAAATTCTCCCCACAGGGGCCACAAAAGAATTTATAGTTTAAGTTAGGATCAAGGGGGTAGGAATCCAATAAGCCACCTTGATCATACTTCATATTGAAACATAGAAGTTTTGTATTTAGGGAGCTTCAAATCCACCTATCAGCCCACGACAAAGAAAACCCGAGTGCGGCAGAGAGTCGATTCAGTGGGGGTTAGGCTTAGGCGCAATGCGTACGGTATCAGTTGGGGCTACCTAACCCAGCTGATACTCGGTACTGTTAGCTGACTACCAAGAAGCCCAAGACTCAAACTCTCATGTGGGACAACGGTTCTTAGTGGCCAAAAACTAGGGCATCCTTTACCCTATAGGTGACAGTGCAGGCAAGCGCCATACCCTCTACCCTTACCTTGGTGAATTCTCTTTGGCTGACTGGGGGCGTCGCCAACTCTTACGGAACGTTGTGCAAGAAATATTCTCAAGGCCCAGTTACTTTTGAGTAAGTGAGGACATAATAGGTCTTCCAGGATTTTGAGTATCATATGCAAACAAACAAAAACCACTTTTTTTCTTGATTGATCACATAGATTAATTTAAAGGGAAAATTTATTTTATTTTCGCTTTGTTTTATGTATGTGGCCATAATTTTTCTTTGATCATAGACTCTATCCTCTCAAATTTTTCCTAAACCTAACCTGGTCAACACTCGAATGGTCCCAATGGAACCTCGTCGATCCAGGTGTCTTTTGGACCTCCTCCCATTACCGGGAGGGGTTCCAGGTCTTTCGCCATTTAGGCGTCAAAGACAGAACACTGCCACCATCATTGGTTCATCCTTCATTGGAGCAACCATAGTTGGGAACCTTAGCCGGTATCCCAACACCACACCACACACTACTCCCCCCTCGACCCCTAGGGAGCAAAGGAGTGCGTCCCATTCGGGAAGCCAACTAAATACGCAACAGGGTACATCATCGACTAACCCTCATTCTAACCAGAACTTTGTGTCTTCACACATTGCAATGGCGTCAACCTCCTAGTCACCTTTCTTAGCTTTATTGAATCTACCCGATTTAACCAAGCTAACGAATGACCCCATCGCACATGATCCTTCATGGCCTCCCAAGCCCACGAAGCTCCCTTTGGATATACCAAAATTCAAAGGTAAGAAAGTGGAAGACCCAGGTAATCATGTAATGACCTTTCACCTGTGGTACTCATTGAATATTATCATTGACGACACTATTCGATTGACGCTATTTCAATGCACTCTTACAGGAGTAGCCGCAAAGTGGTACGTGGAGCAACCTCCTGCTTCACATGGAACCTTTAGCGCCCTTGCTATTGCATTCCTCACATATTTTCAGTTACCCATTCACCATGATTCAGGAATGGAATTACTGACTCATTTTAGAAAAAACCTCCCTGTCCATATCTCGGACCATCTTCATGAATGGAGGCGGCGTCAAAGTCTATGTAAATCTAAACTCGACAACCGGGTCCTCGTAGATTTATTCTTGAAAACTTTGACGGCAGAGATTTCAAAGGATGTGGCACAAAAAAATCCCACATCCGAAGAGGAATCAATCAGTAAAGCCCAGAATCTTGAACTGATTAATACGCAATCAGGGTACATTTACAACATCCTACCTAACGCCCCGTGCCTCCAAACTTACCAAGAATTTCCTAGCGCGTCGAACTCTGCAAACGGAATAATTGGGTCAATGACCCAAGGTTACCTAGGTAGTAGTAGTCAAAACCCCGGTTACACATATAGTTCTACCCAGAACATGTCTCAACCCGGATTTCAAAGTCATCATATACCTTAGAAAAATTTGACTAATAGGGCGCAAGTGTATCACTAGGGAGGACCCTTTCCTCCAGCTGAAGGGCCCTAGTACGCAGAAAGAAAAACTGATAGAAGAGCTCTCCTCCAACAACTAGGTGCAAACCCAAGACAACGTTATGCTCAGTCCCTAGCACACGACCCACCTACACAAACCAATGCATAGGTGAAATTTTTATAGCCGTCCCAAAACCAACCACACCAGTATAACCAAGAGAACTACCCTCCTAACGTGGTAAAGAAAAAATCCAAAAACAAGCCAAAAGGGAACCCTGGACAGGGGGGCAGCAACCAACATGACCCACCATGATCCCAGGCTAGAGGTAACTCCAACTGGAATCAGAACCATGAGCCAAGCAATGCCCAACATCAGAGCAAAAGGCTACCTCTTCGAACAAACCATTCTTGTTCGATATGTGGAGAGTACGGGCACTATACTCACCACTGTCCTGATCTCCCTGAGCTTAAAAAGCTATAGAGTAACCGAGAACAAGGAGGTTCTTCCTAGCAACCCGCTGTGATGCAAGAACATTTCCCCCACCAAGGGACGGTCAGCACTCAGCAGCGAAACCCAGATGATTCTGGGAAAAGCAGCCATGAAATATACATGACTAGGGAAGAGATGTTTTTCCAAACACGAAATCACAACTATGACACCCCACTAGACACCACTATGTCAGGGGCTAGTACTAGTGCGCCTACTTCACCTTTGACCATTTCAAATATGCCTATAGAACCATTGCCAAAGATGGCAAAGGGACCCAATAAGGGAGTAGGTAACTACTCCAAAGCGGCCCATAATTATAGCATCATGGATGATTTAGCTCAATCACCCGCTACCATGTCAGCTCTGGAAGTACTGTAGTCGTGCCCAAAATAACAGAAAGCCCTAATTTCCGCGTTAGGCAATATTGACCCTGCCTATACGTGCCTGATGCCTTTTGACTTAGATAAATCCACCCCCCAGCTTCCTTCCATGGTCGCCTTCCGGATACCAGTATCGGTATAGAATATCACTATTCATCGATGTGTCATTGACGAGGGTGCATTGACATGCATCATGTCAAAAAATGTTTGGCAGAAGTTGGGTTCTCCCGAACTAAAACCCTCGGTCATAACGCTTCGAGCGTACGACGGTCGTCCCTCGACCCCCGTCGGCCTCTACCAAAATGTCCCGATCTGCTTAGCCGGAAAGATGGTCCACATAGACATTGATGTCTTGGACGCTCACTTGGATTACAATACGATCCTTGGGCAGAGTTATATGTATGCCATGTCCTCCATAGCCTCCTTCATATTCCGCATTATGATGTTCCCCCACGAGGGCCGCATCATTACTGTAGACTAGCTGACACACAACGAAGCGTCCCCTAACCAACATAGATGTAATTCTACCCTATGTAGATACAACCTTGGATGGTCCTTCACGGTACCCAGTATATGGCCCTGGCCAATTCAAACCGTCGTCTGCTATAGCATCATTCCTAGGAGATCCTCCCATTATCCCTGAAGCATCACCCGATGTCACAGGGGCCCCGGTATGCATGTTGTTGACATCAAGTGCCGAGGCTAGTCAGGTTATGGACTCAAGCAGTAATGACACCGAGGCATCGGTCACAGCAGCCTCTCTAGCCTACGCTGCCTCCCAAACCCCTTTCCTCTACCCCCCAACTGGCTTAGTCTCCCAGCAGGTTTTGGAAACACTGGTATTACCCAACATATTGTTGGAATTCCTAGTTTGGTACATCGTTCCCCCTTCCAGAACAGGAGCCATCCACGAGACTGCCACAGGGTTAAAGCCCCTTAGTCTTGAGGATCCCCAAACCACCCAAGAATTGGTTGAGACCACCCCCGCGAAGTAAGCTCCCATTGCGAAACCGGTAATCACGACCAAGAAAACTGAAAAGAGAGGAAAGAAGATGTTGACACCCGCCATTCAACGTGAATCACTAGTCTGTGCCATATGCGACGTAATATGCCACCCTACTCACATATGTCCAGAGCTGGATGAATTAAAACCACTCCTTGGCTCTGAAACAAACATCTTGACGTCGCGTTCCCATAAAAAGGAACCTACCACCAAAGGTAAAGGCAAAGAGTTGCATATCAATCACGCATGCGCTCTCTGTGGAAACTATGGGCACTATACCCACCATTGTACAGATATACCACGATATAGGGATGCCTTACACGCCATCGAGCGGGCGTATCAAGAAGACCCCTCCACCCAGGCATCTAGAAATGAACCTCGTACCATCCTGTACCTACAGGAGGAGCAACAGTCACCAGAAAGACAACCATTTGTCCCTCCTCTCCCCAAACCACCATACACCAACCAGGGACAGGGGAACTTGGTTGCCTCTTCCTCTCGAGTTATCAAGCGCATTGATTGCTACAGACGGTTTGGTTGGGTATTTGAACTAAGGTCACCTAGGCAACAGTAATTTTTATTCGGGGAGATCCTAGATAGGGGGCAGTAACTGGAAAATTCCCCCCATGATCTTAGTCTGGGGGCAACCCCAACTGAAATCAAAGCTAGGAGCCAAATAACAACTCCCAAGCAACCAGAGGCGATGCCACACATTCACACTCCCAAAAAAATAATTTTTCAGTGCTGGCAGGTATGCCTTCTCTCATATTATTTTTTAAAAGCTCATGAATTTCAATAAATATTTGAAAAGAATATGTTTTCACTTGAGGTAGTTGTTTTTGCAAGAAAAACCCACAAACCATTCACAACACCATCTACTGAAAGTTCTAGAGCAGGTATCATTCTACCCCCAGCATGATATATTCCCAGGAAACTTTGCATATCCTAACATAATTTCTCCATCAGAAATAAACCATAGGGTCCTCATAACCGACCGTGTTTATCATCACCTCACCTTGCACATGATAAACATCAGCGTTGGTCGGTAGAGCCTCCCCACCATGGCGCTCATCACCCAAAGTAGACCATATATCACAACAACAGTGATGCCATGGCCATACCACTTCAGTCCGGGAAGGACCTCATGCCCATCCATTCATCATGCATAAGGTCAAGTTTACCATGCTAACTGAAACCCCCTTCCCGGATGACCATGTTGTACAAGAAGATAAAACGCGCACCACCACGCATCACATTTGGCCCACCATAACTCCACCAGCATAATCCCATCTACAACACTGTTTCATCCACTTCATCAACCCCACACATGAGACCAATCAATGGGACCCCCATCCTTAGCAAAACACCTTCCTCACACCTTCAGTGAGCGCACACTTTCACGTTTTGGGGTACCCATCTCTGTGTTTTGTACAAACCAAACCCCATTAGTTTATTCTTTTGGTAAGTGTACAAAGACCGCAAACGGTGCACTTCACCCCTTCACCCTCATATTTCATCTTTTGTCCCATGGCAATAGTCCCTAATCTCCCTTGGTCGGAGTATTTCACCCCCATTCACGCACCATCACGACATTCATAGCTGGTTTACACCCGCCTTGGAAGTCCCACCAACTTCGGGGATTTTCCCCTCAGAAATAACTATGATTGCCGCCAAGCTGCTTAAGTATACTCCGACCTCGGGCCAATGAATCCCCATCATCAGTTTTTAGTCACCTCTCACCAACATGCCTATGTTAAACCCATCACATACAAGTCTCTGACCCCTCAGGTCAGCGACCCATGGTTTGGTTAAGGCTTCCTTTTTGTCGACCTCGACACCTCTTTTCCAAAAAGGAAGCGGTGCCTTGGATCACCCCTCCCCATGCAAAGGGGTATCCTCAGGTGGCTCTTTGGGAGACATTATTATCCACAGTATTATCACTTAAAAAATTTCAAAACATCATTATGACAAGATTACTTATGATCATGGGTCAAAATAATGTCTTAGGAGTCATTTCTTGAGTTTGACTAAGGGAAGTATTAAATTTTTAAAGTTTGAGCCTACCCTAGTGTTTAAATAAACTCATTTTTAAGGTCTTTCATGTCAAGTATTTCATCATTTTATGATTCATTTAATTTCCCAAAGTTTTTGCATCAAAACTGCCTAATTAGCCAAGAAACCATAGTTTCGTAGCGCCGCCCATTGAAAAAAGTCACTTTGCGCTACAACAACACTGATAGTTTCGTAGCGCAAACAACAAAAATTACACTACAGGCGCTATGAAAGCGCAATTTTGTAATTGTCTTGTCAGTTGAGTTGTCCAATGTCAGAAACCGTTGGGAAAGGGTAGGATAGTGGCATGTTGAGTCATGTAATGATGAAATAAAATTACACACCCACGTTTGCATTCATCATGGTCAATTTAGGTATGAGTGAGTCATCATTTTCAGTTATGAAAGGACATTTGAAATTCAAATTCTTTCCTAATTAGTCACCCTCATTCCTTTTTCTTTTCATTCGTAATGTCTGAGCTCTAAGTGTCAAGCCAAACCTATGGCTAGTTCTTACAAAGGTTTATTATATCCATTTCAAGCAAGGCTGCAGTTACATTTATTCAAGTGAGACTGATACATCCATATCAAGCGAGGCTAAAAGTTTCTCTGAAGAATATGGTAGAGGAAAGAAAAATACACAAAGGAGGACAGTGCTTAAGGCATGAACCTGGAGATATGAAGGCAATAACTGAAGACCCAACAGTGATGGAAGCATTTAGAAGAGCAGGTTTCCTATGGTTTTGTGAGAAGTTGCAGGGCTGTCACACACAGGTATCCAAGGAATTTGCTATGAATTTCAATGGAACAACCACTAAAGTCAGGATGCTAAGTGTGTCTATCACACCAGAGGTCATTGCTGCCATTACAGAGATACCAAGAGGTCAATAATACTGGTTCAAAGGATTCAAATTTGATATGGAGCAATGTAAAGAGTTCATGAAGCCTAAGCACACCGACATGGATCTTAAAAATGCTATCCCTAGAAGCTGCATCAAAGATAATTACTCAAAACTATTGCTCAACATTCAGAAATATTTTTCCTGTGAAGGCAGATATCACAAGGTTTATTCATATCATTTCAAATTGCTTCTACACTTCACTGCAGCAGAACCAAGTCAACCTAGGGTTGCAAAACCAAAAGAACCTGCAAGACTAAACCAAGAAAGCAAACTGAGAAAAGTGTAGAGAAAATGAAAATGCTTGATACACCAACTCTCCCACCTGCAAAACAGAAATCAAAGGTTTTCAAAGATGCAAAACAGAAACAAAATGTCAGCAAACAGGGGACCAAAAGAATAACTAGAAGCCAAGCAGTGGTTTTGAAAGGAAATACAATGGCTATAGAATTCAACTCGGTAACAAAGGGGAGTCTAGAGGATATTCTTCATGCAATTGACATAGAAGATACACCTATTTTACAAGCTGAATTCATAAGGGAAGATGAGCAAAAGTTGAAAAAGGTCAAGTCTGCAAATAGATTATATTTTGAGGGGGAAGATGCAGGTTACATTTTTCAAGCAAGAAAGCCTATGACAAGGCATGCTAAGAAATTAATGGAAGGCAACAATGAAGTTCAAAATCCCACTGAGATAGCTAAATCACCTAAAGATATTATTGATCTCTCATCACCCACAGTGAAGCATACAATTAGCAAATTAAAAAGGGGAAAAGAGAAAATGACAGAGAAAAGAGAGTTTCAGTGCCTTGAGGAAAAGTTAAAGTTGGCAAACCAAGAAATTGTTGTCATGAAAAAGAGAGCTAGAAAACATAGTGCCAAGAAAGTACAGTTTAAAAGGATGAAGGCAATATGGGAAGGACAAGTTAATTCTATTCCTAAAACTTTAGAAAATACAGATAAACCTTTCAAGTGGATAGTTCCAGCAATAAAAGAAGCTAAGTTTGTCAGAATAATAAACACTCATCTGAGAGCTACTAACAGAAGACATAAAGACTAGGTGAAAGATTTAGAAGAGCAGCTGGAGTTAATTCATGTTGAGTTAAAGAACAGAGGCATTAAAATGACAGTCATGGAAGAACCAATAGGTCAACGAAGTGTAAATGAAGAAGGAATGCCTCAAGGAAGCTAAAATGAAGTGGGTTTACAGTTTGTATGGTTTGCAAATACTAAAGACAGGTATATTTTGAGTTTTTGGGAAAAACTACAGTTTTCACTTGGAAATTTTATGAAAAATCTGCATACTTAGCAGTTTTGTAGCGCATTCAATGTAAAAAAACAGAAAAGCGCTACAAAACTATTGTAGCTACCTTTTTTGTTTTCTTTGATCAGTAAGTAAGGGGTTAAAGGCTGCGTCAAGAGCTGTAATTACTATGATAACGGTGTTGAAGGGTAACTAAAACAATGCAAGAGAAAGGAGTCAAGTTTTTGGAGAATAAAGGTTTGAAATGGCAGCGTTACAAAAAGCGCTACGAAATTGTTGTGTTTTCGTAGCGCAATACATTACAGCCTTTTTGAACAGTTTTTGAAGCGGTTTTGGACAGTTGGAGGCTAGGAAAGAGTGATGGGACATGTTAAGCTAATATTCAACAACCAAGGACCACGAAATGAAGATTAAATGATGGTTAGAATGTTCAAATAAGGAAAAATATCCTATACCTAAAAAACAGGGTATGGTTTCCTGCTTTTGTGGAGGTTAGCAAAGTGGTCATGAAGAACTGAATATCATCATCCAAATTCGACCATGTGATGATACACTTGTCAATAATGTAATTTCAAATGATAAGGTTGTTATAGATAGTGTTAAGGAGTTTGAGTCCTTTTTTAAATAGGACCGTTAAGTAAGATAGGTGTCTTTTTGTAATAAATTCTATGTTTTATGGTTATGCAAGGTGTCAGTGGACATAAATTCGATGTATCTAGCCTAGAGGTAGATCATCTGATGATGTAAGAGGTCTATTAAAGGCCATTGGGTCGAATTTGTCAAGGGTTGGAAGATTTTTGGAAAAATAGCAGCTTATTGTAATGCACTGTTTCAGCTAATACAAAGATCTGTTACTTGAACAACTTGAGATTCTGAAGGATTTTTTAGTGCTTTCCTATTCTATTTGTACCTCTTATGTATCTCACTTGCAGTGTTTTTCACTTATATTACTCAAAATTCATCTATGAGATGCTCTGACTTCCTTTATTTGTGAATTGACTGTGTACAATCATGTTTCATTTGTGTATGTCCTACTTCTAGAAACTCTGAACAACCTCAACTTCCATGTCAAGTAACTCACTGAATCACTGAAAATTTTGACTCCATAAGCCAGTGCCTACATACTGATATTATTTTAAATCTACACTCATCAAGTTGGAGATGTTATCTCAGAATACTATTTGATTGTAAAGCTATTGGAGTTTCTGCTATATACAGTAACGACACAACTTTTCTTCACCTGATATTTTTATTATATTTTAATGAGTTTTTGTCCTATATTTTGAAAGGATTTCTTCAATGTCTTAATTCTTATTACTCAGAACTCATGATTGTTCATGCTCTGACTTCCTTTAATTATTAAGTCATGATTTATCTCTCTTAATAGTTTTCTTCCAATGTCTTGATGTCTCATTACTCAGAATTCATATATCATACGCTCTAACTTCCTTTGAACCTCAAGCTATTGAAAACCTCCTGTATGTCTTGCTCTTTCATTGAAATATTTACAAGCCTCAGCTTCCATAAGGAAAGCCTTTTTATTGAGATCCCTTTCACTGACTCCATAGCCCAATGGTATTAAGCTCTGATATTTTCAACCTACATTCATCATAACCAATTTATTTCCTAAATAGAGTTAGCCATCTATATCTTTATTCCATATCATTAACCCTTGAGAGATCCCTCTCAGATTGAGGACGCTAAGCCTTAGTCACAAGATTGGTTTGAAATAGTTACACTGAAGTTGTATGATCAACAGCCAATTAGTTACGATTTTGGTGATAACACACAGATGTCATTGATCCTCCTGAAATTCAACTATGAAAAAAGCTTTATGTCAAGATGGTATTGTACCTTACAACCATTGCACTTTGATCAGATCCGTCGAAGACCCATGCCTCCACAAGCATCTCTGTAAAACAATGCTTACAGGGGAAGGTCCCAGCCAGTACATATGTGTACATTACACAGCTACATGCCATACCAATTTTATGCATATGGGTACCACATTCCACCTATCATCGAAGAAAAAATGCCCCTGAGAGCGTCAGTAGTTGTCGTCAACAACTGCCATCATCACTACCATAATAGTGACACAGACAACACATGTATCTATCAATTTTGTTTAACTAGCCATAGCATCACGAGCATGGGATATCCCCACCTCATTGAAATTTTGTATATATGCTGTAAATTGTATTTTCTTGCAGGGATCCCTTAGACGTGGTTATTATTGGAACCGGTGCAGGGTGTTGTCAACTCCAAAGCTACACATAGGTCTCCCTCTCTCTCTACGCACAATACAAAAAAGAAACTATAATGTATTTCAGCTATACAGTCCTTCCTAGACCTCTCACATTAGGGGGAAACTGTTAACACTTGAAAATCATACAGTAGAATATGACATTAATCAATGTCAATCCAAAGGATTTACAGGGCAAGAAGACATTATGGAATCAAGAAATTATTTAAAATCTTTAAGGTTGTGAGAAAATCAAATTTGAACTAGTCTTAAATGCTGATTGTGCACATTATCCTTCGAGAAGAGTGCCTTCTACGCGCCTTTTTTCCCGATAAGTGCGCATTCTTGAAAGTGGAAAAATGTCACTTTCCGAACCACACAAAGCAAAGGACAAGTTACTCCTTACATGAAGCCGCCTAAGGATAGCCACCAACGCCTCCTTAGACACTATGTGAACACACAAAGGAATATTTGGAGCACACAATGGAATCATACCTCTCCCTTGGGTCACCATCCACCATGTACCAAGGGAGGGAATGAGGATTTGAAATCCCCTATATAAAGCCACCATGAGATGAAGAATGGGTGATCACATTGTTATGGTGGCCAGAATTGCCCAAGCAATACCAGCAGTGTGTGACCCGGAGCTGGAGATAGAGGGGACTCAATTGTTGGCCATCCAAAAATATTAGTCCATCATAGCAAAGAGAGAGGGAGCTTGGAAAACAACATCCTTGCATCGGGACCTAGAACCATTGTCTAGGAGGCCTTTGGCAAGTGGGTAAAATTTCTTCTTCGTATCAAACATTTAATAAGAAGGGGCCTGGAGCCACTATTTGCACTATTATCATTTTACTCTCTTAAATAGCTTTTGTATACTTGTGTTTTAGTTTTAGTTTAATTTGAGTATACATTTGCATCTTTTTCCTCTAGATTGTATGCTTTTGAACTCCACCACTTTCTGCCTGTTACCTAGAGTTTAAAGGGCTAAACCACACCCTTTAAACTAGTGTGATTTTGTACACTCGTGCACCAAATCCACCACAACATTGCACTTGAGAAATAACTATCAATATCACATATCACAACTCTAAACCGTTACTATTAATTATTTTTTCCGTCACCTATGAATTTCGCAAAATGCGATCTGCGCAAACCGTAGATCGCAATTTCCATACGGTAATAAATCTTATGTTTGGTTATTCACTGCGAAATGCAAAGTGTGTTAAGGAATCATGCTGATGCGCTTTATCAGATTTTTGGAGTTTTATGATTGTTTCTTTTATTAATACGTCGGGTCCGACTCATCGCAACTTTTACCGAATTGCTATAAATTGATTGTTTTAAAAGGCGCGATGTAATTTATTTTTAAAGCGGTGTTTAAAGAGTTTGAAATGGGAATTCTATATGACTCGAAAAGAATATAGCACATATCACAGCTCGCAAGACTTATATATGTTTTAACTTGTCTGGATTGTAAGCTATGCGATTTGTGATGAGCGTTAAGAAATCAAAGAGAAAAGGGAAAGAAAACATTATTTCATAAAGTTTTATACTTAGGATAAGATAAAATCAAGCTTATAAATTTCGATTTATTTTAAAGGGTCCCCATTTAGTGAAAGTAAATGGGGGGTGTTGTATAGTACAACACAGTGGCGACCCAGTTGAGATCTAGGTGAAAGGGAAGTTGACTATCAATAGTAGGATTATTGGTTTGCACCCATGCAAACAAACACGCATTGGATTTCCCATGATCCTTGCGCAGTTTAGGAAGGCCAGAATTCCTATGGATTAGGGATTGCATTCCACACAAATTGCGCAAGCAAGGTAGGATGTCAGGGGGCAAAAAATTGGCGAAGTATTGGTCAGTTTATCCAAGATAGTGTGAGACAATTCGCTGAGCACAAGAGGGCTCTTGTGAGAAGAGTTGTATGTAATTGTTTCATGTATCCATGTTGAATATAAAATATAAGATAGTGGGTTTTTGAGCCGCAAGCTTTCCCCGGGAAATTATCTGTGTTGTGGTTTGATTGATTCTTCTTTGCTTCATGTGATTGGCGATTGTGTTTTTAATTCCGCAATTGATTTATAGAAGTGATTCCGTATTTAAATTTAGTACATTGTTAGATAGAATTGAATCCATCATATATACATGCTTATTTTATAATTTATAAATGGTATCAGAGCACAGGAAATCACATTAGTGAAGGAGGAGTTGAGTTTGTGACTAGATAGAATTCGAATTTGCAGAAAGACTTTATTGGTGCTACAGTTGATTCAGGGTCGAAATGGCTTTCAATGGATTGATATTGGAGTATGCACTCGAGGGAAGCTCCAAATATATTTCTTGGAAGGACATGATGGATTCAGTACTTGAAGACAATCACTTGAAGGAATTAATTGAAAATGATGTTCCTAAACCCGCTGTGACATATGCTGCAAATCTTGATGCATGGCAAAAGAAAGTGGCAAAGGCGAGGAGGATCGTACTGGAGGGAGTAAAAGACCACATTGTATCAAGCCTCCATGCGAAAGCCACACCATATGCAATGTGGAAGGCTTTGACGAATCTATTTCAGAGCAGAAATGACCATAGGAAATTGGCACAGAAAGATAAACTCAAGAAGATCAAGATGGAGAAAGTTGACTCCATGCCAAAATATTCAACAAAGTTTGCCCAATGTCAAGATGAGCTGGGGAGCATTGGAATAACTATCACTGATGATGATTTTGTGAGTTTAGCTCTCCTAAGACTTCCCAAGAGTTGGCATAGTTATCAAGACTCTGTCAATGGAAGGGAAAACCTGCCAAATTGGGAACGACTATGGTGGGATTTGGTGCAAGAGGAGTTCATACGGAACACCAAAGATGGATCTTCATCTAATAATGAAGATGAAGAATATTGTGCTTTCTCTACCACGGCGAAGAAATGGAAGGGGAATAAATTCCATTCCAAATCCAAGTGCAAAGATGGCAAGAAGCGGGATATGTCTAGGGTGAAGTGTTTTCACTGTCACGAGCATGGGCATTATGCTACTAACTGTCCACAAAAGAAGAAGAACAAGAAGGTTGGAGGATCTGCAGCTAGTGAGGCTTTGGCCTCACAATTTGAGCTTGAATTCTCATTGATCGCATGCATAGTGTTAAGTGCATTGGGATCTGTGTGGTATTTGGATAGTGATGCTTCCTTTCACATGGCAGGAGGAAATTTTCATTAGCTTGGAGGAGAAGGATCTCCAGATGCATATTGAAATGGGTGATGACGGGTGGTATAGTGCTACCAGGATTGGTACCATTACCTTCCAGAGACATTCAGGTAAACCCTTTCAATTAAAATATGTAATGCATGTACCAAGTTTGAAGAAAAATTTAGTCTCAGTTGGAATGTTGGAGGATAGAGGCTATGATGTTGTTTTTAGTGAAGGAAAATATTTCCTACGACACAAAACAACAAGACAATCCAATAAGATTGCGATTCAAATTAATAATCTCTACAAGTTGGATGTAGATGGCTGTGCAACATTGATGGGCAAGGCAGAGAAAGTGGTGAGCCAGGATGAGGGCGAGTTATGGCACATGAGATTGGGCCATCTTCACCATAGAGCCTTGAAAGTCATGCAGCAGATTTATACAGGTCTTCCCAAGGGTACACTTGCACAGTCAGACACATGCAAGGGATGTACTATGGGAAAATATGTAAAGGCCACCTTTCATGAGAAGGAAAACCGAGCCTCAAGGATCCTTGAGAGAGTTCAAACAGATGTGTGTGGACCATTCTCTGTTGCTTAGACATCAAAACATAAGTACTATGTGATATTTGATGATGAATTTTATCGTAAGTGATGGATCTACTTCATGTAGAAGAAAGATCAGACATTCTCAAATCTTCCTTAGTTTAAAGCACTGGAAGAGAAAGACACGGGGAAGCAGGTGAAGGCTCTTAGGAGCAATAATGGTCGCAAGTACATCTCTAATGAATTCAAGAAATTTTGCAACAAAGAAGGAATTCGAAGAGAAATGATAGCGCCTCATAACCTACACCAAAATGGGGTCGCTGAAAGAAAGAACAGAATGATTATGGGTGCAGCAAGAGCTATGTTGCATGATCAAGGCCTACAGATGCATCTATGGGCAGAAGCATGCAACATTGCAGTATTTGTGCAGAACTATTGTCCTCATAGGATACTTGGCATGAGTACACTAGAAGAGGCTTTCGCTGGTAAGAAACCTGATGTTTCAAATTTTAATATTTTTGGCTCATCTGTTTATGTGCATGTGACCAAAGACACTAAGAAGAAGCTGGAACCAGAAGTTGAGATTGGGATTTTTGTGGGGTACACTGAAACTCCCCACAACTATCAGGTGTATTTTCCAAACAACAGAATGAATCTTGTGTGTCGGGATATAAAATTTGATGAGGAGAAATCCATGTGATTGTAACTTGAGAGGGACATGGATTTGCATGCAGAGGAGGAACTCTTGGTTCCCAAGGATGAGCCTAAAGATCTGGAGTAGCCATATGTAGAGGATCATGGAGTGGAAGAAAACAATAATGTAGATCCATCCATCAAAAATGGTAGAAGGCGCACCCTGGAAGATGATATATTAAGACTTGATGCTGCTAAGAATGTAGGAGCCCCTACTTCAAGCGCAAATAGAGACAGTCTCTAGACATGTTTACTGGATACATGGCTCTTATGATAAAATGTATTGTGACTGAACCATATTCCTTTTAGGAGGCAGAACAACAACCAATTTGGGTTGATGCAATGGTTTAGGAATATGACTCCATTGTCAATAACAATGCATGGGATATTGTCCCAAGACTGGTCGGAAAATTAGTGCATGGATCTAGATGGAGCTACAAGGTAAAGCAAGATGCTGATGGGAGTGTGGAGAAATAAAAGGCCAAATTTGTGGCTCGGGGGTTCTCACAGATTGAGGGGATTGATTATGATGATACCTTTGCACCAGTTGCAAGGTACTCTTCCATTAGATCCATCCTTGCACTCTCAGTGCAGATGGGCTGCACATTCATCAGATGGATGTGAAAACTGTGTTTCTCAATGTAGTCATTGAGGAAGAAGTGTACATAGAGTAGCCAGAAGGTTTTGATAACTTTGACTATGAGTCACATGTGTTTCGACACAAGAGAGAACTGTATGGGATGAAGCAAGCACCTCGTGCTTGGTACACTCAGATAGACAACTATTTCACCAGACTGGGCTTCACCAAAAGTGAATATGATGCAAACCTGTACCAGGTTGTGGTTGAGGGTAAGCTATTGATTATTTTTATTTATGTTGAAGATCTAATTTTAACTAGTGATGAGCAGGGACTCCTTTATTATTTCATTGGTTTGGAAATATGGCAGCGGGATGGTGAATTTTTTTTTTCTCAAGGACAGTACACTAAAGAGATAATAGATAAGTTTCACATGGAGAGATGCAAACCCATAGAAACTCCTCTTGCAAGAAATTGGAGGTGTTGTCGCTCCTAGAGATAGCCTAGAGTTGTGATAGACCAGTGCCTAGGACATCTTAGCATAGCAAGGAGCGTATAATATAATGTATGAAGTTGTCAACTTCAGCTCACATGATATCTCCTGTAAACAAGGAAATAAACTAGAATGGGACCAAGACCCTCAGAAACTGACACAGAGAAAGGGATACTGCAGAGGCAAAGTGCATAAATCTAATATGAAAGAAACAGACAATTCAGAGACAGTTTACTGCAAAGCGGGCCAATTCAAGTAATATGTCACAGATATCAATTATCAGAAGGTGTATGTAATGAAAGAAATGTTGAGAAGATATTAGTCAACATTGAGCTGATATCCAGATACACAATACCACCATGCATGGGCTTACCAATATAAGAATCCATACATGATAATAGCGTTTTAAAAACACCCTCCCAAAGAAACTAATATAGCAGAAATATGGTTTAGATGAGTCATGGAACATAATATCATGCATGAGCCATATTTAAAGTGCTTGAGTGATCCTAGCATGGGAATCAACTAGGATGCATCCATACCAAAAATTAGTGAGCCACTCGCATTCCAAAACATGATACAAGAAATATGGATGAAATGAAATGATCTATTAATATAACACATAAGAGAAAAGGTTACACACTGTGAAATACCAAAGACCAGAATCCTCTTTACAGATGGAACTCCTCCTCACTGAGACCCAACGGGCTCTGAGCCTTCATACAAAAGTTCTACAAAATTTATACAAAAAGCCTTTCACTGCATCCTTTTCTGATAAAATCTAGAACCCCTTTACAATGCGTTTCTTCATGGTTTTTATAGCTGAAAGAGGAGCAGAGGTGGTAGGTGGAAAACTAAATGCAAAATTAAAACTCAGAAGAAAAAGAGGGTCGACGCCCATTCTGTTTAGACTCTCTGCATTTATCTCTATTACCTTTAGGAACGAAAGAGTGATATTCTTCGGCTTCCATTTACTCTGGTATGGTCCTAATGTACTCTAACTGCAATACTGGGTAATACTCTGGTGAATAAAAAAAATGGTGAAGTGAATGAATGAATAGTCTTCCATACCGCATTAACAGCTGCTCTGGTAGCTTGGGACTGTGGTCAAGGTGGGAATCTTCAATAACACGGTAAATAATAAAAATGATATGGGTGCCTTGTCCTTTAGAACCATCTGCTGATGTGAAGCCCCTGCTGACTTAGTTTTCTGTGTATTGAACTCTTTGCTGCTTCGTTTATATCTCTGTCTATGACATCCTGCCGCTGTAATATGGACTGTGTAATCATGGCGGCCCTTCCCACCTGGTAACCCTGCAAAACACAGCACTCGGTCATGAAATCCATGCATACGGGGGTGATTATGGAGGACGATAGAACAATGGCACGGCGGTGGTGGAATGGTGGTTTCACATAAAATGACGATGGAAAATGCTTTTGATATGGTGTAAACAGCGAACAAATAGGGTTTTACCAAAACATACTTATGGACTGTTCGATCGTGGTTTGGGGATGAAAATCAACGGCGGAGATCGAACAATGGAATGATACATGAACATCGGGTGGAATAATTATGAAACAAAGAACTTTAATGTAAAACACAAAATTTTGGTTATGACGGAATTACAAAGGAATGCGATGAAAATGCAATGAATCGTGATTGTATGCGGTGGGACCCAGCGTGGTGGAGGGCAATTAGATCTGAGCCGTCAGATCTCGGGATTAAACGGACGACCGAGATCATGTCAGAGGATCGTAATCGGGGGGGAGCCGGGGTGACACATTTCAAAAGTTCCGATTGCGATCGGGAGTGGGGATGCGATCAAGCGATGGCCGCTGGATCAATGGGGGAATCAATGGCGGAGATGGGATCGGTGGTGAAAACATGGGGCGATGGGAGGCGATGCGATAAGATCAGGGCCGTTGATTTCCAAACGGATGGACGACTGAGTTTTAGTCGGGGAATTGCAATCGCATAGGGCGGAAAATGGTAGTGATTGGGAAAAGCGATTGCGATGGAGGCGGGGATGCGATTAGCGGCCCCAGGCCGTCCGTCCCGGAGGGAAATCGACAGTGGAGAATGCGGTCGGGAGATCGCGATTGGGGAACACAAGAGTGGCACTGCCTCGAAGTTCCGATTGCGATTGGGCAGGGAATGCAATTAGCACTCCACCCTCGGATCAAAGTCACAGATCGACGGTGCGGGTTAGATCGAAGATCGCAATTGGGGAAAAAACAAAGGGATGGTGTAGAGCTTTTTGCGATTGCGATGATTGGAGGTGGAACATGCGATGCGATCAATCGCATCGCAAATATGCTGGACGGACGGTCGAGGGGTTAACATAAATGTTGCGATTGCGATCCAAGTGGGGGTGCGATAAAGCGCCAGCTGTTCGATCTAATCGGCGAATCAACGGTGCACAACACTTTGCGGGACATATATACTTATGCCAATTGAAATTGAAGTTTTTTTGCTGTAACAAAGGAAAAATGCCCGCCCAACACTCCGATTGCGATTGGCGGTTAACAGTTAAGCGCTTGGTCTCAGCGCTGGGGCATATGGGGGAAATGGTTAAGGGGCTTGCAGCAAAAATGGGCTAGGCCCTTAATATAAGGTTTGAAAGTGGGCCTTAGCCCATTTTAAGTGCATTTTAAGGATTAGGAAGGGGAACGATAGAGGGGAAAAAGAGGTGAAATTAGCGAAACAAAGGGCAAGGGAGAATTCAAAGAGAAGGGTTTTGGGTATGATTTTGAGGGTAAAGGAGGAATTTGACAAGGGGGAAAAAGGGGGAAAAAGGGACATTATGCAGGGATGCAAAGGGCGAATAAAGGCCTTTGGAGCACGTATTTTTAGTAATCAGTGAGGCTTATTGACTCCATAACAGCAAAGGGAAAGGGATTAAAGAGTAGGGAATCATGAAAGGCTTCAAGGATGATGTCTTTCTCAGAAGGAAACCATTACTTGAAAACTCAAAGACAGCGTGCCCCCCTGTTTGTTTTTCAAAAATTAGTAAGGGGCTAAGATGATCAACATTGGCTCCACCTGGGGATGGCACATTCATCCTTGGGCGTGTCAAGAACTCGCAGACCACCTGATCATCTTCTGTGCAGGCCCTGTTCTTTAGCATTTCAACTTCTCACCTCAGGATTCATCAATTTTTACAAATGGGAGAAATAAACCTATTATACTACTACCCTTATTACTCCACGAGGCCAGATTAAACTTTTGGTCTCACATTTTCTCTACCTAAACTACATCTACTAGGATTAAGCTATCTAGCAAATTTCCTCTCTACATTCTAGCCAAGCCAGGATTAGACTATCTGGCTTACTGGACTTTGAAGAAATTAAAACAACTAACTACATGCTCACAGGCTGAGCTTTATTGAGTTTTTCCTACCTACCCTACTCTACTGGACTATTTACAAGTCTAGCTTACAAACATTTTCCAATGCAACCAGTCCATCAAGTGATCCCATGACTGGTATGCTCTACCCAACTCCTTGAGCAGACTGGACAAGCAGGGTTGTTCCCACTCTTTCTGTTCTTCATAAGCAGCTTCAAAAAATTTTCTTTCTGTCTGCAACATGCTGCTCAAAAAGAGCTTTGATCCTTCCTCAAATTTTTTCAGGAAACGAGCATAAGGATCATGAAAAGATACCTGGCTATGAATATCTGGCAGGCAGGCTTCAACCAAGATCTCTTCTTCTTCTACTGGATGGAGAAGAAGACTCTCTTGGGGTAGAGTGTCTCCTTCATTTTCTGAACCGGAGGACTCATCGTACATTGCTACTGAGTCCTCTTGGAGCTCTGACATGTTTTGCGCTGCTGGAGAATTTGGGCTAATCAGAGCCTCCATATGTAACGCCACGGATCCAAAGAGCACGTTACACTTTTTTCTTTTTGGCATTCCATGATTGGCGGTACATCTTGTGTCTGTGGGTAGCTGCGATTCTTGCATCTTCGGAGGTGGCTCTTGAAAGCACAGTCGCCTTCTTCTTGTGTTTCGAAAAGGCGGTGGAATCTATTCTTTTCGGGAGGAGGAGACCTTCCAAAAGGCTGCGAGGTCTACGGGTTATAAATAAATGCTTGTGAGTTCAGAGTTCGATCTCGACTTCATATCTTTCGACCATCGATTCTAGAATGATTTTCTTAGCGAGTTGAAGTTGAGTTGAAAAGAATAACCCATGGAAGGTGCTCTACTTCGGTCTTACCAAGCCGTACGAAATTTTATCTCGACACTCAGCCATGAAACTTGGATTCATTTCTGCAAACTGTTCAGGGTCTTCCATTGATGAAGTGGCTTGGTCTTCAACATGGCAGATGTTGTACTGTGACATGGTCTCCCAGTGGAGTCTCGTGAAACCAAGATAATCAGTGGCCTATTGATCATCAGTGGAGTCTTTTAATCATTTGGGAACTGTGGAGTCACCAGGTGGATGATTTAAGATCTTACTGTCCACCACAGTGCTTTTCCAAATCAAAGCCATTTGTCTCTTCCCCAGCGGAGTCGGGACTGCAAGTAAATTATTTTGATAAATGAATTTGGAGTTGCCAAGGTGAGGGATCTACAACTCTCAACTCTCTGTGCTCACCTACTTAGAGAGTGAATAGGTTTTGTCGAGGCCCAAGGATTCTAATTTTCTTAACTTTGATCCCTGACAACGGCGCCAGAAAGATGTTGTCGCTCCTAGAGACAACCTAGAGTTGTGATAGACCAGTGCCTAGGACATCTTAGCATAGCAAGGAGCGTATAATATAATGTGTAAAGTTGTCAACTTCAGCTCACACGCTATCTCCTGTAAACAGGGAAATAAACTAGAATGGGACCAAGACCCTCAGAAACTGACACAGAGAAAGGGATACTGCAGAAGAAAAGTGCATAAATCTAC
Organism: Pinus albicaulis; assembly: GCA_034641835.2. Lineage (NCBI taxonomy): Eukaryota > Viridiplantae > Streptophyta > Pinopsida > Pinales > Pinaceae > Pinus > Pinus albicaulis. Next base: position 77,166,874 of record CM076582.1, read on the forward strand.
TATGAAAGCAACAGACAATTCAGAGACAGTTTACTGCAAAGCGGGCCAATTCAAGTAATATGTCACAGATATCAATTATCAGAAGGTGTATGTAATGAAATAAATGTTGAGAAGATATTAGTCAACATTGAGCTGATATCCAGATACACAATACCACCATACATGGGCTTACCAATCTAAGAATCCATACATGATAATAGCGTTTTAAAAACACCCTCCCAAAGCAACTAATATAGCAGAAATACGGTTTAGATGAGTAATGGAACATAATATCATGCATGAGCCATATTTAAAGCGCTTGGGTGATACGAGCATGGGCATAAACTTAGGATGAATCCATACCGAAAATCGTTGAGCCACTCACATTCCAAAACATGATACAAGAAAGATGGATGAAATGAAATGATATATTAATATAACACATAAGAGAAAAGGTTACACACTGTGAAATACCAAAGACCAGAATCCTCTTTAACAGATAGAACTCCTCCTCACTGAGACCCTATGGGCTCTGAAGCTTCATACAAGAGCTTTACAAAATGTATACAAAAAGCCTTTCACTGCATAGTTTTCGGATAAAATCTGGAACCATTACAATGCGTTTCTTCATGGTTTTTATAGCTGAAAGAGGAGCAGAGGTGGTAGGTGGAAAACTAAATGCAGAATTAAAACTCAGATGAAAAAAAGGGCCGAAGCCCATTCTGTTTAGACTCTCTACATTTATCTCTAGTACCTTTAGGAACGAAAGAGTGATCTTCTTCGGCTTCCATTTACTCTGGTATGGTCCTAATGTACTCTGGTTGCAGTACTGGGTAATACTCTGGTGAATAAAAAAAATGGTGAAGTGAATGACTGAATAGTCTGCCATACCGCATTAACAGCTGCTCTGGTAGCTTGGGACTGTGGTCAAGGTGGAAATCTTCAGGAACACGGTAAATAATAAAACTGATATGGGCACTTTGTCCTTTAGAACTATCTGCTGATGTGAAGCCCCTGCTGACTTAGTTTTCTGTGTATTGAACTCTCTGCTGCTTCGTTTATATCTCTATCTATGACATCTTGCCGCTGTAATATGGACTGTGTAATCATGGCGGCCCTTCCCACCTGGTAACTCTACAGAACACGACACTCGGTCATGAAATCCATGCATACGGGGGTGATTATGGAGGACGGGAGAACAATGGCGTGGTGGTGGTGGAATGGTGGTTTCACATGAAATGACGATGGAAAATGCTTTTGATATGGTGTAAACAACGAACAAATAGGGTTTGACCAAAACATGCTTATGGACCGTTCGATCATGGTTTGGGGATGAAAATCAATGGTGGAGATCGATCAACGGAATGATACATGAACAATGGGTGGAATAATTATGAAACAAAGAACTTTAATGTAAAACACAAAACTTTGGTTATGAAGGAATTACAAAGGAATGCGATGAAAATGCAATGAATCGCGATCGTATGCGGTGGGACCCAGTGTGGTGGAGGGCGATTAGATCTGAGCCGTCATATCTCGGGATTAAATGGATGGCCGAGATCATGTCGGAGGATCGAAATCGGGGGGGGGGGGGGAGCAGGGGTGACACATTTCAAAAGTTCCGATTGCGATCGGGAGTGGGGATGCGATCAAGCGATGGATGCTGGATCAATGGGGGAATCAATGGCGGAGATGGGATCGGCGGTGAAAACATGGGGCGATGGGAGGCGATGCGATAAGATCAGGGCCATTGATTTCCAAACGGATGGACGACTGAGTTTTAGTGGGGGAATCGCAATCGCACAGGGCGGAAAATGGCAGTGATTGGGAAAAGTGATTGCGATGGAGGTGGGGATGTGATTAGCGCTGGACCGTCCGATCTAGCGGGGAAATCGACAGTGGAGAATGCGGTCGGGAGATCGCGATCGGGGAACACAAGAGTGGCACTGCCTTGAAGTTTCGATTGCGATTGGGCAGTGAATGCGATTAGCACTCCACCGTCAGATCGGAGTCACAGATCGACGGTGCGGATTAGATCGGAGATCGCAATCAGGGGGAAAACAAAGGGATGGCGCGAATTTTTTTGCGATTACGATGATCGAAGGTGGAACATGCGATGCGATCAATCGCATCGCAAATATCTACGATGGACCAATCGGGGGGCTTCACATAAATGTTGCAATTGCGATCCAAGCGGGGGTGCGATAAAGCGCCAGCCGTTCGATCTAATCGGCGGATCAACGGTGCACAACGCGTCGCGGGACTTATAGACTTACGCCAATCACATCGTAGTTTTTCTGCTGTAACAAAGGAAAAACGCCCGCCCGACACTCCGATTGCGATTGGCGCTTAAGACTTAAGCACTTGGTCTCAGCGCTGGGGCGTATGGGGGAAATGGTTAAGGGGCTTGCAGCAAAAAAGGGGCTAGGCCCTTAATATAAGGTTTGAAAGCGGGTTTTAGCCCATTTTAAGTGCATTTTAAGGATTGGGAAGGGGAACGATAGGAGGATAAAAGGGGAAATTAGCCAAAAAAAGGGCAAGGGTAGAATTCAAAGGGGATTTTGGGTATGATTTTGAGGGTAAAGGAGGACTTTGATAGGGGGGAAAAAAGGGGTAAAAAGGGACATTTTGCAGGGATGCAAAGGGAAAATAAAGGCCTTTGGAGCACATATTTTTAGTAATCAGTGAGGCTTATTGACTCCAGAACAACAGAGGGAAAGGGATTAAAGAGCAGGGAATCATGAAAGGCTTCAAGGATGATGTCTTTTCAGGAGGAATCCATTCTTTGAAAGCTTAAAGATAGCTTGACCCCTTGTTTGCTTGTCAGGAATTAATAAGGGGCTAACATGATCAACAGGAGGAAAGAGGATGTTGCTTCTGGAGAGGTAGTGGATGCTACTGTCTACAGGAAGTTAGTTGGCTCACTGATGTATTTAGTGACAATAGACCATACATTAACTACGCAGTTAATCAGTTGATTCAAGCTATGGTTAAGCCTACCAATATCTTTTGGAAGGCAGGAAAGCATGTCTTGAGATACCTGAGGGGCACATCAGAGTATGGATTATGGTACAGACAGATAGAGGTAGTGATGCATTAAGGCTTCACAGATGCAGATTGGGCAGGTTGTCCATCAGATAGAAAGAGCACATTAGGAGGGATCTTCAGCATAGGATTGGCAATATTTTCTTGGTACAACAAGAAGTAGCGATCTATAGCACTCTATTCAGCAGAAGAAGAGTACATGGCATCAAGTCAAGCTGCGTGTTAGGCTATCTGGATGAGAAATATCTTGGTTAGTTTGTTTGGTTCCCAGATGGATCCAAAAATGATACATTGTGATAATCATGGTTGCATTAAAATCTCGATTAATCATGTGTTTCATGATAGGTGCAAGCACATAGATATTCGATGCCACCATCTCAAAGATTGTGTGCAGAGGCAAATAACGTTACTTCAGTACATTCCCATGGAATATCATGATGCAGATATTCTAACGAAGGCGCTCAACAAGAGAAAATTCGAATACCATAAAGGCAAGATCGGGGTGAAGGATAATCCCTTTCTTGTTAAGAGGGAGTGTTGAAGTTCAACAAGAAATTTCAGCACCCATGCTAGTGTGGGACCAGGAGGTCCAAGAAACACCTACATTGGTGTGGGACCACAAGTCTTAGCAACACCTACACTGGTGTGGGCTAAGTTTGGTGCATGACTATTTTAGTTATCCCTTAATTAATATGGACAATAAAATGTAATCTAATCTCAAAATAACTTGTAATAGTTAACTGAGTGTGATAAACTTATTTAACTCATTAATTTCGAGTTGAGGGTCGTTGGTGAGGTGTGCATAGTAATTATAGTTGTAAAAAAGTTTGAAGTGTAGTGGTGCATTAGTTAATGTAGGTTGTAATCAATTTAACTCATTTAAGTGAGTTAAACTCAGTTGTGCTAGTTGTAATTGTTAGATACACTAGTGAGAGATCAAATTTATCAAGTATTGGTCAGTTTTATCCAGGACAGTGTGAGACAATTAGCTGAGTATAGGAGGGCTCTTATGAGAAGAGTTGTATGTAATTATTTCATGTATAAATGTTGAATATACAATAGAAGATAGTGGGGTTTTGAGCAGCAAGCTTCCCCTGAGAAATTATTTGTGTTGTCGTTTGTTTGATTCTTCTTTGCTTCATGTGATTGGTGATTATGTTTTTAATTTTTCAATTGATTTGTAGAAGTGATTTAGTATTTAACTTAGTACATTGTTAGATCGGATTGAATCCATGATATACATGATTGTTGTATAATTTCTACATCATGAACAACACTTGGTATTATTGAAACTACATGGATTTTTTATCGGTCAGTGGCTCAATTCTTGAGGTTGAAACTACATGGATTTTTTATCGGTCAGTGGCTCAATTCTTGAGGTTCTATGAAACGATGTGCTCTCTTGTCGAAGTCCAGGGAAATGGGTTCAATTCTGGTCCATTATGTTCTCTCATTAGTATCATCCTGTGTGTTCAATGGGAATGCTTCTTGTCTTGTTCCTCTATTGTTAGCACTTACTCAGTTTGCCTTTCAAAGGAACCATTCCATGGGAAAAAAGACAAATTCAACCATTTGTAGCCTCCAATGACCAATTTCTATTTGTGATCTCAAAGGAATTTGACGAGCAAGGGATCCTGTGACATTCAGATTACATGCAACACTAAAGACTTCTAGCCTCGGTTTCAAGAGAAAATTCATAAATTGAAAGAGGAGATTCTTGTCCTCCATCTTAAACACAATGATTTGGTCTATACCATCACAACAACACTGGAGATTCTCATTGATCATTGAATTCTTATCCAACAATTAGAGGATGGAATTTCTAGTTTGTGCTAATAATTGGATAATTGAAATTATCCATTGGTAAAAGTCACTATGATTCTTCATCCTTCAGCAACACTACCATTTATATCAAGCTGTTTTTTCTTGACCTTAATGAACCAATTCCATACTTGGATATGGGTGAAACCCATAGTGATATTTATTCTCCTCAACTAACCAAGTAGTATGTTTGTTAAAGCATCTAAAAAACTGGGAGTATTTTATAATGTATTTACAACTAGACACTTTTGGTTTGATATAATCATAGGCCAACATTTCATGCCATACATGGACAATTATGGGGATGTGCCTTTTTTCCACTTTTCATCTTTCTGTGCTTCGTTATATGTCTGATATTTTGCAAGGTCAAGCAAACAGATAACATCCATGAAAGTAGGATGAGTCAAATATGCATCGATGGAGGTATATCCTGATAAGAAATCAGAAAATTCATGAGAGACTCGATGAAATATTTTGCGACCAACATTTAGTTTGGTGAAGGTGTGGCTACATGTGACAAGGTGCAATTTCTGGAGCATATGGCAAGTTTCTTGAGCACTAATGTCACGAAATACAATTTATTATAAGTGAAAGCATCGATAGGATTTTGAGGTACGATGAATTAGATGTGACATAGCTGCAATTTTGGTTAACATATGGTGGTAGGTCTTAGATCTCCCCTCTGCTTTGGAAGCATATTTAGCAATGTAGCTCAGAACTGCATGCCGAGAGAGAACGGGTTGGAAATCTACATTTTCTCCCCATACTTGAAGTATAATAGGATTATGGATGTTCAAGCGCTTGTCATTGCATGCTGGATGATATATCTTTTGGCCAGTTTCATCAATGTAGAGTGATGATTCCATTTCCACTTTAGAGGGAACTTATACCTACATTCAAAGGTAGACCCTTTTTTGTGTAGAAATTTTTAGTTAGTGCATTTTGTATATCTTTGAACTCTATTCAAGATTTGATCATAGTCATGAAGTGGGTTGGATTTAAATATATCTTATTATCTAACAAGCAAGGGTCATCTTCAATGGACTGATGTATAACCATGTGTGTGTCATGGTCTCTTCTAGGGTTCCAAGTTGTAACACAATTATCAAAGAAACTCTTTGCATTATTGATTTGGGTTGGCTCTTCCCAATCTATTGTTTCCATGTTTGGAGCATCAGCAAGCCATAGGAATCCATATATTGTGTAGAGCCTCAATGTTTCCATTTATACCTACAAAATGAATATGAAATTATTAGTAGAAAGGATAAATTATATAGGTTAAGGAGAGGTATTTTGAAGTGTTATAGACTATGTACCTGTACCAATAGTTTATAAGATGCATATATTTTTGTAGTATCTCTTCTTGCAATATTGAAAACCTTTTGTGCATGTATGCAACGAAAATGTGGAGGTGTTCAATGACATTTTAGGTACGCCATTGCTGGTGAAGCTTTGGATTAGTAGGATTTTCCTCATGCATAAGTGAATGCAAGTCCGGCCATTTTTTATCTGCTTCATTGAGAGTGAAAAAAAATGTCAGACATTGAAGTTGTGTGATCATTGTTGTTAGCTCAGTCCTTCGTATTGTCTAATATGCTCTAGTCCCATGAAGGTGTGCTCCGAAACGCATGACATTCTCTAGTAGCTTATTTGCAGGAAATTATTTGAGGTGGGAACGAAATTCTGCAATTGTGGTTGGTGTATTATGATCTTGCCTTCGTTTGAAAAATAAGGCACCTATTTCCTGACTTCGATGGTGTGTAGTCAAATTATAGAGGTAATATCTAAACCAAGGATGGCTACCGAACCTATTTTCATGGTATCTCATTCAGTGTACCTCATAGCTATCAAGTGGGATGTTCTTCATGCGTGGTTGGTGAGGAAGGGAAAACCTAGTTGAGAAAAGAGTTGGAAATGCCATGTCAAATAGATCCTCTGTGTTGTACTCATTGGTTGGGGATAGACCAATTGTTGGCCATGCAACCATATTTGGTGGAACATTGTTTGTAGTATGAACAAATTCTTTTATTTTTTCCATTTCTCATTATGTATTAGGAAATCTAAATGCAAAGGAAGACATTGGTTGTTCCTCATGGCTAAGGGCATGGCCTGTTATAACTGTGGTATTTGACCCTGTGGTGGTAGAATTGTAAGTTTATACAGACACAAATTTGAGACAAGAGGAGACATTGGTGCAAGTTTCTTGAAGAGATGCAATTGAGTTTAGATCTAATTGGACATCATTGTAATATTTTTCATGTTGTATCTTATATAATAATGCATTTATGACATGATATTTTGTGACATAAGAGTCATAACATTTTCCCTTTCCTCCAGGGCTCTTGATAAGTAAGATGTCAAGATATGAAAGAATACATGGAAGGTAAGTTGTTATCTGGGAAATTTTTTGTGGGAAATCTAAAATATGGGCACTATATTTGTATTGGGAACCTTGAGAATGCCTAACTTGAAATACAGGGCTAACTCGAGCAATGAAAATTTCCTCAACTTGAGTAAGTATTGATAGGACTACACGTTGGTCACCATGATCCATGTTATTCCATTTGGAGAATAGATGGATATTTGTTTCTCTATGACATCGATTAAAAATGTGTCCATTAGGAGTTGGGAAACAAAGAATGCCAAGGTATGATTCCATACATGCAGTACATGTATGTATGTTAGAAAAAGCATCAATACGTTTTCGAAAATATTTGAAAGCATTTGTATGGTTATAATGTTTGAAAACATGTGTTGGTAAATCCATAAGAGGTGGTTCGACTTGTTCTGTGTGTGAAGTCTCTCTAAGTCTCTTAAGATTTTTGTTTTTCTCAGCATATTTTATCCTATGTTTTTCATTTTGTTTTTTCCTTGATGAAGATAGAGTAGTAGCAATTGGGTCAAATTTTTTGCTAGTGGGAGTGCCATGATTCCATTTAGTTCTTCTTTTTTGATTTATTTCTAGAGAATGGATAATATGTTGTTGGAGGTTGTATAAGTTTGTGGTGGGAAGTGCATTTTTTGAAGGTGTTACGTGCGTAACAGTTGGTGTCATGTCTTGCTGAAAGAGAACATGTCTTTCTAATAATATCGAGTTGTCTGCACTTATCATATTTGTTGTTGCTGTTTGGAAAAGGGGGGAATATTTGAACCTTTGAGAAGCATTGACTTGAAATTTTTTTTGTTGATGTTAAGTGTCTTCATTTGCGTCATATACTTCTACTTGATTTGTATGAATTTTGTAATTTTCTACATTTTCGCTTGCACCATATGATATTACCTGTAAGAGAAACAAGGAACAAGTTGTCGTTATAACAAATAAATATTGATAGCACATTTCATATGTTTGATAACATGTGTTTGTATGTGTATTTCCAAAATATCTAAAAAATTGTTATATTTAAATATAGAATATGTATAAATGAATTAGGAATTTTCTAACTTTTTTCCATAGAATTGCTACAATGGAGTGAAAAGGCTAAAAAATAAACACTTATGTAATATATATATGGAAAATAGTACAAAATTACAAAATGTTTTTTGGAAGGAACAACGACGCCACTTTACATTTAGTGTAGATTTTTTTCCATATAAATGATAAAATGGATGAAAGAGCCTCAAAGCATAAACACTTTATGTAATATATATATGGAAAAGAGTAAAACAATTACACAATGTTGTTTGGAAGAAACAACTATACCACTTTGGATTCACTATTTAGTCAACAATTAAAGGATGGGGATTCAATAATTTGGCTTTGGTAAGTGTTCCATTTTATCACATGAAATCGCAATGCATTTGATTTGTTTTTCATTAGCAAATGTTTCCTCATGCACTACTAGTTTGAACAAGTAATGGTTAAAGAACAACTTGGAAAAAAGTTTTGAGATTTTTTTGTTGTTCCCCTCATAGCCATATTCAGATAACTTCTCAGCAGGAATGCCTATAAGGTGTTCTACAACTTCTTGAAATGCATTAACATTGTTTTTGTTTGTTTGGTCTTCAATGCTGAACTGAAAAATTTACCTGTATTCACATTCAAAGACATCTTGATCACACCTTCGACAATTCCAAGCACCATCCTCAATGGGTGTGAGTTTTGTTTTGCATGTCTGATCTTTAAAGGTAAGTGCACATGCAGTGTACCAACAATTGTCTGCATCTATAGAAGCAATAATCGCCTCAACCAAAATGAATGCAAAGTTTCGACCTTTTCCAATCCCCTCATTTTCTATGTCAACTAAGTGCTTTCGAGTGGAAGGGTGCCCGCCTAAAGCTCCATGTGTGGAAAATGAGTGGCAAGTAGAATTTTTCAATGTGTTCTCAAACCAGGTTCTTAAATCTTGTGTTTCTTTGAGAATAGGATTGATGGAAATTTGGGATGTGAAAGTTGTATTAATTGATATCTTATTAAATTCAATTACTTTTCTATCCTAAAGAGAAATAATTGGAAAGGTATTTGAGATAAAATATTGGTCAAGGTTATTTTTGTTACATAATACTCCCCATACCGTGAGCTCTATGCTATAACCTGACATGTCCTTTAGTTGGAGGGTTATCTTGTGTGTCCCTGTTCCATTATTTCTCATGATGGTTGCTAAAGGGCTAATTGAAATAACAATTCCAATAATATACACTATATCATTGTTGCCCAATTAATAAGAGTGAACACAAAGTTGTGGAATGGTATTGAATGCTCATCCTCTAAATAATATTCTATGGTTCAGGTAATATCTATGGCTATTTCCCAATCATTTTTTAAATGATAGAATTCTTTTTTTACGAGCTTGATGTACCCTTTTGAGATGATGTACACTTTCCCAATGTCTATGGAAGGATGGAAGTGTGTTTCTTTGATGTTGAAGCATGTAATCCATATCTCATCACCTTCTGCATCAATAACATCAAAGTTAACACATGGCTAGGTCCCTTGACATTAATGAACGTGCATAGATTAGTTTTTTAGAGTACTCTGACTTTCAATGTCCATTCTGTCAGGGTTGCATGCAAAGATGAAATAGATGTAAATTTTTGAGGTGTTTTAGTGATTTCTAATGGTTGTTTTTCAAAGGCATGTACATATTTGTTCAATGTTGGGTCACCGACAATATCCACTTTCAAAGTACGCAAATCCATTTCATGTACTATCAAAACCCTGAAAAAACAAAAAAAACAAAAAAACAATGTACAGTTAATACTTCAATTAGTGGTCACATAGTAAGTAATGTAAAATGTAGGTAGTGTGTGTGCTCCTAGCGAGAATGAATGCGATTTATAGGCATAAAAGCAAGAGAAGAGTTGTATAAATTGTAACTGAAGTTGAGCAATGTGAAGAAGGTAACTTGAGTACACACTTTTTATTTTGAATAGATCTACAAGTGAAATCTTGAAGTTGAATCAATGACCCTTTTTCAATTTGAGACGATCATAGAAGAGTACAAGATATCAATATTCAAAGGTTAATGTAAAGTCCATAATTTGTAGAATAGGACTACAAGTAATCTCTCCATCTCCAAGCCTTGTAATAGAGTTTGATGTCAATATAGTTTCCATAATGTGGATAATTTGTTTAACTATTTGAAAGTAGAAAGGCAATGGAAAACCACAAAATGAAAATATGGTGAAGCAATGTGTTAGGTGAAATAATGAAAACTATAATGGATACAATTGGAATTTAATGAGATTATATATGCAAAAAATGGTAAAAATTTATATGTTAAAGTACCAATAATTAATTACTATATGGTTGTAATGTTTTGAACAAAAAAATCTAATGATGTGCATAGTTTACTAAATAATATGCATGGCAGAGTAGGAGAATACAGCTTAAACTTGAAGTAGCAAATATATTTTAGTATTTGAAGAGTGTTATTTATATGTTGATGATATGAACAATAACACCGTAATATGAACAATACTTTTTTTTTAGAGTGTGTGTGTGTGTGTGTGTATATATAGGAGAGGAAGATAAATATGCACATCAAAAATGTGTATTTAGATCAATTATATAGAGGGAAATATATATTGAATTTAGTTTACTCTAATATGAATTGAAAATTCATATGTGAAGTAGTAAAACATTTAACACACTATGTAGTTATAAATTAGTTTTTGTATGAAAATAGATAAATATTGGAAAATATATTAGCATGATCACACAATTGTACATGGGAAACAATATTTTATGTTATTGGTACAATATTCAAATTTGCATGTTCTACATAAAAAATGAGCTTGCTAAAGAATATATAGTTTTTATAAACAATTGTCATTTACATGGAAAAATATGGAAATACATTTCATTTTTTCTTTCAATTTTAATGGAATATAACCAAGAAATAGAACAAAATAAATATTTAAAATTGCAAAATAAAATTTAAAAACAATATTAATTTGTTATTTTGTAAAATATGAGCAACACATGAAATAATAATTACTAATAAAAAATATATGTTTTAAAAAAATGTATTAATTAAAACATAAAATATTGTATGTATTTAGAAAAATTAGCATATAATTAATATATATATATATATATATATATATATATATATATATATATATATATATATAGAACATAAAACCCTTTTTTTTTTGAGTTATAAGGTTTTGATGTAAAAGAAAATGAATGGAATAAATACATACATAACAAGAAGATAAAGTGTTTACATAATGTTTTGGAAGATAATGAATATTAATTTTTTTTAAGGGGTATAAACTTAATTTCGAAACTCTAAAACAAAGTATGTATATATGTATAAGAATATTATGCATTTGAAAAATGTATAGAAATATTATGATATACATAATTATTATAAGTGTTGTATTGTTGATGTAATGATTTATTTGGTATACTTGTAATGATATCAATAGAACTCTCAACATTAAGTATATGTATTCACTTATTTTTAAAACCATCTTAGAAGAGTTTGAATATTATACATAAAACACGTGTGTTTTTTAAATCATCAAAAACTATATGTAGATAAAACATACAACAATGCTTACAATTACAAGCAACATGTTATTCAAAAGGAAGCAAAGTAATACAATATAGGTAAGTTCAAAATTTGGAAGGATTTGTCATCTTCAACTATGCTTTAACCATTTTTATTTTATTTTTTATTTTTTATGTTTTTCGTGTGTGATTTTAATGCCATGGATTGTTTTTGCTCTACTTGTGCTTGCTTGGGTAAATTTGTCAGCATGAGCTTTAAGACCATTTTGAGCTAAGCGATCCTTTGGCTCATGCTTCAATGCATCTTTCACACTATCATATATTAGTCCAAATCTTTTAGAGAATGGGCCTTTTGTATGAAACGAAGAGATGAATATTGTTTGTGTATCAACAATGATAAATTTAGTGCCAAGTTCCTTTTTAATCTCCGGCCTTGAAAGGTTTCCTCTTCCAAGATGGATAACATGGATTTCAAATTGTCTTCTATGTAGATGAAGATCATCAATAAGATGTCAAATGCAAACTGTATGTCATGTCATTGGGGACACTATTGTTAAGGCTATCTGCAAAGCTACAATTCAAAGATATGTATTTGAAATTTTCTCAAAACAACGTAAAAACACTAGTTTTTTTTTCTAGAAATGCATCAAATATGTTTTTAAGATATAAAGTTAAAGAAGAATATAAAAAATATTCAAGAATATGTACAAGTAAAAAGGGCAGATAGAAATTAAGATAGAGAAAAATAGAAAGTGATAGAATTCCTATTGGGAAAGAAAATCTAGAAGTATGCATGGTTCCTATCATATTTAATTGTGATCTATTTGGGAATAAAAGTTATAAGGAAAGATGTACAATGATGTATATTATTGATGGTGGGTCCCTTGTTAGATGGGGTCAATGAAATGTACATTGTTAGTCTACCATCCAACTTGGGATGTGTAAGAGGGGATTCATAAGTCCACACAACCCTTACTCCTGACGTAAGATAACATTTCTCACCCATAAAATTCCAAGTTCGAGTACCAATTCCAATTGATACCCTTTAATGTTTCCATCAACCTAAGAAAGTAAGCTAAAACTAATAGTTATTTATGTCTCATTTTGTTTAAAGAATATTGGAGAATGGATTTAGTGTTACTTTCAAATGGATTTGAGTTTTAACCCTCTCATTTTCATTGCTTGTTATCTACCGTTAAACATAACATTATCAATATGATGAGTTCAAATTAGAGGATTAAAATATGTGAAGTTTTTAAATGAAATAATCAAACAATATAGAATATAGGTTATTAATTTAAACTGGAAAAGCAAATATGTATATCTCTATAGATGAAATAATCCAATATATATGGATGATAGTTTTAAATTCTTATGAGGAAGATGTTTATTAAAAGGTAACTCCTATCTCACAACAACAAAAAAATTCAATATCGAGTTCACATTTTCTAAACATGAAAGTTAAAATTAATTTATGTATTGTTCAAATTTGTTTGTAGTTCTTCTCAAGCCAATACAATTTATTCAATGCTATTTGAAATTGATTTTTCGACTATTATTTAATGCTATTTCAATTTGAATTTTTTGTACAATGTTATTTCAAATTGAATTTCTTTAAAAAAATATTTGCAAGGGTATTTATCTTTAGACATAATATTTGGACACTCTAAAGGAGGTGTCAAACTAACATCATTAAATGTTTAAGCAGAATTAGTTTTGTTAAATTTATTTTTGGAAACCTAATTTAATGAGTAAAGTGATTCAATTAATTTAGAAAAACTAATTCCATGTTTAAAATTCAATTAATTTAGGAAAACCAAAGATTTAGTATTAAAGATTCAATAGCTCATTCAAGTAGAAAAATAATGCAATAAAACATAGGAAAAGAAATCGGTGGAGATAAATACCTTTACCCTTTAATCATGTAATATTCCTGTTTCGGAAATATCAGCAATCAACAATCTATTCTAGAGATTGACTAAGAGGGCATTTACTGGATGTGTCACCTTCTCAAGGAATTGTGAGATCCGGAGGCTATCTGGCCCTTTTCAGACTCTGTCTATAGAGCTGCTTGAAGAATCCTACTCAAAAGTGAGCTACATCAAACACATACATGAGCATACCATGAAGAGACGACGTTATACAATGAGCTGTGAGACAACAAGATGAACATATAGCAGCAAAAGTGTGTACAAGTCTTGAGGAAACAACCTCTCAAGAAAGGAAATGCAAGCCTCAATAATACATGTACATGAATATGAAGGGACAATGCTACTTCTGCATAAACCCAAGCTATGAGGACGCAATTTATAAGAGGTACTGCTCCATATCACATAATAACTAAAATATATGACATTATATGGCTCAAATACAATAGGGGAGAAAAGCTCTAACCCTTAGAAGCACGAATACATCAATCCTCTAGAGGATTGGTTGAAATATACAAAATGGAAAAAATGTCGGAGTTTCTAGGCAACTGCTGCAACTCAAATCTGGAACTCAACAGAGAAGGATGAATAAGATGAAAGATCTGAATTAAACCCTCTCCAACGGGTCTCCAAAGTGGAAGGCTGATCCCTACACTTGAGATCTCACCCTCCAATCGATCTACAAAACCCCGCAACAATTGTACTATGAAAATAACGCAGTTACTGGAGCAAACTGTGCAGTAGGGGAAAGAATATGAGTTGGCCTGATGCCAAGATCTGCAAATAAGCTCCAAAGCTTCCAAACTGATCCTCCAAAGGCAATAAAGACTCTCCCTCTGAAAAACACGCAATGGAAGAGGTGTTGTGGAGTCTCCACTGCAACACCCTACAACACAGTATTACGTTGCTGCAACAATAACATTGTGGAGGATTTTATGAATACGTTGTTCCACTATGAAATCCAAACACCGATTCTTCTACAAAATACTGATGGAACAACCTCACCCAAGCAGGCACTCAAAGTCCCCCGAGGCTAAGGGTGAGATCTCCGAACGGAGACACTCAACGCACTAAACAATGTTGCAGACAGGCTAAACAACCAGCGTGCTCAAGAAGTCGAAATGACCAGCTCAATATCATTAACATATCCCTCATGTCAAAATGAGGAGGATATCATCTTTATATAGCGTTGGCTACTCTCAAAACCTACGACTGCCTTTACCAACGTCGCCTCCCTTTACTGCGTGCGCAATTTCCCTACGGCCGCCTTTACCAACGTTGCCTCCCTTTACTGCATGCGCAATTTCCCTACGGCCACCTTTACCAACATCGCCTCCCTTTACTGCGTGCGCAATTTGGCCTCCCCTTGATTACAACGTTATATCTCCTTAGTGGCTTTAGGGAGTGAGTTTTATCCTAAGTGGGTCATATTCTCCTTTTCACCCACTTTATTTATGTTTTAACTTTATAAAGGCAAAATTAGTCAAAATTAATATTTCCAATTAGCTGTTGCTAATTGGGAATATTACAGTCCTCCCCTCCCAAATGTTGCTTGTCCTAAAGAAACTGCAAGGATAGAACTGGAAGGCCTCCACTCAAGGCGTGGAGTCTGAAACATATTGAGGAACATCTCCTTCATGTGGATCCTCCATCCCCAAGAAATCATCCAAACAAAATGAGCAACCTCCCAACAAGGCAACTCCTGAAAATCCTCTTCCACCTCAAGCTCTGGAAATGAAGGTGGGCTGAAAATCTGAACTTGGAAAGCATCATAGATTACCCCATGCTGTCATTTTCTCCACTCATGATAAGTGTAGAGTGTATGCTGATCCTGGGCTGCAAAAGTATTACCCTCAAATGGAAAAATGAAGAAAAATCCTCCAAAGGGTTCTCCTCCAACAATGAAGAACAGGCGGGCCCAAAACATATTATCCATGATGAATAGGACATGGTCATCATAGAATATCCCAAGGAGAAGTTTTCTGCAATTTTTACATGATGAGGCATGATGCAAACAATATCTCACAAGGATACAGCACAGTTCCATCCACTGCAACTTCAAAAAATTACATGGCAAGCAATGTACATGGTTCATCACATCTACTAAAGGATCGTAAATGGATAAATTCAACAATAATACATGATCAAGCACTTGCCCATGGCTGTACAATGGATGAATATCAATATTATGGCCCACCTCAAAAGAGAATAAACATTTGGCTGTGGTGGTCATATCTCCTCTCATGCTCCGATTAGAACATGTAGTGTAGAAATTGTGAGAATTCTTCCCACTCAAGGACACATCCAGCTCATGTGTCTCCCTCATAATAAAGCCTCCCATACGAATCTGATCTATATCAGCAAATGAAGACATGATCAGCAGCAAAATGAAGAAAATGTTGAAGGTCACAAGTGATGCAAGAAGGTACCAACAGCTTTCCCAGTAGTGACAACGCAGTTTTACAAGTTGTTGCTTGATAAAAGTACATGGAAAAATGTTTCTTTTTACATGGTTAATCATGCATGTCTTTATATGATACATGCTATAGTGCAGAAACTGAACATACATGTGGTGATAAAAAAATTTCCCAAGGCCACAAAATAGATGGTTGCCTCCGTCATGTAGATTGGTCCAATACAATTCATGGAGCAATTTGACAAGCTTGCCCTCTTGTGAAGCAATGCACTGTATAAGAATGGTAAGAGTGTGCAAATCAATGAGTGTATAAAAAAAATTCTCATCATATGCTGGAAGTAAGATGGTACATGAGTCCTCAATAGTGTTTTGGCATGCTATGAAGAAGAATGAACCATGTGCTGCAAGAAGATAATCCTCCTTATGCTTGGAAACCCAAGTCAAGAAGAATATTCCATAGATGTCTCTATCATCATTACCTCCTCTTTGTTCATCAAGTGCAATAAATATGAAATGATCTTGGAACCTTTTGGTTATGGATCCTCCACATTTCTGCTGGGCACACTTCATCCATAAGGTTCTGCTCCAACGTGACAGCGCTGTGAGCTTATGCAAATAAGCCCCTGCCAATACCAAACTTTGTTCTTTGACATGCTCCTTGTCAAAGATTCCTCTAATAATGTTGCAAAAAATATGGAATACTCCCCAAGATGGAAGAGCTCACAAATCATCAAATACCAAATATATAATGCCATATCCTCTTCCTGCAACATCATGCAAAGTGTGAGAGAAAATCTGCTCTTGCTCTCCCAGAAACAGGCAAAGCAACAAGACATTTTGCTGCTTCCCCATACCTCCATCATACCGATCATGTGATGAAGACATGATGAATGATATGAGTATCATATCAACACCATGCATCCATACTCTATGCTGCTCAATGATGTAAGTACCCATCCTCTTACTCTTAGGAAGAGTGTTTTCCAAGCGATGGCCAAACTCTTTCAAAAGTAACCAGTGCAGCCAAGCCTCTTGCTGCCCAGTATCATAGATATGCAAGTAGCCTCCTAGCTCCTTGCTCATCAACCAAATCCACTCAATCACTTGGGGATGCCTCCTTCTCCTCATCTTGGTACTCCTCCCATGAGGGCTACCATCCTCCCAAATCAAATTCCTGTCTTTGCACTTCATGGGATTTTGAAATGTAAGCTTCTCAAGGATCAATGAGACCCTATCAAGACTCAAATAGGTGGTAGGAAAAAACCTCTTATCATGATGTGTATGACTCAAGGAATGTCCAACACAAGCATGAGAGATGTTATCCATCCTAATATGTCCTCCATCTTCTATGTGCTCTTGTGAGAAAGGAAGAAAATCATTGCACTCCATGGTGTGTTGAAGTGCACTTCTAATGAGATCTCTCCTTGAGACCTCCCTCTCATCCATAGTCTTCCAAAACCCTTGAGGTCTTGGATCTGAAAGTAGAAGTTCCTCTTTGAGCTGAGAGGAGCTCATTGAGAAAGTGTCATCTTGAAGGGAGAAAGAGTTTATCACTGCAAGATGTCTACCATCATTCTTCAAGGCTTCAAACCACAACCTCCAATGTGATATGCAATCCAACAAAGGCTCATGAAGATGATGGTTTGTTTCCCCCTTGAAATTTCTCATGTTGCACAGCGAAGTGCAACCGAGATGCTCTATAGTAGAAATGGGATTTGACCCTTGGTCATGCAAATGTAAATCTCCACATTGATCAAAAGAATTTTCTGCAACAATGGAATGCAGAAATATTTTCATACCTTGATGTGCATTTGGAACTTCTTGCAGTGCTGCGAGAGTCCCTTCCTCAAAAGTGTTGGCTGCCCCAATTGTTGATGCATGTAGCTGCTCCTCCATGAGTGTGACAGCATTATCACAAGCCTCCTCAAGAGGTGATGTGACCTTTTCTTTCTTTTCTCTTTCTCCATCAAAGGTTTAGATCAACCTTTGAGTGAAATCTATAAAAGCCTTCACCCTTGCATGGCTCAAGTGGCTACACCACCAATCATAGGCTTCACCCTCCAAGTGTAGCGCTGAGATTTCAACAGCTTCTTTCCCTGCTACAGGATGTAGTAGGAAAAATTCCTCCAACTTTCTCACCCAAGTTCTTGCATTAGATGGCCCATCAAAGGTAGACAACATAAATCTATTGCCTTTGATTTCTTTTCTGCTACATGGTCTCTTCTCTCCCTTCAGCTGGATGAAATGAGGAAAATATAGAGTCTCCCTGAAGGCTCTAGGTTGAGATCTATACTCAACAAGGTAATCACTAAGGATCTGATGATCCAAGTATCTTCCACGCTCAATATCTTCTTCTTGATGAGAATAGGAAGTGCATGGTACTTCCTCTTCTTTTTCTTCAATCTTCTTGACCTCCTCAAAGGTGGATGCATCTCCTATGGATCTGAAAATATATGAGAATAAACTCATCTTTTTCAACGTTCTGATATTCTTGGGCTTAGACTCACACGCTGTGCCAAGAAATCTTCTACCACCCGAAGACTCAAACACTACCCCGTCCAACACAGGTGACCCCTGCGTCATACTGGGTGTAACCACATGCTTCCCATGATTCTGTGTGCCCTCATCCTCCAAGTGTGAGTTAGCCATTTTGATGGCTTCCCCTTCCATTATTCGGTCAGGCTGGAAAGAGGTATCCAACTTTTCCACCCGATCTCGAACCGTGAAATCAATGGATCCATCATACGTGGGAAAAGGTGACCTCCCAATGGTGCACTGCCACTCTGAAATATGAGTACTAGATCTCCCACTGTTACTTCCTTCTTCATCCAACCTGAGCTGACAATAATCTCTAAAGGGCAAAGCCACTCTGAAGTTTTCCCCCATGGACTGCCATTTACGGAAATAATATCCAAAGGGTATATGATCATGCCGCCTCCCTTTCTCATTCGGTACTGGCGGTAAGAATGTAGGCATCGTGATCATAGTTGGCCTACTGAAGTCTGGTAAATGATGGTCATAATGTTGGGAGACCCCCATATTTGTCACCTCTACAGCCTCTGGTGGGTAAGATTTTTCCTACCCTCTTTTTTCATAGAAAAATGTCCCCACGGTTTCTCTTCCGGTGTCATAGACAACTAGCTCCACAGGCTGAGCCAGATCTATGCTCTGATACCACTGTAATATTCCTGTTTCGAAAATGTCAGCAATCAGCAATCTATTCCAGAGATTGACTGAGAGGGAATTTACTGGATGTGTCACCTTCTCAAGGAAGTGTGAGATCTGGAGGCTATCTGGCCCTTTTCAGACTCTGTCTATAGAGCTGCTTAAAGAATCCTACTCAAAAGTGAGCTACAGAAAACACATACATGAGCATACCATGAAGAGACGGTGTTATACAATGAGCTTTGAGACAAGAAGATGAACATATAGTAGCAAAAGAGTGTACAAGTCTTGAGGAAACAACCTCTCAAGAAAGGCAATGCAAGCCTCAATAATACATGTACATGAATATGAAGGGACAATGTTATTTCTGCATAAACCCAAGCTATGAGGACGCAGTTTATAAGAGGTACTGCTCCATATCACATAATAACTAAAAGATATGACATTATATGGCTCAAATACACTAGGGGAGAAAATCTCTAACCCTTAGAAGCACAAATACATCAATCCTCTAGAGGATTGGATGAAATATACAAAATGGCAAAAATGTTGGAGTTGCTAGGCAGCTGCTGCAACTCAAATCTGGAACTCAACAGAGAAGGATGAATAAGATGAAAGATCTAAATTAAACCCTCTCCAATGGGTCTCTAAAGTGGAAGGTTGATCCCTACACTTGAGATCTCACCCTCCAATCGATCTACAAAACCCCGCAACAATTGTACTATGAAAATAACGCAGTTACTGGAGAAAAATGTGCAGTAGGGGAAAGAATATGAGTTGGCCTGATGCCAAGATCTGAAAATAAGCTCCAAAGCTTCCAAACTGATCCTCCAAAGGCAAGAAAGATTCTCCCTCTGAAAAACACACAATGGAAGAGGTGTTGTGGAGTCTCCACTGCAACACCCTACAACACAGTATTACGTTGCTGCAGCAATAACGTTGTGGAGGAGTTTATGAATATGCTGCTCCACTATGAAAGCCAAACACCAATTCTCCTGCAAAATACTAATGGAACAACCTCACCAGAGAAGGCACTCGAAGTCCCCCAGGGCTGAGGGTGAGATCTCCGAACGGAGACACTCAACGCACTAAACAGTGCTGCAAACAGGCTAAACAACCAACATGCTCAAGAAGTCGAAATGACCAGCTCAATATCATAAACATATCCCTCCTGTCAAAATGAGGAGGTTGTCATATTTATATAGCATTGGCCGCTCTCAAAACCTACAGCCGCCTTTACCAACGTCACATCCCTTTACTATGTGTGCAATTTCCCTGCGGCCGCCTTTACCAATGTCGCCTTCGTTTACTGCGTGCACAATTCGGCCTCCCCTTGATTACAACGTTATATCTCCTTAGTGACTGTAGGGAGTGTGTTTTATCCTAAGTGGGTCATATTCTCCTTTTCACCCACTTTATTTATATTTTAACTTTATAAAGGAAAAATATTACAAATCATGAGTACGTGAAGAAAATGAATGAACGATTGCTCACACTACATGCACATATATCTCCTTCTGCATCAACATCACAAAAAACAAAATCTTAAAAACTCAAATATTTTTTATTAAATTTTGATAACTACTAAATATTTTTAGTTGAAATAAAGTTGATTTTTAATTCTAAGAGAGTACATTTTTTTGAAATAGTTGTAGTTTAAAATTTATTTCAAATACTTTTGAGTTTCATTCTTAATGAGTTCAGTTTTATTATATTTAAAAAGTAAAATCCCATTGATTTTAATTAGTTTGATTTCCATGAATTGCAATTTTCCAAACTATACAAGAAAGAAAGAAAGCATTTTTAACGTCCACGAGGCTAAAAATAGCTTATGGGACAGATTTCTTCTCCATTTTGCTCTTGTATTCGACCATTTTCCTGTGGAGTTTTACAATAATCACTCTCAACTTCTCGACAAACTCTTCGCTGAATAGATTATCCCAAGAGCTAGCTGCTAGAAAACCTACATAATTTTCCCTATTGTCTTTGAAGGCCTCATATTCTAAAATGAAATGTTTTTCTGTTTCCACTTTTCTGGAAGAGCAAAAAATACATTCTCTTTCCTCCCACATTTCTTTTGGCCTTTTCCAGTGCCCTGTTTCAAAACGAAGTTGATGAGAATTAGTCCTTAATTGAGCAATAAGAATTTTAGGTCTCCAAGAAATATTGGCTCCTACGTACACTTTTTGTTGATGATTATGAGTGGGGTTAAACTCTTCAATGTAGTACTTCTTCTTTCTCCTTATCTCTTTCTCCCAATTACATTTGTGGAACTTATCCATAACAAAAAAATTTATCTCTTCACTGTTTGTAGGAGACATGCTCAAGCAAATACCCCATTTACTAAACCATTTGTTATTTTTTGCATCCAAGTCTTATTTCTTTTGCACAATCTGTCATTAAACACAACCTTAGGCCATCTACGCTCTTCCATTTGCTCATTTTTTTTCAAATACCTTATGGTTCACACCATAGAAATTGCTTCAATAGAAGCAGACCCTGTTTCACTTAACAAGATAGCATAAGGAACTGCACTTTTAATTTTGAATTTTTTTGTAATCAAACGCTTCTGAATTTTCTCAATTTGTTTCCACTGCATCTCGGTTGTACTTCTGGCCCACAGTTCACAACCGTAGAGAATCATCGAAATCAATAGAATCCCAAAAAGAGTTACAGTGTTTTTCTAGTCCCACAACTTTGCCTCTCTACACCTTTTTTTAAGAGCATAAAATGCTATGCAACCCACCAAAGTTCCTTTCTTTCTACAACCATCCCAACTTAATTTTTTGTCGAATTCAATTCCAAGGCATTTGTAGTCTGCAAATTCTTCCAGAATTTTTCCTTCAAAGTAGAACTTATGATGTTTATGCTTTCTTTTCTTAGAGAAAGCCACTACTTCCATTTTGCTAATATTGACTTGCATCCCCACCCTTCTGCAAAAATTCTCAAGGGAACATAGGTGCTCTTGCAAACCAAGAGACGATTTAGCAATCAGTATAAGGTCATATGCGTACAAAATAAGCCTTATAACAAAATTTCCCAAATGGATACCGTCACCCCCTTGCGAATTTAGCCACTCTTAAAGCTTGTCAATATATAAACCAAAAAGGGTAGGAGACAATGGGAAACCTTGCTTGACCCCGATATCGCTTCTAAAACTTTTAGAAATGCATGCTGAAGTTCTAATTTTAACTTTCAACTCTTCATACAACCTATGCATAGCTGCTCTCAAATGTATGGGAACTCGAGTTCCTCCATTCTGTGCCAAAGCTTATCCCTAGGAATCGTGTCAAAGGCTTTTCTAAAATCACCAAAGAAATAAAAAAATTCTTTCTTTTTTCCCAAACTTTTTCAATGATGTACCTTAAAGTTATACAATTATCAATTGTGGAATGTTTAGGTCTAAAAATTGCTTTCCCTTTAGCATTTTTACCTCTTTCTTCTGCTCACTTGCTGATTTCTTTTCTAACATGCTTCCAAATAACTTTTCAAACAAGGGGTTTGTCATTATGGTTCTATAATTGAAAGGATTATTGATGCCACCACTCTTGAAAAGAGGTATTTCCATAATAGTTTTCCAATATGTGGGGAACCCCTATTGTATGATGCTGTTGAAATTTTTTGTGATGTGAGGTGAAAGAATTTTTAAGCCCCACTTTAAATACTTTACTTGGAGTTCAGCTAAGTCTTTTGCTTTTCCAGCACCCAACTTCTTGATACCCATCTCTACCACTTGCACTGTGAAGAGTTTTGTGTCTATGTTGACCAAGGGACGAGGATCAACCTTGGGATCTTGCTCATAAAGTGGTATTTCATAGTCGAACCATTTAAAATCCATAATGTTGTTTTCAGTTTGCACCTTTTTCAGTTGGAGCTCCTTCCAAAATAATTTGGGGTTATTTTTCCCAAGGAAGATTAGTTATTCTCTCCTCAAAATCATGAAATCAACCTTTTTCTTTCTTAATATATGTTTGTAATCTTTGAGCTTTATGTTATCCTTGTCTGTTTCCTTCCACATTCTCCTTGAATTTTTTCATTCCTCGTCAAACCAAGCATTAACCAGAAATCAATTTCTTTCAGACTTCTTACATTTTGCTCTTTTTCACTCAAAAAGTGCACTTTGAATTAAATGTGTTAATTTTTTACTATGAAGGCCATTAAATGAGATTTCCTCCTTCTCAAAGAGCCTCTCTAGCGTTATTTTAAAGGTATTACAATTCTCTCGAGTCAAAAGAATTCTTCCCTTTGGGGGATTTTGTTGTAACACACTGAGTTTTTTACCCTAATTGCCTCTTTCTGATCCAAGAGAAACTTAAATAAATTGGATTGATATGACTTGAAGTCCCAAATTTGATCTCCAATCAACACTTCCTCCATTTTATCACACAAACTATGCGATCAAATTACATAATCTACTACACTTGCTCCATTGTAAGTATTGCAAGTGAAATTACTAGACTTTTCCCATCTAGTCAAACCATTACAAATGACTAAATCGAAAGCCCCACATAGTGTAAGCAATTATTCTCCAAAGAGACTGCAACCTTTATCCTCTGAAATTCTTTCCCACTAATGATTACTCTCTTTTGTAAGACAGATAGGGTCACAATCTTCTTTACAACAAAGAATGCTAGCTTGTTCACCTGCAGTTCTAGCATTGAAATCCCCCACTATAATGACTTCACCTAGCTAAGAAAATATTGCAATATCTAATTTTAGGGCTGCAAAGGGATCTTTATGGTCAAGCCTCTACTCTTTTAGATTTTTGAAACTTGCGAAGGAAAATAACATGTTGCAATTTTGATGTGATTTCTATTTTCTAATATTTTAAGCCAAACAAATTACTTATTTGGGTCTTCTTTTTCTATCTGAATGTAACAACCTTATTTTTGTCTCACTAATACCATGATACCCCCGTGTCCTTTTCCATTCCCCGCTATCTTATTCCACATTTCTATCTTCCAGTACCCTTCAAACAAAGGTGTCTTTCACCCTTCATGCTCATGTGTTTCTCTAAGGAAAATTATGTCTCTACCTTCTGCAATAGGCCATAACCCAGGTCCTCATCTCCATGGGTAACCCCTGTAGTTCCAAAAAACTGATCTTAAGGAAACATTGGTATGACTTTATTGCTATTTTTTTTAACATGCAAGACTCATAGTTGAGTCTTTGTCCCCGCTTGCCCATACTAACCTTGTTTCCTCATTTCTTGTTGAAGAGTTTGTTTCCTCTTCTTTGTTATCGTTTTGTTGCCTTGTTTTGTAAGGAGGTCCAAATTGCGCTATCACAACTTTACCTTTATAAATCCATGCTCTCTTTCCCTCATCTCTTACTGCCCTAAATTTTGTCATTTCGTCCCTCCTTTCCTCTTGTTGTCTTACAGTGAAATCTTCTTCTAGAAAAAACTGAGAACCCCTCAAAATATGCTTTTCGCTTAGAATGATATCTTTATCACGAAAGCTAGGCATGATGACTTTTATGGGCTTGGCTCTCTCACCGTTAAACTTACCTACTCTCCATGCTTGGCATATTTTTCCTTGCCATTGCAGCTTGTCTTTCAAGAAATCTCTTGCAAGGTCAAGAGTACATTCATTTTTTCCATAATCTTTCACCTCTTTAATAATTATGTGTGTTTCTCTATCTTGTATGTCCTTTCTTTCTCTATCTTACATGTTGTCAACCTAAATGTTTGTTTCTCCTTACCTCTTAGCAGAATTTCTAATAACTTGAGCCCAGGTTTTGGAGAGTTTTGTGGAATCTCATTTCCTTTATTCTCTTGATGTCTCTTCATGGTTGTCTATTTGGGCAACTACTTTCTTCTTATCCTGGGAAGGTTTGTCATTCATCACCTCTATATTCTCCACTGCAAATTTCTTCATGTTTTACACCTTTGCCTTCATGCATTGTCATTCTATCTTTTGTTACATCCCTATAATACTAGTGTATCCCCTTATTGTTATTGTTGTACCCTTGTAATCCCCATATTTCTATTATTGTGCCCTTACATTATTATTGTTAGGTCGGCTAGGATTATATTGTGACCCCATGGACTCCTATATTTAGAAAGAAGGTTTTGTCATTTGTATCATCCAAGAATTGTTAAATTTATGTAATGTAAAGGAGGTTTCCCCCTCGAAGTGGCTTATTTATAGGGCATTGATCTCTCTTTTCTTCTATTTTTGGAGTTGGTTTCATAACATTTGGTATCAGAGCTTTGGATTCTAGGGTTTTGCTGCTCCAAACAGGTCATCGTGGAATTTTCGATATAAATTTTTTTCTACGAAGTTTCAGAAGATGAAATTTTTATCACACGAAGCCAAAATCCTAAGGAAGCTTGTGTAAAAATTTCAGATCATGGTTCGCAATATTTTCGAATATATGATCTGTGGATGTTAGGGTGTTTGCAGGTTCCTGAATTTCATCTCAAAGAGGTGGCTTTGGGAAAATCATCATAACTCTCTCTCTGAGCATCGGATTTGAATTCTGTAAAAATTTGCTTGAAGCACACAAAATGTAGTTTTTTGTGTTTCAATTTCAGATCCGAAGGAGGAAAAAATGACACATGGCATGACGTACAATTTCACTCTACTAAACCAATCCATAATTAGGTCATTGTGGGAGATTGGGTATAACTTCGTCTTGAAAAATCCAAATCAGGTCAGACTTGTGGCATTTGAAAGAATATTCGAGTGCTACTACAACACCAAATTTCAGATATGGAGGATCCGAAATAACAGAGATAATTCAGTTTCAATATCGAGCTCCTCAAAAGCAAGAAAAAGGTGTGTATTTGTTTTTTGAAATTGCATAACGTTTGTTTGAAAAGCAGTTTGAAGTGATTCCAAGGGAATATTGAAGAATTTGTATCAGTATTGGGTTCTATAATGCCTCCAAAAAATAATTCCATACCCATTAAACCCTTAGAAAGCTATATTATGATGCATGAAGAGGAAGAATTGCAGTATGAGATATCAAAATTACGGTACCAAGTGCAACAAATTTCAATCTTACAAGGAGAAATCAAAGATGACATAGATGGTTTAAAAGAAAAAATGAAGGCTAAGTTGGACAGTTTGAAGGATCAAATGAAAGCTAATATGGATGATAAAGTAGTGGAAGATCACATCGAGCATCAACAACAAGTTCTCCAACTCTCAAAGGATAACCTAACTTTGGTGCAGAATCGAATGAAACAACAGGAAGATCAAGATCACAATGAAAGAAGTTCTAAAGCAGTCACAGAAACAAGAAATCAAAAACTACGAAATTAATCAATTTCAGAGTATCTCAACAAGTGGAAGAACTTACCCGTTGAAGATTCCACGTGGGCGGATGAGAATTTTATACAAAATCATCAAGAAATAATCAAGCGTTGAGGACAACAATTGTTTGAAGGAGAGGGGCATGTTGGGTCCCTATAATACTAGTGTATCCCCTTATTGTTGTTAATGTAGCCCCCCTTATTTTTATTGTTGTACCCTTGTAACCCCCATATTGTTATTATTGTGCCCTTACATTATTATTGTTAGGTCAGCTAGGATTATATTGTGACCCCATGGACTCCTATATATATAAAGAAAGTTTTATCATTTGTATCATCCAATAATTGTTCATTTATTTAATGTAAAGGAGGTGGCCCACTCGAAGTGGATTATTTCTAAGGTGTTGATCTCTCTTTTCTTCTATTTTTGGAGTTGGTTTCATAACATCTTCCCTATCAGGAGATCTTCTTGTAGCAATGCCACTTGATCCTTCAGAACTTTGTTGATTTCTACTAAATCTTGGTTTTCAGTTGTTATTATATGAATTGTACAATCTCTTTCCTACTCTTTAGATTATACTACCTCCAACCTCTTTTTAACCTTTAATAGTTGTTTCAAATAAAGATCATATGACCAAGTGAGAGGTGTGGATGTGGGACTATCTAAGGTAGAATCATCAATGACTTTTCCTTTTCCTGTGGACTTATTGTTGCCACATGCTTGCAAAGAGGACTTGTTTGAATGTTGTTTTTTACAAAGGACCCAAGTACTTTCCCTTTGAGACATTTTTTTCCTTGTTTGCTCCCATTTTAGATGAGCTAGTATTCATTTTAAAATTCCCCGATATTGTTTGCCATTGACCCAAATCTACTTCCCAGCTTTGGTTGATGAGGCAATTTTCACTTGCCCTGTATTATTTGTTTCCATGGGTTCTGAAGTTTCTTGTCCCGTTATCATGATGATATTAAGGGAAAGCAAAGCCTCTACCCAAAACTGACCCTACAGAAACTATTTGAACACTGAATTCCAATGCCAGATACAAAGATACTGATTCTAGACTATTAAAGTGAAAGATTAGCATTTTGTTTGGTTGAAATGCTTGAAATTTCATTTGCTGCTTAAAGTGAAAGATCAACATCAATGCCCTGAATGAATATATTGATTGAAGAAGGTTAAAGCGAAAGGTCAACATTTTGTTTCTTTTAAATAGCCCTTAACATCAAAATTGCCCGTGTTACCACCATTTTGTTAAGAAAAGAATTCTCAATAATATAAAAAATTTCCATCAAAATTGTCCGCGTTTCTGTTGGTCATTTAATCTCCATCAAAGGTTAGACACAGTAAAAGGTTAGACGCCCTGGAAATATTATTTTCAAATGACTTTTCACCATGTCAAAACCATGCCGAAATTACCCAATTTTCTTGCTTCTGTTGACGGATGAATGTCTCTGTTGAGAATCGAACCTAGAACCTACGTGTGCTGATATGTAGGAGGCTGTGGCATTTTTCAAGAAAAAATATTAATGTGTGCGTTTCAATTTTTCCTATAGTGGGAGAATTGTGCGGAGTAACATGAGATCGTTGAGGTGCATATTTATGAATCATCAAGTTTTGGGTCTTCGTAATAGAAACAAGTGAAGTTTGAATTTATAATGCAGACCAATTTCACCACTTTATAAACAAAGTAACTAGAAATTGCCCCAAAAGGTGCAAAGAGATGCCGATAAGATTATTAAATTTGAAAATTTGTACTTTGGTTTGAAATAATAATTGTTGTATTAGATTTATGTTGTTTAGTATGCTTGTGTTAAGTTGGTAATACACAATTAAAATAATATTTGAAATATTGATATGATGAAAGTCCCATAGTTTGTCTATACATATCAAACAGGTGGTTGTTTCATATGCACACTTTTCTTAGGAGTGAGAAATGAGATCTTCTTGCCACTTAAAATATAAGATGTGTTAACTATTGAAATGTTGATTATTATATTTCCAGCAATGGAAAAATTTTAATTCTTCATCATCTAATGACCCTCATATGCATGGAGCTTTTGCATGAACTCTCTAGTATGGTATTCACCTAATGTTTTACACTACCAACAAAATAATTTGTCACTTCAAAGGTAAGTGGAACATATTTCCACTCATAATCAAAGACACCCTTATTTTTTACAATTATGGCTAGACAATACTAATGTGCATCATTTGGAAATCATTTACCTAGGTTTTATCTAGTTGTCATATTGCTTTCTTTGATTTATGAATGACATTTTTGTTGTCTTGGACATCCCCTATGACATAAATTACACTTGTTGTCATCAATGACAACACTATATGTAATAAATGTTTCTTAAGTAACTCATATACAAGCCAATTTTTGTTTATCTTGATTTACCCTCAACTTTGATTATATTACACAAGGGTTCCTATTCATTCCCAAAGAGTGGCATGGAACCTTAAAAAATAAAAATGCTTAACAAGCCAATTTTATCTTGCATTATACTATCAAAGTATAACTTTACAACAATATTGGGAGTCTTCTCTCTGCTAACCTTTCCAATAGCATGTCCAATGGAGTCAACCTTATCCTTGTCATTGGAAGAATTTAAATTTTCACGGTAAACTATTTTATGCTAATCCTGTGTTCACATCCAATAATTTGCTTAAAACATATCCAAATTAGAAATAAATTATTCCATGCTTATAGAGAAAAAAATTCTTGTCAAATATATAAACATCAATGAAAACCAAAAAATCAACATATATTATGGTAAATTGTCCTATGAAGGAATCCAATTGTGTGTCTATAGGATTTACACTTTCGATTTCATCCATCAATAACCCTAACACATCAAGATAATAATTGAATTTAATTCAATTGTGTCTTTAGCCTTCACGCATTTAGACACATAATAAGTAAAGTCAATGATTGACTTTGTTGTTAGTGTGTTGGATTGTTTAAATATAAAATTAGGTTAAAGATACCCCCAAGATAGACAATATGTAATCAATGCACACATCACTTATGATTCAGATTGGATTATTATATTATTTTACATCTATCTTGATGCTTTTAGAGTGGAAAAAAATGGAGAAATTAGCTTGTAGGTATGGTGGGTCCCAATTTGGATAATTGGTGTCTGAAGCCTTCGAGAGTCATTTCGAGGCATTAAATGACATTTATTTGGGTAAAAAAATTCTCACTTGTCTAAGCCCCTTAGACATTGTTCTACACATGATGTATTTCTAATAATGTCAATTAGATCGTGTATGCAAAATTTACGTCTCCCGTAAGTTGACCTACAATGTTGACCACCATGGTACGAGATGATTCCATGTTGGCCCTTGTTACTCATACATATGGGGCTAGCCAGCTGTGATATTTCAAGAAGAATCTAAAAGGTCCAAACCCATGACTCTAATTGATGGTTGAGTGATTCTATGTTATTGTATTTTGTTCCATAGTTGAATAAAGCAATCAGGAGTTCTAAGATAAAGAGCGGAACAAATCAAATTAAAATTATATAGCAAAAAGTCTCAGGTAACTCCATGAAAGTACCTCTCCCTTTGTACTTGCATATTTCTATACCAAAAAAAGGAAAGCAAAATAACCTTACCTTCTAGCTAGGTTTTCTCATATAAGGGTTTCCTAGGGGAAAACTTGTGTTTATTGTGGATGGTGTGTGTGTGTGTGTGTTTATATTTTCTAATTCTCGCATTACAATTATTCCATTTATCTAAATAGAAAATCGACTATAAAAGAATTTAAAATATAAAGGAAAAATTAACCTACTTATACATTTCAGTGATTTATCATATTTGTTGTGATGCACAATTTCAATGGAATATTCACAACAATTTACAGATCGATTTCTCTTTTAATCTCATTATTGAAATTTAAAGGAACTACAAATATGGAGACAAACACCATGGTGGAGGTGTTAGCCATGAAATATCTATTAAAGTGTACTTTGGATTAGGAGGTTAATATTTTGTGAATTTTCATAGATGTATCCCTTATTAATAATTGGTATATGGGTAGTGGTTAGATGCAAGAGATCTAGCTCAAACATGTGGGAGAGAAAATGCAAGAGAAAACCATGTTTCTTGAAAATTTATCTCACTCGAGTATTTTAAGATCTAACTAGGAGGTTGGCATGTTATCAAAGGAGGCACAAGCTCTTCTTTTTGGTTCACTTTGTCATATGAGGTTGTGGATGGTGTTTTGATTATCATTGTTTTACCTTTCTAAAGTTGTTTCTTCAACATTTTTTTTTGTAGTATTTTTTAAGCTTTTAGATAAATTTTAAAGAACAAGTTTGTTCAATTCAGGCTCTTTTGATGCTCTAAACATGAGGCCTTATGGTAGACTCTTTTTCTTGGATCTTTGTATAGAGGAAAATTTGTTACATGGATGGGATTTCTAATACATTGATTTTCAAGTCTTTGTTGAATGCTGATGATGAGATAATATGAATTATTTTTTTTATCATGGACTTTGTGTTATTCTGTTGATAATGTATTTCAAATATATGCAAAATGTAATTTGTATTCATCTTGAAAAACAAATGGCTATGAAATAAATCTATATGTCAAGCCAATCAACAATAAATGGATATATCAATTTTCCATAGTGTTCTATATAACTTATATTGCATGTCTAAGCAACATCATATCACATGAAAATCTAAGTAAGGTTTCTCTTTAATTTTATAATTGATAATTTTATCTTCACTTTTCCATTACAAAAATCCACATCAACTAAACTATTTGGAGTGGGAATAGCCCAAGTGTTTAGATTAGGTTTTGCAATAATTGTCACCATAAGCATTGTCTTATTGCAAGGATCAATATATTGCAAAGCATGTGAAGTTGCAAATACACATGGAAAACATGATTTTAAAATATAAGTATTCTTGCAGTCATGAATTACAAACATAAAAGAAAATAAGAGGCCTTACCAACCATGAGAACACGTATTGCAATTATCTTATGACTTTGAATTAGAACAAAGTACTTGAAAAATAAAAAAACATGCGTAAAAAACATAATACAAATAATGAAACTTAACACTTTGAATACAAAAAGTTAAATGATCATACGCATTGATAATCATCTTATGCATAAGCTCCAGTTCCAAGGCTTCTTACATGCCATACATAATAGTGAGAAGCATACTATGTGGAAATAATATTTCCCCGAGTTTCACATATCACATTAGTACAACATTATGAATGACATGCTTGCTTTACATGAAACAAAAACATGCAACAAAAATGATTTAATTCGACACATCTATCCCATCTTGGAAGTACTATATGCAAAGTACTTGAACAATAAAAAGCTATTCGTAAAAATTATAATATCAATAATGCAACTTAACACTTTGAATACAAAAAGTTAAATGATCACCGACATTGAAAATCATCTTATGCATAAGCTCCAATTCCAAGGCTTCTTACATGCCTTACATAATAGTGAGAAGCTTACTATGTGGAAATAATATTTCCCCGAGTTTCACATATCATATTAGTACAACATTATGAATCACATGTTTCCTTTACATGAAACAAAAATGTGCAACAAAAATGATTTAATTCGACACATCTATCCCATCTTGGAAGTACTATTGGCAAAATTTTCATTCTTGGAAACCTTTCTCACATACGATGCACAATATTCCCAAACATACTATGTGGGACTAATATTTCCACAAGGTATGCTCACAATATTCTAGAATAGCATTATCAATGGCATAGAAATTTGAAAATTTACAATTCTTCTATGCAAGGTTTTACTTCCATGAGCGTGTTGGTTATCTAAAGTTTAACAAAAGAACAAATAATACCTTTTAAATTTTAACAAAATCACAATTACTGCATTTAAGCAATTGCAAACACAACAAAGGTAAAATTTGATTCTATAAATACATTGCACAAAAAAAATCATAGAATAATAAAACAATCACTCCACTATGGCAATGCATTAAACAAACATAATTTATTAAGAAAATCAATGTATATTACTACACAAAAAATAACAATAAGAAGAAATCAACAATAATTATAAATAAAAATTGATCATAGATAAAGAAAAAAAAAGAACATTTATACCACCAATTTCAATAATTATACAATTAGATTACTTTGTCTCACCTAGTATACAAAGCATATGAAAAACCACAAGCATCTCATGGACCCTATTTGAATTTCCACCCATAAGAAAAATACCAAGAAAAAGAAAAAGAAATAAATGAAAAAAATAAACAATGAAACCCTTATTACAAATAACACATCAACACAACAACAACATGAATTAAAAAAAAAAAAAAATCTAGCAAAACCACTGCAGCAAAGGACAAAGAGATACTATATAAATGACATTTTATAGTAACACAAGCAATAGATAATGATACTAATAGATCTCAAACAAGGAATTTTCACAGAACAACTATTGTCCTTACAACAATCACTAAAATAAAAATACAGAATTAGATGACAATAATTATCTGAAACCAAACATTCATATTTTCCACCACCAACCAAAAGAGAATCAAGAAAGGAACATCCATGCATAAGGCAAAAATATGAATGTCAAAGTAGAAAAAAATGAGAAATGACGACACACCTGGAACTCACATGCCAATAAATGTTGAGAATTTGGAGGGCTGGAGATTAATACAAAATTCTCTTCTTGATAATTACTTGTGAGCTTACTCGGATTACTTGTATCTTCTCTTCTTTAGCTTAGTTAATCTTTCATCAAGTCAATTATCAAAATGCACGAGACACACAAATTAGTCTCCTAGAGCCAAGGAAAAACCTCTTCCTCTTGGAGAGGAAAACCCACGATAAATTATTCTTATAAATCTTCAAATGACAAGTAACATGACCCAGACTTAGACCCTTGACCTATATATGCATCGAAGACTTTGTCATTGTTTCTTAGTTGACCTCCAATGCTGATCTTTTCTATACCAATCTGCATTGTCCCGCACCAACACTAGAGAGCTCGATCTCTAGGTCAATATTTCTCGGTTACTAGTTTATATCAGGGTCACTCGAGACCCTTTCTCTTCACATGTATTTGAAAACTTCTTCACTGGGATATACTGCCTATTTTATGTATTGAGATTAGGAAGGTAAATCACAGATTTACCTTCCTTCCTTTCTCGCATCCCAGTAATTTAGTCATTTGTTGCCTTGACTTCGAATACACTTCATCATACATCATACTAAGAAATGTTTTGATATATCTCACACTTCATTAACCCCACACTGGTTCAAACTTGTATTCTGCATTCAAGCTGAACTGATCCTTTAGTTATATTATAGATCTATCTACATATTTATACAGACCTCTTTCTATATTCCTAACTTTATACCCTAGTTGAAATTGCAAATCTCTGCATCTTCTTCAGAACAGTTTGAAGACTTGTTTCAGACATTCGCAAACTTCCTTAGACTATCTATAATCTACTTCATACTATACGCAATCTGCTTCATACTATACTATCATCAATATGCTTCAAAGATGACCGAAAAACAGAACCACACTATAGTATTTTTGTATGATCCACACTATTTGCAAAATCTTTAAAATTCGCACTGAAATCCCATCAAAATATTCGTATTGAATCTTACAGGAATCTGTATATTGTTTTCAAATATTATCGAGTTATTCCTTATCCAAAGAGCCACAGAATAGGTATATAAATATAGACAGACTTACTGTCACTTAGGCTGACCATCACTTTGGCATGTAGGCCGACTTATCACTTGTTTGAAGGCTGACTTTTAACACATCATAATAGCTTGATTTTTCAACGTTGATGTAGAGCTTAAATAAACCATGGGTTCACGTTTTCTTTGACTAGGTCTTGGAGCATTTCTTAGACTAGATGCTTCATATAAATATGACACATATTACATTTATATATGGAAGACAAAAACCTAGTTAGACATCAAGAAGAAGTCTACTAACCTGTAATAAGCTCTTGCTCATGAAACCCATGAGGCAAGTACAAAACACATTTTATTATCTTTGTCTTCTACTTTACATAAATTCATAATTACATAGTCAACATGAAGACCGACCTAGTGATACTTTTCAACACTCCCTCTTAATTAGGAAGGTATTCATACAGGTACATGGTTACTTTCAAACTGACGAATCTCATAAGAAGAATCGGATTGGTAATCACATTTGTATAGCATCATATCAACCAGCATTGTCCTAGTGCAAGACCTTGACTAACAGCCCCATCTCTCAACGAGAATGGGATACAATGATGGCGAGACACATGACTAATAGACACCATAGTCATTGTCTCTCCATGGTACATACCCCACTTAGGTGTTCCCATAGTATGAAATTCTTGGACTATTCTTCTCTTGGGTAGCCAACCCTCAAGTAATATCGATCCACAACTACTCTTATCTTCAATTCCCTATCTCATTCTCAAAGAGTATCGAATGCCAGATGATTACCCAATCCTCCATTTTGTCTTCCAGGTGAAGACCAGAATGATGTGTCTATCCATTCTCTTCACATGGCCTTCACTAAGACTTACAGTTGTTAGTCCTGGTCTAGTGCATGACACATGTAATAAAGAATCACATACGTCACTCCCTCTTAGCACAGGAAGGACATACTTCAAGTTTCTTCCAAGAAAGAAACTTATCACTAGGCTCCTTCTCAACCAGGGTCCTGTAGCAACAATCCAGCTAATCATGAAAAATGCATCCCGTCGATGTCATGGATTTCGATATTGAGGAATCTTCAACTTTTGGCTTCATAGGGCACAGAACATCCATCACTTTCATTCACGAGTTGTGTCCATTATCAAAAAGTGATTCATCATTATTTCTCATATGTTCTACCATTATGCCATGCTTCTCTCCTTCGAATCATCTTCAAGGATCATACATCCTTACTCACGATTAGCAGCCCTGCAAAAATTCATCTAGATAAACATATACATATGAACTTTTGAAACAAAAATTACCGCAGTGATGATCTTTCACCATGACATCTTACTGTAGGCATCGACATCCTTTATTCATGTTGACACATCTCCTAATGATATGTTTTTTCAAGGGTCTTCTTCTTTACCAGACTTTTGTCAGAGTCTACATATCCTCCTAGGATATCTCCTAGTCACATCTTATTTGCTTCTGGATTATAACTTCCTCTTGGCATGGTTTCATTTCATGATCTCTTCCTTTCTGCACATTCTTCATTCCAAAGAACTTACACATTTTCCATTTCCTCATTCATATACAACCACCTCATATTCCATGAGGATATATATAATGTTGAGTTCATCTATTGGTGCACCAAGAGATCCTCTTTCATAGATCGTACTTCTAAATATATAAGTCTATTACCTACAACCATATGACATGACTTCACAACATCCAATGTCACCATATAAATATACACATACCTCATACATTTTTCATTTAAGTCATCCTTCAGTAGTTTTACTAGAATTAAGAGCTTCATTACCTTGGCCTGCTCCATCAAGATGTCATCACATCCCAGAATTTTATTTTTCATGATGACCCTTGATCTTGATAACTTCCTTCCATCAGTATAGTTATCAGAGAGGTTTTCTAGGAGTTGTTTTACCAAGAAATCCTACCATGCTTTGATCAAGATGCTAAACTGATTTCTATCATACAACCAACAGAAATCAATTAAATGAGAAGATGATCTTAATCATAGTGGAGATCCCTCACTTCTTCTTTCTTAGATTTCTTTGCATTAGGTTCTTCTCTTATTTCTGAGACATGGGCTTCTTCCCTATTTCTCTTGTCCTTTTCAAATTTAGGACAATCTATTTTATAATGCCCAAGTTTATCACATCCAAAGAATCGTGCTTCGTTGATACTATTCTAAGGACCAAACTTACCGAATCTTCCTTTTTTCCTTGGCATGGCTGCAAAGGCTTGATTCCCTTTACTTGATCCTATAACACCTTTGGCTTTCAATCTTATTTCCTCTATTTACATAAAGACTTGAAATCGTGAAATGGTGTGGCTTCTTTCTTCCCGTATAAACATGAAGTGAAGTTTCCCCATTCATATGGCAAAGCTTTCAACACCGCTTTAGTCATCTCAGTGTCAGACATTACTTCTCCCAGTTCCCACAGATGATCTTAGAGAAATTTCTTCTCCTGTAGTACTCACAGAGAATAGCTCCACAAATTTCTCATATATTCCTTCTGATGATTCTAGATTTGATACATCGGGAGAAAGTCTTTTATGGATTCTGTAAGAATCCTTTGGTCTTCTATATATCCCTTCATGTATTTTACATGACTTCATTGTCCTTGACTTCTATGCAGGAAAGTTTGAAAACCCTAACCAGTTTGATGCTTTCTTTGCAAAGAAGACATTTTTATAGATTTAGATAAAGTCATAGATACTTACTTGATTAAGTGACTATCTCCTTTAGTAGCTTCCATGATGAAGAAGTTAGGAGCTTCTTCTTAGATAGAAAGCTTCAATCTAGATTATCTTGGATCCTTGATGGTAAAGGATGTCTTTAAAAGATGATGTCCTCTTTTACCACTGTCTTGAATGTAAATCTTTGATGGCAAAGATTATTTTCTTGAAAATATTATCCTTTGAATGAGATGAATATCTTGAGAGTCTTCCTTGCAAACTGATTTTTTCTTCTTGGAGTGTCTCTTTTTTCAAGTAGCCCTTGAGTTCAGCACCTTAGCTCTGAAACCATGTTGAGAATTTGGAGGGCTGGAGATTAATACAAAATTCTCTTCTTGATAATTACTTATGAGCTTACTTGGATTACTTTTGTATTCTCTTCTTTAGCTTAGTTAATCTTTCATCAATTCAATTATCAAAATACACGAGACACACAAATTAGGCTCCTAAAGCCAGGGCAAAACCTCTCCCTCTTGGAGAGGAAAAACCACGAGAAATTATTATTATAAATCTTCAAATGAAAAGTACCATGACCAAGACTTAGACCCTTGACCTATATATGCATCCAAGACCTTGTCATAGTTTCGTAGTTGACCTCCAACGCTGATCTTTTCTCTACCAATCTGCAGTGTCCTGCACCAACACTAGAGAGCTCGATCTCTAGGTCAATCTTTCTCGGTTACTTGTTTCTATCAAGGTCACTCAAGACCCTTTCTCTTCACATGTATTTGAAAAATTCTTCACTAGGATATACAGCCTCTTTTATGTATTGAGATCAGGAAGGTAAATCACAGATTTACCTTCCTTCCTTTCTCGCATCACAATAATTTAGTAATCTGTTGACTTGAATTCACATACACTTCAGAATACATCATACTAAGAAATGTTGTGATATATCTCACACTTCATTAACCCAGCACTGGTTCAGACTTGTAGTCTGCATTCAAACTGAACTGATCCTTTCATTCTGTTATAGATCTATCTGCATATTTATACATACCTCTTTCTATATTCTGAACTTTATACCCTAGCTAAAATCACAGATATTCACATCTTCTTCAGAACGGTCCGCGGACTTGTTTTAGGCATTCGTAATCTTCCTTAGACTATCTGCAATCTGCTTCATACTATACGCAATCTGCTTAAAAGATGACCGAACAACAGTTCCACACTATAGTACTATTGTATGATCCGCACTATTTTCAAAATATTTAAAATTCACACTAAAATCCCATCAACATATTTGTACTGAATCTTACAAGAATCCGTAAACTGTTTTCAGAGATTGCCGAGTTATTCCTTATCAAAAGAGCCGCAGACCAGGTATATAAATATAGAAAGACTTACTGTCTTTTAGGCCGACCATCACTTTGGCATGTAGGCCGACTTATCACTTGATTGAAGGCCGATTTGTAATACATCATAATAGCTTGATTTTCAACGTTGATGTAGAGCTTAAATAAACCATTGGTTCATGTTTTCTTTGACTATGTCTTGGAGCATTTCTTAGACTAGATGCTTCATATACATATGACACATATTACATTTATATCTAGAAGACAAAAAATTAGTTAGACATTAACACGAAGTCTACTAACCTATACTAAGATATTGCTCATGAAACCCATGAGGCAAGTACAAAATACATTTTATTTTCTTTGTCTTCTACTTTACATAACTTCATAATTACATAGTCAACATGAAGACTGACCTAGTTACACTTTTCAACAATAAAGACCTAAATGTCCACTAGTGTTCAACAAAGCTACATAACCATTAAAAAATACCACCATTGACCTCACAAAGAATGAAAGAGTAACATGTGAGACATCACAGAAGGGGCAAATGGTATATATAAAATCACACTAGTAACTAGTACAACCATATAAATTAAATGGTTGGAAAATGTCGATAAGTATCAATCCATATTAAGCATCAAAACGCTTACAACATGATACATCTCATGTTGCTAAATTAAAAAAAATCATAAAAACTAACCAAATTTTAACTTATTTTAAATAACTATTTTTATTATCAATTACTAAAAACAATAATAAGTTAAACATTTATACATTTAAAAAAAAAAATGGAGATTCTTAAGCATAGAAATTTACCCTCGGTTTATCATGAATATTATTAATATGTTGTAGACTTTGTTACAATACCATGACTTATAAATACCATATGCCCAAAAAACCATGACTCATTTTATATCACACTTGTTTATATGACATTTTTTTTAAATCAATAAATTTAATTAAAATGGCATAACTAATTTGAAGATAAATATCAACCTTTGATTTGTGTATACTACTATGAATATTCTGTAATATATATAAATATTAATCCCTACAATACACAACAATTATTAATAGTTAAATTAAAATTCTAAAATCTCTATTCCAAAATAAACTCGGTGTAAAAATAATTTACAAACAACGACACTTTGAATGTGCTACCAACATATACTCTAGTGATATTCAAACATGCAATTTTCCAATCAAAAAATCACTTAAAAATAAATAAATAATGTTGGGTGTGGAGCCTGATTTTCATCCTGATTTAGAGATCCTTGTTTTAGCTGGATGTATACCCCAGGAAAATTGTACACCCTTGCAGCGGGGGGGTGCGGGGGGGGACTTGTCCCCCCCGCGGGGTTTGGGGGGCTGACCCCCCGGTTGGGGGGTCCGGGGGCCAACAGTCCCCTGGCGGGGGGTTTCGGGCGCAATGCCCCCGAAGCTAAAAACAGATGTAAAATTGCCTTGTAAAAGTATAGTAATTTCTAGTCAATCTGGGTCGTTCATTAGGCGGATGATCTGACGGTAGAAGTTATGTTTATTTTATGGTTTTTTGCCCTAGAAGGAAACCCCTCTCTTTGTATGAGGGTATTGTATTGCGGCTGTGTATTATATTTGTATTCTCTGAGCAGGAAATAGATAGGGAGATTGTGAGAGAGAACAGAGGATATTACAGTGGATCTGTTGTAGGTTTTTTCTCTTCATTCTGCTGGATAATAGAAAGGAAGGACTGGTTGTTCGGGGTGGACGTAGCCCAAACTGGGTGAACCACATATATCTATGTCTCTCTGGTTTTATGTGTTTTGTGTGCTTGTATTTTCCACATATTTTATGTGTTGCATTTCTCCATAATATATAATTTTCTAACAACTAGTATCAGAGCCGAAGGTATATTTGGCTGATAAAATCACAGGAAAGAAGGGTTCCTAGTTCGAGTGGGAGCAATGGCGAAAGATGGTAAGTTTAGGGTCGAGAAATTTAACGACCAAAACTTCTCGTTGTGGAAGATGCAGATGGAAGATTATATGAATCATAAATATCTGTACCTACCATTGAGCAGAAAAACAAAGAAGTCAGCAACCATGATAGATGCGGAATGGAACATTCTTGATAGAAAGGCACTCGGAACAGTACGGTTGTGCCTTGCGGCGTCAATCGCCTTCAATATTTCAAAGGAAACAAAAACAGAGGGTTTTATGTAGATGTTGGCGAAACTATATGAAAAATCGTCAGCCTCAAACAAGGTATTTCTTATGAAACGACTATTTAATATGAAGATGTCGGAAGGTGGATCTGTTGTAGACCATTTAAAGATTTTAATACAGTTACCAATCAGTTAATTTCTGTAGGGGTAAACTTTGATGATGAAGTTAGAGCTCTGTTATTCTTGTGCTCATTGCCAGAGAGTTGGAATGGTTTAGTAATGGCCATTAGTAACTCTGTCTCTGGATCTAGTACTTTAAAGTTTGATGATGTTTTCAGTGCTATCCTTAGTGAGGAAATGCGACGAAAAAGCTCCGGTGAGACATCGAGTAATGCTTTGAGTGCAGAGTCTAGGAGAAGGAAAATGGAAAAAGGAAAGAGCTCACGATATCGCAGTAAATCAAGAAAATGCAGATCCAAGTCCAGATCGGGGATAGTGTGCTGGAAATGCGGAAAGAAAGGACACCTAAAGAAAGACTGTAGATCTCAGAAGGGAAAAGAAGGAGATGCACAACAAGAAAAAAATCATGAAGAAAATGTGACAAGTGATGTGTTACAATATGCTTTGATTCTTTCTTTCGAAAATGTTACTGATTCCTGGGTAGTAGATTCAGGAGCCTCATTCCATGCCACACCTGATAAGATATATTTTCATGACTATGTTCAAGGAGATTTTGGACAAGTCCGTTTGGGTGATGATAAACCCTGTAAAATTGTTGGAATGGGTAAGCTTCTTGTAAAACAGCAGAATGGAAACCAATGGCTATTAAAGGAGGTAAGTCATGTTCCAGATCTAAAGAAAAATCTGATTTCAACAGGGCAGTTAGGCGGTGAAGGTTGTGTGACAACTTTCACAGATAAAGCTTGGAAGGTCACCAAAGGAGCCCTGGTAATAGAAAAAGGCGAAAAGGTTGGTACATTGTATTTATGCAATGGTATTTCTAACTCTGTTAATGCTTTAACTTCCAAAGGAGAAGATGCAGCATTATGGCATCATAGGCTCAGACACATGAGTGAGAAGGGGATGAAGATTCTTCACTCAAGAAATTTGTTGCCAGGTTTGAAGAATGTTGATTTGGATTTCTGTGAAAATTTCATTTATGGAAAACAAAAGAGAATCGGATTTCTCAAAGTTGGGAAAGAAAAGAAGAGCGAAAAATTGGAGCTTCTGCATACATATGTATGGGGACCTGCTTAGGTATCATCTCTCGGTGGCTCTTGCTATTATGTTTTACGTTTATTGATGATGCAACTAGAAAAACTTGGATTTATTGTATACAAAATAAATTTGATGTATTTGATACTTTCAAGAAATGGAAATCTTTGGTTGGTATTGAGATAGGAAAGAAGTTGAAGTGTCTCAGATCAGACAATGGAGATGAATATTGCAGCAAAGAGTTTGATAGGTACTGTTCAGAGCATGGAATTCGTAGAGAGAACACAGTTCCAAGAACACCACAAGAAAATGGTGTGTCAAAAAAGATGAACAGAACAATCATGGAGCGTGCAAGGTGCATTAGATTGCAAGCAGGATTGCCTTTACAATTTTGGGCAGATGTTGTAGATACTGCTGTTTATCTAATAAATAGAGGGCCTTCAAGTTCCTTGGATGGTGGTATTTCAGAGGAAGCATGGACAAGTAAAATGGTAAACTACTCTTTTTTAAAGTCTTTTGGTTGTGAGGCCTTTGTCCATATTAATAAAGAAAATAGAACAAAGCTTGAGGAAAAATCAAAGAAATTTACCTTTAGTGGATATGGTGTTAATGATTTTGGTTATCGCTTATATGATTATGAAAATCACAAAATCATTAGGAGCAGAGATATAATATTCAATGAAAATGTCTTGTATAAGAATCAGTTGCAGGAAAAGAAACAGGAAAAATAAAGCAAGGAATACACAGTTCTTGATGAGATAACTGAAAAAGTAAAGGTGCCTGAAAATAATAATAATCAACAACCACAGCAACAACAACCACCACAACAACAATAGACACCTCAAACACCTGAAAGTGGTGTTAGAAGATCTACCAGGATAAGTAGACCCCCTGAATGATACTCTCCTTCATTATATTATTTATTGCTGACTAATTCTGGTGAACCCAAATGTTATGAAGAAGCAATGCAGGTTGAAATTAGGAAGAAGTGGGAGCTAGCCATGGAAGAAGAGATGGACTCCTTAATGCATAACCAGACTTGGGAATTAGTTAGGTTGCCTGCAAGTAAAACTACATTTCAGAATAAATGGGTTTACAGGCTGAAGGAAGAAGATGGAGGAAAACAGAGGTACAAAGCTAGACTTGTGGTGAAGGAGTTTGCACAGAAGAAAGGTATTGATTTTGATGAAATATTTTCTCCTGTTGTTAAGATGACTTCAATCAAAACTATCTTAAGTCTTGTAGCAGTGGAATATTTACATCTTGAATAGTTAGATGTAAAGAAAACATTTCTCCATGGAGATTTGGAAGAAGAGATATACATGCAGCAACTAGAAGGATATGAGGTCAAAGGGAAAAAAAAATTGGTGTGCAGCTTAAAGAAGATCTTGTATGACTTAAAACAGGGTCCAAGGCAGTGGTATCTAAAATTTGACAAGTTTATGTCTAAGCAAGGTAATTATACTAGATGTCACTTTGATCATTGTGTTTATCTAAAAAAGAAAAATGATGGCAGCTATATTATATTGTTATTGTATGTAGATGACATGCTTGTTGTAGGGTCTAACATGCAGGAAATAAATGTTCTCAAACAAAAATTGGAAAATTCATTTGCAATGAAGGATTTGGGAGTTGCAAAACAGATCCTTGGTATGAGAATAACCAGAGATAGGAAAAATCGAAAATTAACACTATCTCAGAATGAGTACATACAAAAAGTGTTGAAAATATTTAATATGCACAATGCAAAACCAATTAGTACACCTTTTGCTAGCCATTTCAAACTTAGTAAGGAGATGTGACCAAAGACCCAAGAAGACATGGATTATATGTCTAAAGTTCCATATGCATCAACAATTGGAAGCTTAATGTATGCAATGGTCTGCACAAGGCCTGATATTGCACATGCAGTGGGAGTTGTAAGCAGGTACATGAATAATCCATGAAAAGAACATTGGATGGTAGTAAAATGGATTCTCAGATATTTGAGAGGTACCACAAATCAAGCATTATGCTTTGGTGGTTCAAACATTGCTCTACAGGGATATGTTGATGCAGATATGGCAGGTGACATAGATAACAGGAGGAGCACTACAGGATATGTATTTACTGTAGGTGGAACAACTGTCAGTTGGGTTTCAAAAATCCAAAGTGTTGTTGCAC
This sequence comes from Pinus albicaulis, assembly GCA_034641835.2. NCBI lineage: Eukaryota > Viridiplantae > Streptophyta > Pinopsida > Pinales > Pinaceae > Pinus > Pinus albicaulis. The sequence goes on from CM076582.1 coordinate 77,210,721, forward strand.
TTTCAACAACAGAAGTAGAGTATGTTGCTGCTACAGAGGCTAGTAAAGAAATGATTTGGTTACAAAGGTTTATGGGTGAATTGGGAAAGAAGCATGATATGGGCACGTTATACAGTGATAGCCAAAGTGCCATTCATCTTGCAAAGAACTCAACATTTCATTCCAGGACTAAACACATACATCTCAAGTACCATTTCATACAGTCAGTATTGGAAGATGGAGAGTTGAAGCCGGAAAAGATACACACTAGCCAGAATCCTGCAGATATGCTAACAAAAGTTGTAACCAGGGAGAAACTGAGAATGTGCTCAGTTTCAATTGGTCTTCAAGGATGACGATGAAGATGAGAAACAACCAGGTCCAAAGAGGAGTCATTTTCTAGCAAATGAAGCAGCGGTGGAGTTGCTACAATCAGTCTCCAAGTGGGAGGTTGTTGGGTTGGAGCCTGATTTTCATCCTGATTCAGAGATCCTTGTTTTAGTTGGATGTATACCCCAAGAAAACTGTACACCCTTGCAGTGGGGGGGCGGGGGGGGGGACTTGTCCCCCCCGTAGTGTCCGAGGAGGCTGACCCCCCGATTGGGGCTCCGGGGGCCAGCGGTCCCCTGGTGGGGGTTTCGGGGGCAATGCCCTTGAAACTAAAAACAAATGTAAAATTGCCTTGTAAAAGTATAGTAATTTCTAGTCAATCTGGGCCATTCATTAGGCGGATGATCTGACAGTAGAAGTTATGTTTAGTTTGGGGTTTTTTGCCCTAGAAGGCAACCCCTCTCTTTGTATGAGGGTATTGTATTGCGGCTGTGTATTATATGTGTATTCTCTGAGCGGGAAATAGACAGGGAGACTGTGAGAGAGAACAGATGATATTACAGCAGATCTGTTGTAGGTTTTGTCTCTTCATTCTGCTAGATAATAGAAAGGAAGGACTGGCTATTCGGGGTGGACGTATTCGAAACTGGGTGAACCACGTATATATGTGTGTCTCTGGTTTTACTCTGGATTTATGTGTTTTGTGTGCTTGTATTTTCCGCATATTTTATGTGTTGCATTGCTCCATAATATATACTTTTCTAACAAAGAAGTCACATGTCCCTTTAATAATTGCTAAACATATCTATATGTAGTTAGAGGGTTAAGATGTAACATTTTAAAATTGTCATTGATTATAATGTCCCTTGCTCACAGAGATAGACAGTAAATATAACATATCAAAGTTGGAAACTTAACATTAGCCCAATAATTTATGTATTATCACAAATGAACATACCAAGCTTCCATACAATGTGGCGGAAATGTTATGAAAATAAGCATCTAACTGCTATAAATTGTTTAGGACAATAAAAACCAACAAAATATAGTAAGAAAAACAAATACATACCCAACAAAAAAATGTTTAGGACAACAAAAAGCAACAAAATATATTAAGAAGAATAAATACATACCCAACAACAAAAGGAAAGGGGTTGAGAACATTTTTACTTCCAATAAAATATTGCTTTCTAAACCCAAAACACCTCTTAAAATTCCTAAAGGAAAATAGACAAGTTGTATTGAAAAGGACTAACAAATAAATAGAAAATAAACAAGTTGTATTGAAAAAGATTAACAAATAAATACAACACTTCATATATATTGAAGTTCTATCCAACCAAGTTAACAACTCAAAAATGAAAACTACTTCCCAAAACAAATCAAAGCCACCAATATACCTTAAAATGAGTAGCTACTCTATGATCTACAAATTAAAGCCACCAATATACCTTAAAATGAGTAGCTACTTTATGATCTACTCAATTTTAATAGAATTTCAAATTATTAATATTCAATTATGTAAATAAACCTCTTAAATTGTAAAATTCAAATAACCCATTATTACAAAATAAAGACAGTACATTTTTTAAATATATATTTATTTTAAATACACATCCAAATTAATTTTATTTTTAATAAATATGTATATTAACTGCGTTGTCTACCATTTACAACCTTTTGATATACTGTACATTGTACTTAATAAATATTTCACATTTAAAAACCACTTAATATGGAACTTTACAAGGTGAACCATCTTATAATTATTTAATTTTATTATAATATTTTAATTAAATCAAATTATTAACATTCAATTGTGTAAATAAACCTCTTAAAAGATCAACTACCTCTTAAATTGTAAAATTCAAACGACCCATTATTACAAAATAAAGACAGTACCTTTTTTAAATATATATTTAATTTAAATACACATCCAAATTGATTTTAATTTTAATAAATATGTATATTAACTGCGCTGTATAAATATTTCGCATTCAAAAACCACTTAATATGGAACTTTACAAAATGAACCATCTTATAATTATTTAATTTTATTATAATATTTTAATTATTATTATAATATTTTAATTAAAAAGGTAGTTAACTAGCTTATAATCTACATAACTTTATTACCCTTTAAAATTGTAAATTCAAATATTCGACTATTGCAAAAATAAATACGTAATATTTAAATATGACCAAAATCTAGGTTTCGTCACCTATAACCTAGGTGACCTTCTGATATACTATTGCTTATTAGAAAACCCCTCCCCTCTTATAAAGGTGGGCCACTTGGAGAAGAGGGGGCTACCCTATACTCTCCTGCTCATTGTATTGCAGTTGTGTGTACAGCTATCGGTGCCTGTAGCATTGAGCATTGTCTGCCTGTAAATCTCTCGGTGCGGTAATATTATTCATAAATTTGTGAACATTTGGTAATAAGGGTATTTCATATGTGAATTATGATAGTCATATTTGCTATATTTTTACCGCACAGGGATAAAACCAATTGTCACCATAACTAGAAGACATAACCAATCTGTTTCTGTGTAAAATATTGGATTTTTGTCCTAAATATTCCAAAGGAAACCCCTCAGATTGATAGTTTGGGTTCAGGTTTTTTGTGTGTCTGTGAAATGGTATATTTGTCAAAACTAGAACAGTGTGATCCAGAAAGGGTGAATGCGGGGAATTGGGAGGTTTGCATGGCAGTCCTGTGATGATTGTATCATTTATCACTGACAAAAATTTTGGTAAATTAAAATAAGAGTGCACAAAGTTGAGGCTCCCATTAAAAAAAAAAAGAAACCCTACTTTTCTGCCTCCAATGTCAGCGTTGTGTACACTTACTTAAAATTTTTCATCTGGTAATTGGAGTTTAGATCAGCGTATTCTGGCTTGATTAGCACGATCTATTTTTCATGTCTTTGGTGCCTTTTCAAATAATGTGCATTCTGATGGATTTTAAAATAGGGTGAAATCACGTATCTGGCATGCTAGGTTAGTTGCAAAATTCTGTTGTTGGAAAGCAATGGGAACGTATACCAATTCTGATGCTAAAAGATATCAGTGTGAGCCCACTGCCTGGAGTTGATAATATAGTCTGACGTGGTGGCATAGCGGAAATTTCATTGGCATAGCTTACACGAATGTTAGTGTTCTATTTGGCATTTGCATGCCCTCATTCTAAAGCGATTCTTGAAATTTTTGAGAAGGATGGTATAGATGATAGCCACTACCAGTGGCTTTAAAATATGAAGATACTTATCAGAGACCATTAATTTCATTTTTATAATATTTTTTTTACCTAGTACACAGTCATAAGAGTTTGGCCCAGATTGTATTTTGAGTGGAATAAAAGTGTAGACTTTGGAAATCTCGTAGTGTTGTTTCTTGCCAACCATAACAGGAATATAGACTTCTTTTGCCTCGAGGAATACTAAATTGAATTTATTTGATGGCATTAACAATCCATCTAGCAGAACGAAAAGTGGTTTTGTTTAAAGATACAGCTTGCGAAAAGAAAAATCAATTGAATAGTTAATTTTTTTGTGTCTTACACTTGGTTAAATCATTGTAAATTTGTTTATATTGGATGCATTTTTGGTGGTAGCCAACACCACTTTTTCAAAGTTTATTGTTGGGGAAGATGGCCAAACTCGATGGTTTGATACCTTTATTAAGTCGTCTAATGTCGTCTACTGTTAATAACAGTGTCCATGTCACCAAGGACACACTCTCTGACATACAATCATATTTTAAAAATGTTAAAAGAAAAATTGAATTCTCGGAGCTAGAGTCGTAGTTACAGCGAGACGAACTTCAAAAGAAAACTTGTTATTTTGAACTAGTTCTTGTTCAGAACAACAGTTTGTTTGAGCCTGATCATCAGTCAGAGAATGATTAGAGAAATGAAGTGTTTTTAGGTGAAAATTTGGATGTGGTTAGAAGTTCTAATGTGAAACCTATTATAACACCATGGGAAGAAATTACACACAATAAACATAGAATTGGTTTGGGTTATAACAATGATGTATCTTTTCACATTCCAGATTTCACTAAGCCTATAAAATTTCGAAGTGAGGGATTTCTCGTTGGTGTAGTTCCAGAAAAATTTGATAGATGCCAATAGTGTAACAGAGTTAGACATGTGAAAGATCGGTGTTTTTATCTTCACCCGTATGAGCATTGTGGAAAGCATATCTACAGATCATATCGAAGAATTTGTTGATCAGTCTTGTAGTGATGACAAATATTTCTCACCTTGTATCTGACAACGGGGGATTTGTTGGTGGGTGGTCTGCTACAGGTTCTATTTCGAGATGTCAAGAGAGCCTGAGTCAGAGATCCACATCTTGAGCCACAACCTGTACCGGTTAGACCCAGAGTTGTGAGACTTCAGCGAGCACTTCCAGAGTTTGTAGTCATCTTAAAACCACATTTTTTTGTTCTGAGAACTACTATGTAGGTTCCAGAGTTGGGGTTGGTGGAGACAATGAGTTCTCCCATTTTCGATTTGTGGTCATCCTTGAAAACCATTTCTGAGAAACATTCAGCTCTTTTCTGAGATGCATTTCTACATTTTGGTATATCCCTTCGAATTAAGGGGGGAATGTTAGACAACTAATCCTTGGATTAGTTTGTATTAGGTAATTGGTTATTAAAGTCCAAAAAACCTGGGGAACTAATTCAACAGTTTCTTGATGTATTTATATGTACACATTGTACATCATTCAGTGATACATTCATTAATATATTTTGATTTTGTTTCCAATTGTGTGTCTTACAATTCTGATCTCGGGATTTCGAATTCAACGAGTGAAGCTATTAGTTCCTTTTCTAGTTGTAGTTTTCTGAGAATATTCACCCGACTCAAGGTAATTGGGTATTTAAATTGGTTTGCATAGTAGAGCTTGAGTTGGATTTGAATTAAGTGGGAAAATGGAGAAACTAGGAAAAAGAAAATCTAAGGACCCTCTAGGACACAATTAACCATTTCAAGAGGAAATCTACACTCTGCAAATTAAACATAATCAAAGTTATCGGAGTATAACAAAAATTATGGACATAAAAATGGAGAACTGGGCTATCATTCAACAACTAGAAGATTTGATCGGTCTTCATCAGCAAATTGAAAATTTCTACTCAATCCTCGCTCATGGACCGATTGAACTAACGAGTCAGCGACAAGGCCCACGAGAACACAACTACTTTCAGATCTAAATGAAAATTCCTCAACCAACCAGGATGAAAACAAGAGAGAGGGTGACCCTTCTAATTAGAACTTATATATGCTTATCTATAAATGTTGCTTTATTTTTCAAGTTTTTGGTGCATTTATGCGTATAGGCATAATAGGAAATTTGGAAAAAAAAAAAAAATTGGGGAAAAAGGGTCTGTGAAAAACCGATGCCATAAAAGTATTATCTAGTCCAAGTCTTGAGTTTTGAATGATCTTGCGAATGTAAACTTCTGCATATGTTATGCAAATTTGAAGTAATAGAATTTTCATTCTCATTCTTGTTATAAACAAAAAATAAAATAAAAACATGATTTAAACAAAAAATGATATTATTTCAAGGGAATCAAATAAAAAAATATCAAAGATTGTAACGTTTCTGAAGAAGAAATTAATTGAGTTTCAATTGGAAAAGTTTGTGGATGCCCCGAAAAAAGGGAAGTTGTTCACAATGTAATACAAAAACCAAAATTATTTACGGTCAATCCTATTTAAGATATTAAATATAGTTCATTTATGGGGTTTCGACGTAGAGGCATTAGATCAAATTCTATTTGTAGATAAAAAAAGGTTTCATTTCTTGCATAAACAAAACACAACATGTCATCCGGGGATTCTATGAACACTTGCCTTCAAATTTCAACAACCAAATGCCACTCATAGTCTTGATAATCATTCTCGGAGAACCAGAAAAATACTACAAAAAATAGTTTATATTTCCAACTTTAAAACACGAGAACATCTCCACACAAAAAAATGAAAAATATATGTATTCTTATATTTCTTGCATGCATTACTTATGGCCTAACTTGGGATCTCTTTCACAATTATAGTTCGATAGTCGCAACAAAAGGAAATTTGAATCACAACAAAACAAGTTCTGAGCGAATGAGAACCTAATTTGTCACATAGAAATGAGTATGATCGGTAGATGTATTAGCACCTATGCTACCATGGGTCAAATCAAATAAAATATTGTATGAGTAAGAGAAGTTGGCGATGCATGATGGTTGAAGTTGCCAGCATAGGAAGCATTGCAGGTAATAATCAACATGGACCAAATCTCCATAATCTGTACAGTTCTATATAGTAAGCAGTTGGATATCATGATGACAAAATCGAAGTGAAACTTCAGCATGAAAAAATTTAATGTGTGCTAATGTTACCAGCTTCTTCCTACATGATAGTCACACTACTAAATATCACTTGCAAGCCTCCAGAGTTTCTTGTCATCTTGCAAACCAGGATGCAGATATAGCCACATATGTAACAAGGCAGCACAAGGTTTGCAGTGACCATTCTGTAAAGAAGGATTAGGTGCTAATTTCTCACAACAAAACCCTACCTTGTGTTGTCTCTTCCAAAACATATTACCGATCAAAATGAATTTGTGCAAAAAATATTGCATGAAATTATAATATGGTACAATACTGATGATATTAATGACATGTGCTTGAGTTCATTTCTCTTTTCCACGTGCTCTTACAGCTGCTACAATTTTTTCTAGGATCCCTTGTAACTGCAACTTATAGAAAACTCTTGTTTTCGAGAATCATCTTGTGAGAAACACTCATCCATCTCATATATGAATCAAGGAACCCTCTCAATTTGATAACCTCCTCAATATTTGTTTTTGAGAATCATCCTGTGTGGAGCCTTCATCCAACCCGCATATGAATCGAAAAGCTCTCTTAATATGATAACCTCCTCCCAAAGCAACTTCTTGTTCCAAATGTGCACAATAGCTCTCAAACACACTAATAGTTACCTGCAGACGAAAGTCTAATTTGAAAAAGAACTCAATTTCAAGATGATTAATATCCATGGTGGAAAGACCACCTACTTTTGCATAAAATGCATTGTTGTAGTTCTTGTCCATAAATAAAACAAAGTCCTCTGAAATCAATAGGCTGATAGTAAACATCAAAAATATGAAATTTAAGCTTGTGCTAAAAAGCATACAGTAATTCTAGACACATGTTAAACATTGATAACCAAAGCTTATGTGCTAGAGCTTGGAAACATTAAGCATATCACTTGCATAATATATAAAGTAATAAAACTGCAAAACACGTTCAATGTTATAAGATTATAGAGGATTAGAAACCTTGGCTCACTAAGTTTTATTCATTCCATGAAATATGCTCAACCATAGCTTCATGGGCTCAAAAAAATGCTTCACTGAAATATAGAATAGTCTTACTCGGATACCAATAGTAGAGAAAAATGTTTGTGTGAAATATAGAGAAAAAAATATGAGGAAAACAAAATCAAGATAACAAAGGGTTCATTTAAGTCATGTTTTCTTCATTTCAAGGTCTCCCGAGTCCAATAACATTGATATTCATGGACTCATTTATAGGTCATTTTCTTTGGCTAGGGATCTCTAATGAATTACAGTATCGAAGTTCAAAATGGGTTTCCATTATGAAACAATTTTCATTTTCCTAACAGATGTTGAATGAAAGTATTGGTAAAAATATTCTTCAAGCTATCGTCCCACTCTATCTCCACTGCAAAATGACATCATTTTGAAGTTAATGAATCAAATATTAACCAGAGATTCAATCACAGTTCATCAGAGAAACCCTAACTCATATTCGCCACTAACACAAGTACAACACTGAGCCAGAGAGTGTTAGGAAATGATTGTAAACATAAATATAGAACAAAGCACCTTCAATACATTTCAAGAAATTTAAAATCTGTGGAGGAATTCAAACAATATCCCTAATTGTTTTTCATATCTTTAAAAAAATATAAAAAATAGAGCCACAATTTATATACTTTTGATTTATTTGATTTCCTGAAAATATGGAAACAAGCATAAAAATTGTAAGTATTACAACCAATAGAATCTTAATTAATGGATAACCAAGTCTAAGATACTTACATATCATCAAGAAACTTGGCAACAACCATCACACTAGTGATTAGAAGTCTATGTACATTCTGAGAAGTAATCTGAAACCATGAATTGAGTTGAATCAAGCGGTCAATATATGCATATGAAACTACAAAAAACAGAGGGACTACAATGCACATACTTGAAAATCCTCTGCAAATACTGCTCAATGCTGATGTCTAGAATTTGAATGCCATGAAAACCCCCCAACTTTGGAGGTGATAAGCACTGACTTGTAGATGTTGATTGTCTCTCATTCATAACCACAACCCTCTCAAGAAGGGATGAGAGAACCGAAAGGATACAAGGACTACTTGGTTCTGCAGAACTAATATTAGAAGCACCAGTGTATAATGCTCAACTATCTGCTGAGTCCTGAAGAATGTTTCTAAGATTGCTTATGGCGAATACTATCTTCCAAATCCTTTTCCTTAGCTCATGCCTGCCTGTGGTGCTTACCAACATTTTTACGATTTGCGGAGCAATCTCTGACGTTAATTCATCATGACCCATGGATTCAAGAAGTTTTTGTTGGTGGTTAACAATAAATTTGGTTATCATTAAAATAATTCGAACATTTTCCCACTCTTCCTGAAATTCTTGGACTGAAAAAGCAGCACGGGTAAAATAAAAACAAGCATAAAAGAATGGGTGCACAGTTGTTAAGCAGAGAAGAGACTTTGTACAGATCTCAGTTGGAGAAGAGAAAGGTAGACGAAAAAAAGAGGAGCCTGATTCAAAAGGAAGGCCTATCGACCTAATAAACCAAATATTACAACAACAAATAAAATTTATTCCAAATACCATGATCTAAATAAATAAATAAAAACTCGTAAACAAATTTTCCAAATATGTGAGATAAACAACTCACCCACCACCAATTCATTCTTATTCTTACATCATAATCATGTAAGTATCACTTTTTCTTTGTCCAATGGTAACAATTGGGTATCTCTCTTATTTGGAGTTTTCCTGCGTGATTGGAATTTTATTTTTTATAACCTCCACGGCTGAAACATTTTCTTCATTTGAAATATTAAAGTGGTCTATCTTTGATGCCACGAAGTTTACTTTTGGAGTATTATAGAAAAAACTAAGGCACTGCAAATGCTAATAAAAGTAGTAATTGATATTAAGGGGTATTAAAAAATAATCTTTCTAATTAACTGAGTTAATTAATTTGATTGTTGTTAGTTTTAGACAATTTTAGAGAGATGTCTTTATTTGTTGTTAGTCCTCGATAATTCTAGAAAGTTCTTAGTTCTAGAAAGTTCTTTGTTTATTATAAAATCTGAGAAGAGCATGAGTTTTCAATTGATTTTCATTCTTATCTCTATTTCTAAATTTTAAAAATATCAACGTTTAAAAATATTGTAACTCAATGTGACAAACTTTACTTACCGTCAACCATATGATATAGGACACAATATCCTTTCTAAACAACGGAAGGTGCAAAACCAGAGAAATATCACTATAGAAATATTTTTAAGACCGAAAATTATTTAGATGTATAGAAATGTTATTCTAATTTTTTTTACGTAAGTTAACAACTACGAATAAATTAGATAAAGGATAAACTAAATTTTCAAATTAGAGTTGGAAAAACGGAAATAATGATGATGATGGTTACTATCCGTTAAGACCAATGCGGTATATCAGACCTTAAGAGAGGAGAAAGAATCTAAGTTTGATTCTTCAAAATCTTGTTTCTATGGTCAAAGAGAAGGGAAATAAGTGCTCCAAGATTTCTATAGGTGAGTTGGCTTAATAGGTTAAGAAGATTGGAAGTGTGACAGATGGTAGGGAATTGAGAGTGAATGTGAGTAAGAGTCGGGCATTCTAAAGGAAGTGCTTTTAATCTTCCACCTGCTTAGAATCACAAATCTGACAGATTATATCACTCCAAGGGGTCTTGGGAATATACCACCACCCGGTCTCACTCCGAAGCTCATGGGAATTAGTTCTTATCTTAGTGATGTTCATTTTTTCTTATTGTTGGAAAACACAGAGAGATAAGTGCGATTATCAACGGTGGGGTTGATCAATTCCTTATAGTATCTTAGCTTCCTTGTACCCTCCAGCTCCTGATCCTCCCACAACTTGTCCTTAAACTTCGAGGTAATAGTATTTTTTATATTATCTTTGCTTCCCATACTGAGCTCTTCCTTAATTCCCCAATGGTTAAGCCAAGACTGGGCACCCTTATGCTAACCACACTTGAGGCGAAGGTGAGGTTTTTTACTACAATTAGAAGCAATTTTAGGGATCCTTTTTTATTCCATGTTGTCAAGCTTCTTCTTATACATCAGATATCTAAACATAGTCGTAATTTCAATGGGGGACAAACCAGATTCGATCAAGAGGATAGGATAGGGATTATTTCCCTTGATATTAAGGTTGTAGGTTATGAATTTCTTTTGAATAATCTCAATCGTCCTCCATGACTATCTAGATATACTGCAACCCCAAACTTCACATCCATATAATACAACAGGGGTGAAAAGGGTCTCAAAGAGGAACCTCTTTTTACTCCAAATGTAAAGATCGACCGACTTACAATTGTTTTCAAGCTCATAATAAGCTTTCTGGCCCCTAATAATCCTTTTCTCGATGCTATAATTCCAGTTAAGATGACGAGGGAATTCAATGCCCAAATACTTATAAGAAGAAACTTGCTCTAAGAACTGGTTATTATACATGAAACTACCATGGGTGATCTTTTTTGATTTAATGATCATGACTTTAGTCTTGTCGATATTAATTGTAATACCCATCTTGGAGCAGTAGTCATGAAGAATATGGAGTTGATTTTCAAGGTCATCATGAATTTTTGCAAGAAGAAGGATATCGTCAGCATAGAGGATAAGAGTAATGATAACACCGACAAGCTCAGTGCCCTTGCACCCCGCAGATTCTATACACTCTTCTAGCTTATCGATGTATAAGCCAAAAAGGGTAGCGGATAGGGGACACCCTTGCTTAACTCCAATATTGCATTTAATGTCTTTAGACCACCCCTCGTTGGTCTTAAGCTAGGATGTGATGGTATCGTAGAGACGGATCACACCAATCCTCAGCTCAGGAGGGACCATGATCTCTTTAAGTCTCTCCCAAATTTTATCATGAGGGACAATGTCGAAAGCTTTTATAAAGTCCACAAATCAACAGAAGAGATCGAATTTGCTATTGCGACATTCCTCTGCAATGATTCTAAGAGTGACCAGATCGTCAATAGTCGAGTGATGTCTCCTAAAACCACCTTGTCCTTTAGCTCTTTTTCCCTGGATTTCAAGCCAAAGGCTAAGATTCTTCTCCAAAATGAGCCCATAAATCTTGGCCATGATATGGCTAACCATAATGGTCCTGTAGTTGGAAGGAACACTCTTGTTGCCATTTTTAAATATAGGTAAAATAAGGATTTGCATCCAAATCCAAGGGAAACCATGCATTACAGCCAAATTGAGAAGCTTGTAGAGATAAGGAATGAGGATAGACCTTCCCATTTTAAGGATCTCAACTTGGTATCCTTCAAAATATTGAGCTTTCCCATTATTGAACTTATTAATACCAGACTCAATGTCATCAAGAGAGAATACATCCTCCTTAATTGGAGTGATTAAGGTGGTACCCATAGTTTCCGGAGAGTCATACAACTTCTTAAGATAGTTGTCCCAGTTTTCTAAGGGGATACAATGGTTATATTTGGTCTTACGGGCAAGAACATTCTGCCAAAAAATTTTGGGCGCGAATTTAGAAAGGTGAAGAAGATAATCTTGTATTTTATTAATATAATATATTTTCTTCATCTTGATGATATTTTTGTATATATTGATATTCTACAGCTTAATGATTTCATTAGGAGTGTCTTTGATCACTTTCCTGGCCATTTTGCAATCTTTTTCATACCATGGATTGGAAGTTCTATTAGACTGCTTAAAAAAAATCTCATTAGAAAACTTGCTAATGGTGTTGGAAAGGATAATAGTGAAATGGTAATAAATTTGACCAAAATATACTCTTTTTTTCTATGTAAGGTTAATTTCTATTATATGGTACAGAAAGAGTATATTCAAGCTTCATGACAGGGGTTGTTGAATTAGCCAACCCTTGTCGAAAGGAGACAATTAAAAAATTCAAAAATTGGGCTACCCCTTGGGGGGAAACCAATCCTTAGAGAATTCAACATATCATAGAAAGAGCTAACCTTCATGGGGAAACTATCTATTAACATAATATCAAAAAACTGAGTTTTCTGTGCAATAGAAAAATAAGCATAGAAACTATAAAAAAGCATGAAAATACTGGAAAAAAGGAGAGCCATGGCTCTATAGTTGTTGGTCTTTTGCATCATGGTGCTTCATGCGAGGAGGTTCTTCCACAATGTAGCACTCATAATCTGACAAGGCATCCTCCTTCTTGGAGAGCTGGGGAGCCAGCTCTAGAGTGGAGGTGGAGTGAGCGCCTATGTCTGCTACATTGTCAATTTGTCGAGCTCCTTCAGCAGAGCTGCTACCCCAACTTTGTAAAGTTTCCTCCATGCTTTTGACTAGAAGACCCACTATTTTCCTTGGTCGTGGGGAGGAGGAGTGAGAGAGAGTGTATTTTAGACGTCTCTTCCTAGTGCCAGAGCTGGAATGGCTGTGTTGAATCTTCAGAAGATGAATTGAGAGTTAGCTCGAGAGAATATGGGGGTCAAAAACCTCTAGCGCATCCACAGCCACAAAGAAGGCCACTGTGCGCTCTGCCATGGCCGGATTTGGAGGGCGAGAGGGAGAACCTTTGCCTCCTCCTTGACGACAACACATGCGGTGGAAGCGAGGCATATCTTCGTTGGATTGTTGGGGATGTAGAGTAGGGAATGATTGTACATAGGGAGGCAAAGGAGCAGCGTGAAGGGCAGAGACAAAACTAGGGCAGGTAGAGCTGAAGGCAAAAGCTTGCAGATAAAGACAGAGAGAAAAACAGAGGGAGACCCAGATCGAATGCGGGAAGGAGTCGGTGCCATTGGCCATAAAAGGCTAGAGAATGAGATGTTGTGGTCGAGGCCGGAGTGAATGCACAGTATGCTAGCGTGAATGCATCAGGTGTTGGGGATTTAATGAGGCCAGTACCGAACTGAAGAAATTTATGGCTCTCACATTGGAGGTAGGTGCAACCCCGAGGTGAGGCCAGCTGCACATCTGCGGAGGGGCCATGTGGCATTCCAACTCTGCAAGTTTAATCACCTGCATCCGGGGGACCAAAATATAAATTAATAATGTTTGAAAAAAAAACTATAATTATAATATTTTTTTTCTAAAAATTTAAATAACATAGCATCAAATAATGTACATTGATAATTTGAAATGAAATTTACAATCCTACCTAATTTTCTTATAAAATAATATTGAGAGAAAACATAAAATAATATATCATAATAGTTTAAAACAACTTTGCAATTGTAATATTTATATAACTTGTATAAATATGAAAAAAAAATTGTGAAACAATAAAAAAAGAAAAACCATATATTAAAATTATGTAATTGTTTTTTTTTTTTTTGTAAATTTCGTAGTACCTTTATATTTTCATATTTTTAAAGGGAAAATTGTCATACAAATTGTAACAATTACAGTGACCTCAACCTGCCCGAAGGAAACCATGTCTGTTGGCCACCGTAACGATTTAAAAGCAGACCAAAATCGAAATTGTCTTTTCCTTCTTCTTACAACCTTGATTACTTCAGTATGTCCATAATATTTTCAAATAAAATAGGTAGTAATACTAATATACGCCAAAACCATAGAAAAAAACTAAGCATCTAAACAGAAATATCATCATAAGAATCTACAGGTGCTAGGGCTTTGGCAGTGGTACCCAGCAACTGTTCACTGCATTGAAGATTTTAAAGTTCTCTCTATCTTTGCAATTTTTCCATTTGTTTGAATTTGAGCTTTAAACATCTCATACATATCTAGCTTCATTTGCTGGAGTTCAAATAGAATTGAAGAATTGATATCCTTTTCTTCGTTGCATGCCATTGCCTTGGCAAGAAGGCATTTCATTTTCCACTATGTCTTCACTGATTGTTGAAAAAGGGATACACGACCCCTGGTGCTTCCTGGATCTGTTATGAAGTCCATTTTTAAAATATGTTCTTCCATATCTTCATCCTCACTATCTGTTTGTCGTTCCCAACCATGAATTTTGTTCCTGATTTGAACCAAGTTCCCTGATTCATCAACCTTTGTTATATCCTGCAATACTTGTTCATTTGACTTCCTTCCTCTTCGACTCTGTCCTGCTTCTTGACAGCTTTGTCTAGAGCGATTAGCCCTGCCAACTTGCCCTTTAACCATGATTATCAAAAAAATATTTGCGTTCCTAATTTTGTAAAGAAATCATGTGTGTAGAAGTGAATCAGTAATCTGTCTCAATAAAACTGAATCAGTCACCTTCAGACTGAACCAAATCGCCTAAGCCTTTCCGTTTGTACATAGGATTACACAACAGTCAACATTGTATTTTAATGCAACCACACTACATCCGTTGAAAATATGAGTTTTGCATAGAAGAAAACTCTCGAAATTCCAAAGTCGGTTACGCCCCATAATTAAAAGACAATACCCTTGACCAGAGTGACACAGAGAAAGGATGTCATAACCCCTTCTATAAAGAACAGTATATCCATTAAATTTCCTCATTACAACAACAAACCCAGCAAAATTGGAAAAGTTATGGATTTCATCAACGGTTACCATCTCCAACCAAACAAAGACAGAAGACTGATGTTGAACAGATAACAAACAATGTGGAGGAATTTGATGTGAAGTGCTAACCCCCAAGACCTTACCATCCCGATACTGAAAATAAAAAGGATTTGACAGAAAAGAACCAACCCAGGAGAAACCCACACAGAAGGAACTAAGACCATTTAGCATACATGGACTCCTACTAACCATCATAATTACAAAAATGAGGTAAAAGATCAGATGAATCCTTATAAGGATAACGATAATGACCATAGAAAAAAACAGAGATATAATAACAGAACTAGAGTGAATAAGAGAAGGACTGCGAAAATGCGGTTCAATTTTCAACGAACCCGCCTCCGCTTCTCTATACCACCGAGAGAAATTCTTAAAGACAGTATGACCCCAATGAAAATCCAAAGAAACATAAACATAGCGGTAACTACCATTCCTGATATACAGAGGCATAAACGGAAATTGAATCTGAAGATTGAAAGGCAAAAATGCCATGACATACCAAAATATTCTCCTGCTCTGTCACCTGGAAGCCTACTCCAACGCGGTATTAGACTCCTATGGTAATGAACTACAGCATAACCATTGTCGTGACTAACTATAGTTATTCAAGAGTGAAGGGTCATGATTACCTAGTTCCTGCTGCCAACTAACCTTCATTAAACCCCCTGACAGTGTCCGGATGAATATGACAAGCATTTGCATGCGAATTAATTGCTAAGAGTGGGAGGACCGCCACCTAAAATCTCGAATGGAAGGAGTGTCACCACGTGGAGCCTCATTCCTTTGTCTGTCTGCCTGGCACCCCGATCGAGGATGAGATCTGTCTCTTTCTAAAATAAGTTGTAAAGGGTAGAGTTCAACATTCCAAGCTTGATTAGAGTGATTAATATAAAGTTGACGATCAGTGTTCTTACAGGCCCAATTCGCCAAATAATCCGCTGCCTCATTCCCTTCACGTCGAACATGTCTGGAAATAACATATCCTATCTGACAAAGGAGGTGACCAATGTCTTCAATAATTTTGGTTGTTCTCCAGCTTTTACTAATTTTCTCCCATGGAATTCCTTGCTGGAGGTTTTTTAATATACCAACTATCATTGTAGAAAACCCCTTCAACTACAATTCTTTGGTAACCTTCCCGGATTGCAATGACTAGACCTTGCTTTACTGCCATCAATTCTACTTCATTATTAGTGATAAATCCCAATGGGAATGAATATACTCTACAAACATTTCCAAGAGAATTTCTGAAGATTCCTCCAATCCCTGCCTGTCTAGGATTACCTTTAGAAGCTCCATCAAAGTTTAATTTAAGAAAACCCTCTGGTGGTGGATTAAAAGTTGATGAAATTGACTACACATTAAATTTGATCTTCCATAATGAGATATCCAACATTTGAGGTTTTAGATTTAGATTATCTAAAATTCTAGCCTCCCTAGATGTAACTGTCCAATCATCATCCACCCAACGTTCAATCAGTATGGTTTCCCTTATATTTTCCAAAATTGCTTTCCATATTTGGAGAACTTGCCTCTCTTCTCCTCTAAAAATTCTATGGTTCCTTTCTTTCCATATTCCCCAAAGGATAAATCCTATGGATAGTCTCCAGGCCCGATTGACCACTTCACTTTTATATCCTCCTTTTCTCCAATTGCAAATAGTAGCATTGACGTTGGTGTTATCCTTGTCTGTCTGACCAAACAATGCTTCATTCAGCTACCAGATCTCATTACAAACACAACAATTATTAAATAAATGTTCAATAGTTTCCTCATTCTGTTTACACATAATACAAAGAGAAGGACCCTGGACTCCTCTATTTTGCAAATGATCCCAAGTTAAAATCTTCTTATGACTTAAAAGCCACATAAAATACTCTACCTTAGGCCAGAACTTCGCACTCCATATTTTAGTCCAGATTGGTACTACAATATCTTGATGATTATTTGATTTAAGATAATAAGTTTCATTTATCGTAAACATATCGTTTGTTCTATAACCCCACCGTAAAATATCCTCCCCTACTGTTGTCACTAATGTTCTAGTTTTTAGCTCTCTGTCCAAATTATTCCAATGAGTCATTACTGGTGCATTCAACCATTGTTCTCTCGTTTTCCAAACACGCCATTGTCCTTCCGCCTGATTATTCTAGTAATTGTGCATTAATATTTGAGTTGGAAGATTGGTAAATAAGAATATTTCTCCCAAATCCAATCGAGTAAACAGTTTCTCTCTTTGCTTCCAAGATTCTTCCCAAAAAGTGTTGTTTTCCCTCCATGAACTTCCCAGAAACTGTGTTGTTGGATGAGATCCCTATTCATCGCTGCTAAATTCCATATGTTTGATCCTTTTGGTGTAATATCTATTTTCAACTTTCCAACAATTCATATTTAGTTTCCCAAATATGTTTCCAAAGATCCGAACCTCCTTGTAGCCATATTGTTACACAGCAATTTGTCACCGTCCCTGCCATTCCCCATCCCGCACATTGGAGGGCTCATTCCGTGACCTGTGAGTAGAGACAAGACTTGAAAATACTTTCATTGCATCCCTCTGAAGATGAGCTTTCATTTCCCTGAAGACATCTCCCTACAAAAAACCCTAAAAATAGCTCTTTCTCCATTAGAGCAGTTCCACAGTTCAGCCCTTGCGCCAAGGGGGAAAATCCTCCAAAGAGGGCGCGCCAATTGGTGCTCTGTCATAGAGCCACACCCGCGCTAACTATATTAAGAGGTGTTTTTTAAATATAAATGGCGGAAGTTTCGTCCTAACAAATTCCTGGACTGATATCTATCTTGAGTTGGGAGGCTTGGCTACGGATTTCCATAGAGAGGAAGTGGTTTACCACCTCTCATGGAAGCTTCTTTGATGATAGGGCCAATCCCATCATTATAGGGATCCCAACTCCCCTTCCTCCATCTATAAAAGCTTGCCCATCCCCTTTGCAAGCTAGTTCCCAAGAGCTTTCACATCCTTATGCTGAAAGAGCCTTCTTGATTCCCTTAAGGCCAAATCCAAGTGAGGAGACTATTGCCAAGTACCCAGAGAGAGAGGCTTGTCCCATCCTTGACAGGCTTTATTGAGACATGTTTTGCTAACGACCCGCCAAAGGAGAATGTTGCATCGAAGCTATGGCTGTATTCTTCTTTTGACTCATTAATGATAAGCGACTATTGGTTATGGTTCCACTCTTGTTCTTTATTATGTTCATGAGTTATGTCCTCTTCGACTGACATATAGTTGTATATACTAGATTTTATGCTTGCGTTTGTGTTGTTTCTTGCATGTGCAAGTGTCTGATCACGGAGATCGTGAGGATTGTGATCTGCCAGGGCAAAGGAATGGGAGCACCACCTCTTCTATAAAAGACAGCGTTGGATTCCAGGTAAGCCTTCCTCGCAAGTCGGTTTATTTGCAATTAGGAACCTGCACTGTAGCATGTTCGATCGTTGCTAGACCCGATCTGGGCTAGTAGGGATCGCCTCTGTCCACAGAGGGGATTAACCTCTTCAACAATTTGGCGACTCTGCTGGGGAATCAACTTGTTGTTTGATTCGTAAGCTATAGACGGATCCTGAAGTGCAGCCAGATAGCCTTTGAAACGCTTTTGCTCTGCATTAGCGGAGTAGATCAACGCTGCTTCAGTCTATCTCCGGTTTAGTTTACGGACTAAACAACTTGGAGTATTGTCTTCTCTTTTCGGTCAATTTCTTGGCCTTTCTTGCTTGGTCAGCTCTTTGGACTATTTTTTCTATTTTTTTGGCTTTGTTTTAGCCTTGTTATCACTTGTCTATGTTTGAGATTGCTTGTTTTTCATTTTCCCATAGTAAACTCGGCTGGCGCGCTTTTCAGCGTGACAGTTGCGCCCATTGGCGCAGGTTGCCTGTGTATCACCCGCACCATTGCCTTTCTGGCGCTAATTTCAAGCTCACAGTCGCGCCAATCCTGTGAGCTATTAGGGTTTGCTGTGTTTCATGCTTTCTGAGACTGACTTGTGATTTTGATCTTGTTTTTTCGGCTGTTTGAGTGCACTGGAGCCTAGTTTGACTGATTTTAACCTCCATCCTTTGGTTGTTTGCCTATTTCTTTCAATTTTTCATACGAGCCCTAGGGCATCTAGTTGCTTTTGTAAGTCGAGCCTCCCTTGGGAGTTTTTGGTTTTCGTTTGTTCAGTCGACTTTGGGATTGCTTCCTTGCATTCGGTTGACAGTTGTCTATCATTTTATTGTGCTTTTTGAGTGACTGATTTCATTTTCATTCGAATTTCTCTTTGCTTCATTTTGGGCCTAGATTACATGGCTCATTGGTGTCTTTGGGAATTTTCTTGGTTTTGAGAGACTTTTGGTCGATTTGAGATCTGATTGTTTGTGCCATTGAGTGAAATCTGCTTGTTTTTTCTCTCTTAATATCATTTCTCGAATTGCTTCTCATTTTTTTCTGGTTTGTTTAGTGCATCTAGCTATCAAACATTGAAAATATAAAAAAATCTCTTTTGCTTTTGATTGATTAGTGCAAATTAAAATATTTTCAGTGTTATTAGTAATTAGTGACTTTGAAAGAAAAGTTTTTAGTTTCATTAGCTGCATTAGAGATATCACTGATTGTCTTCCGATCATTTTGTTTGTGTAAAAATCTCTTAACTCTTCTGTAGCTAGCTTTCATCGAACGAAATGATATACTGTGGCATGTAGTTTTGCATTTAGGAGATTTTTGAGACATCACATTCGTTAGGGCCTGAAAACTGAAACGTAATTGAAGATAAAATTTAAAATTTATTCAATTTACACTAAGGCAGCATTGAAATCTAACGAAACACATTTAGAGGTCTAGGCTAGAGACGTGTTCCGGCGTCTTAAAACCTAGTAGTTGTCGTTCGCCTCTTGGCTTTAGACAGCACTAGTACGGACTTGTGCTCCCCGTACCGTCGCGTATATAAAGGGAGACCCCTCTAGGTTTCAATCCTTTATCCATAGGAAGCCGAGTCTGCCGCCCTATACCCGTGATACACCGAACACAGCATTCGGGGAGATTGCCTGCACATACGGAAAGTCCTTGGTTGATTTCTCTTTCATTATTGAAACCAAGGTGTATATTGCAGTTCACGGTTATTTGGTACACCTTTTTGCCTAGTATTCCTGAGTAGTCATTTTGATCCTATCTGACTCCCTAAATTTGAAAGGATCACCAAGCGCTTGTCCTTTCACGCTTGTGTCAAATCTGAAAGAGATAGAGTCATCTTTCTGTCATTTCTCGACTCTTTGGCTGTGAAATGGTGAAGTTTCAGTTTCGATGTGGTAAAATAAATCTGCTGGAGTGTACTTTGTTAGGATTTGCTTGTTGGCCGTTTGATTGTGCGCCTTGGTTTTTAGCCCGTGTGTGGTTTTGAGTTGTTGATGGCAACTTTTCCGGAGTTCACCAACCAAGGAATCCCCTCCAAGGGGAATCCTGGTCATTTTCCTCCTTTTGGAAACGTTGGTGCTCCTTATATGGCAATGTTGTCCCTTCCTGGGTTAACTGTTGGGTTGCCTATTTGGTTGTTCTCAACCTCTGTGGTCCCAAATGTCTCGGCTACTGTTCAATCAGTTCCTCCCCCTGAACAACATCATGTTGATTCTAAGGTGGACCTCTCCCCTTCTTCGCCTGTTTCTGCGTCCTCCTCATCTACTTCACCTGGTGAAAGTCTGGATTCGAGTAACCAGGTGGCTAAGAAGAACAAGAAGAAGACAAAGAAGAAGAAGTCTGATAAGAGAGAGGCTAAGGCTAAGGCTGCTGCTTCTGAAACATCTCCTCTTGATAAACCTCCCAACCCTCCGCGGAAAGTCAAGTTCCCTTGCATGTTGTGCACAGGAGACCATCTTCTTCGAGACTGCCCTGGCATTCCCAAGGTACTCGAAGTATGGTCCAACGGTCGTCCACCGTTGCCTTTGGCTTCCGGGAGTCAGGTTGGGGGCACGTCTTCAACTGGTGCTGGTAAGGAGCAGGGTAAGATTACCAATCCCTGTAATTTGTGTGAAGGGCACCATGCCATTCACCTTTGTCCGTACATGGATGAAGCCAAGCGAGTTTTGGACAACTCAGTTGTTTCTACACCATGCCTCTCGGTTGGTTATAAGCAGCTTTATGTGAGTCCTTCACCAGTTGATTCCTCGATTGATCAAGATTCATCCTTGGTCGATTCTGCTCCCCCGGAAATTCAAATTCAGGAATCCGTCCCTGACCAACCATTGGTCGTGGGATCGGTTGAACTGACCCCGTCTGCGGTGCACCAGGTCTTTTCCATTGAGAGTGGATCTCACACCCCTCAGGTTCTTCTTGTTTCTTCAGATTCCTCGGACTTGGAGAAATATTCTCCTGTCTCTATATCTCAAGAAGCTTCTCCCTCGCCTCCCGTGATGGAGGTCCCGGGGGATACCCCTCCCACCTTCGAGATGGAGGTCATGGAGGATGCTCCTTCTTCCGTAACACCAAGGGAAGACCATCTCGATTCAATGGTAACCCCTCCGAGTAGTTTGGTCGCTTCCTTTGATTGGAATCGATTTGCAGGATACCGCCTTCCGTCTTATGTGCCTTTCGAGATAACGGTACAGGCCTTTGGTCTGGTTGCACCCAGCACCATTATAGATGAAGGCGCATCTGTTAGTGTTTTATACTCAACTACTTGGCAAACTTTCGGTTCGCCGCCGCTTGCGCCTGTTACGCAGAATCTGTTGGCGTTTAACAGAAGAACTAGTCAACCATTAGGGATCCTTCCAAGGTTGTTGCTTTGGGAAGGTAAGCAATCCCTGTGAGCGTGATGGTTTTCTGGGCCCCGCCAGTTCCATTCGGTCTTCCAGGGCACGGTGCACACATGCCATGGGAGCACTTGTCTCCTCCCTTTTTCGTGTGGTCTGTTTTCCACATGAAGGACGGATCGTGACCATTGATCAGCTTTCGTTCTTTGGTCCTGATCTGGCAGCTGGCCCACCATCATCCCTTCCTGGTTTTTATCCACCCGTTGTATCTGCCCCACCACAAGTCAACTATGTGGCTACCTATCCCATGCTTGTGCTCAGTGATGATGTCGTCGTGCATAGTGTGCTGGGGGCATTGGGTCCTGACTTCCAGGATGTTTTCCTTCCATCAGGAGTGGAACTCTTGGAAGCGATGACTTCTTTTTCATTATGATGAGGTCGGTCGGAGCACAGTTCATTTTCTTGTGTCAAGCTCCTTAAAAAATGAAACAAGGTCGTCAGAGCATGGTTCTTTTCCTGTGTCAAGATCCTTAAAAAATGAAACAAGGTCGTCGGAGCATGGTTCTTTTCCTGTGTCGAGCTCCTTAAAAAATGAAACAAGGTCATCGAAGCTGAGTTCCTTGTCTTGTGTCAAGCTCCTTAAAAAATGAAACAAGGTTGTTGGAGCAAAGTTCCTTGTCTTGTGTCAAGCTCCTTAAAAAATGAAACAAGGTCTATCGGAGCAGAGTTCGTTTCCTTGTGTCAAGCTCCTTAAAAAATGAAACAAGTTCTGTCAGAGCACAGTTCGTTTTCTTGTGTCAAGCTCCTTAAAAAATGAAACAAGCTCTTCTGAGGATAGTTCTTTTAATGTGTCAACCTCGTTAAAATAATGAAACACGTTCACGTTCAATTCGAGTCTTTGTTTAGATCTCGTAAAATACCAGTCGAGTCTTTTGATCTCGTAACTTGAACCTTCACTCCATCTGCCTTTCATATGGACTGAAGCTTGGGGGGCATGTACCTCGAATTGAGTCACCATGCTGGGGGCATGCTTACTTTTTCAAGCATAGTTTGTTTCTGTTTCAAGCTTGTGTAAAAATGAAACCGGTTTCAAGCATAGTTTATCTTTGTTTCAAGCTTGTGTAAAAATGAAACGACTTTAGCGAAAGTTTCACGATTTCAAGCTTGTGTAAAAATGAAACCATTCCCATTTTACCTCTTGTGATTGCCATTTTATCAGCCTGTTTTTTCCAGATGAGCCTTGGTTTTCTCATTCCATCGTCCCCATCTGCTTGGCCGATCATATGCCTTCACCTGGTTGTTTTACCCGTTCCTGAGGAACGGTTGCGATGAGTGGTTTTGTTAGCCAGCCTCTTAACCTTTATTTTGTTTTGAGTAGTTCCACCATTTTCGGAACCAATTGCTACCCTTTATACCACTCGTTTCTTCAGGAGGAGTCAACTTTCAGCTCTTTTCTGACTCTTAAAAAATGAAAAGATTGCCGAGGCCCTTGTCGTTTCGATCTCGTTAAAGTGGACACGAATCGACATCTACCCAGTATACATTTACCCTTTTTTCGAGCTAGGATAGATTATTTACGAAAAAGGAATACCCTAGCCCATCGCGACTAGGAGGTTTTCTCGGATATTGTTTTCTACCTTTTCGGGTCTGAGGAACTATCTACGAAAAGGGACCGCTGGAGTTTACTTTTCTGCTGTCTTTTCAAACTCTCTAAATATGAAAAGATGTCGAGTTCTTCCTTTGTCAAACTCGTTAAACCCTGATGACATCGGGTTCAGTCGAAACGATGTTCTCCGAGTTTCTCCTTCCTAGGGCTCGTTAAATGTACTAGGATGGATTCGCCCGAAGGGCAGACTTATATTACAAGAATATTCTATCCCCTTCAAGCTTGTTATCAAAAATAATTGGGGTACTCGCCAGAAATGGTAGGGGAAAAATGGAACCAGCATCATTGTCGTGTCGGCAGTATGTCGCTCTTGAACATGGCACTTGTCTGCATTCGTGTCGGGTTGGGGACATCTCATCTCGTTCTTCACTAGCCTCCATGGGTTTGGATAATCCCTTT
This sequence comes from Pinus albicaulis, assembly GCA_034641835.2. Lineage (NCBI taxonomy): Eukaryota > Viridiplantae > Streptophyta > Pinopsida > Pinales > Pinaceae > Pinus > Pinus albicaulis. The sequence goes on from CM076582.1 coordinate 77,234,723, forward strand.
TGACCTCTCATCTGCTCGTTTCCTCGTCACCATGACCTCTGATCCGTTGATGTCAAATACTGCCAAATCCTTATTAATAACAGATTATATGTTAGAAGAAGTTGACCTGCGCGTGTCGCCTTCCTGCGATTCTCATGTGATTCAAAAAAATCATGTTCTGCTCTATCTCGTGTGAGTAATTGTGGGAAACATTATGGCCCACCTTCGATCAAGGTCACTTACGTCGAATTCGGATCATTATCAGGGAAAGGCGATCTAGAGTCTCCCTTATATGGTACCTTGGAGCCTGCCGTGCCTCTCGATAGCGGGTTCGTACGTTCGACGTGAGGTTTCGTCATTGGCCTTCGATCGAGTGATTCTACGGATGTTCGACGTCAAATCACTTTTCACATTCCGTAGATTGTACATTTTGTACCTTGAGGGCCATCGTCATCATTAGTGGTTTCTCTCACGTCTGTTAACAGCTTTCATCATTGGCTGGTAATCAGGCAATTTTCCTACATGTTCGACTTCAGCTCACATATTCGCATGCTTGAACTTGTACTTTTTTCGGGTCGAGATGGAGCGCAAGACCCTGGATTGTGTCTGTTGTAATCCAGGCTGCGATTTTGTGGATTATTATGATTATTTACATGACTCACTGATTCGATGGCTGCGACCATACCTAAGTCTATTTATCGATCCTCTCTGGATGGCTGCGTCCATGCCTTGGATCTAGATTATTGTATACTCTGTTATGGATGGTTGCGCCCATACCACGCATATATATCATGTATCTGAGACATCAGTTGTACTTCGCTCCGTAGGTTTTCCGATGGCAGTGTTTTCGGTCGACATGTTCTCGTAAAGCATTTCACCCCTCTCTCTCTCTCGGGCCTCATGCTTTAGGGGGCATCTGTTACACAGCAATTTGTCACCGTCCCTGCCATTCCCCATCCCGCACATTGGAGGGCTCATTCCGTGACCTGTGAGTAGAGACAAGACTTGAAAAGACTTTCATTGCATCCCTTTGAAGATGAGCTTTCATTGCCCTGAAGACATCTCCCTGCAAAAAACCCTAAAAATAGCTCTTTTTCCATTGGCGCGGTTCCACAGTTCAGCCCTCGCGCCAAGGGGGCAAATCCTCCAAAGAGGGCGCACCAATTGGCGCTCTGTCATAGAGCCGCACCCGCACCAACCATATTAAGAGGTGTTTTTAAAAAATAAAAGGCGGAAGTTTCGTCCTAACAGATCCCTGGACTGATATCTATCTTGAGTTGGGAGGTTTGGCTACGGATTTCCATAGAGAGGAAGTGGTTTGCCACCTCTCATGGAAGCTTCCTTAATGATAGGGCCAATCCCATAATTATAGGGATCCCAACTCCCCTTCCTCCATCTATAAAAGCTTGCCCATCTCCTTTGCAAGCTGGTTCCCAAGAGCTTTCACATCCTTATGCTGCAAGAGCCTTCTTGATTCCCTTAAGGCCAAATCCAAGCAAGGAGATTGTTGTCAAGTATCTGGAGAGAGAGGCTTGTCCCATCCTTAACAGGCTTTATCGCGACATGTTTTGCTGACGACCCACCAAAGGAGAGTGTTGCGTCGAAGCTATGGTTGTATTCTTCTTTTGACTCATTAATGATAAGCGACTATTGGTTATGGTTCCACTCTTGTTCTTGATTATGTTCATGAGTTATGTCCTCTTTGACTGACATATAGTTGTATATACTGGATTTTATGCTTGCGTTTGTGTTGTTTCTTACATGTGCAGATGTCCGATCACGGAGATCGTGAGGATTATGATCTACCAGGGCGAAGGAACGGGAGCACTACCTCTTCTACAGACGACAGCGTTGGATTCCAGGTAATCCTTCATCGCAAGTTGGTTTATTTGAAATTAGGAACCTGCACTGTAGCATGTTTGATTGTTGCTAGACCCGATCTAGGCTAGTAGGGATCGCCTCTGTCCGCAGAGGGGATTTACCTCCACACAGCAATTTGTCACCGTCCCTGCCATTCCCCATCCCGCACATTGGAGGGCTCATTCCATGACCTGTGAGCAGAGACAAGACTTGAAAATACTTTCATTGCATCCCTCTAAAGATGAGCTTTCATTGCCCTGAAGACATCTCCCTACAAAAAACCCGAAAAATAGCTCTTTTTCCATTGGTGCGGTTCCACAGTTCAGCCCTCGTGCCAAGGGGGGAAATCCTCCAAAGAGGGCGCGCCAATTGGCGCTCTGTCATAGAGCTGCACCTGCGCCAACCATATTAAGAGGTGTTTAAAAAAAAAAAAATGGCAGAAGTTTCGTCCTAACAAATTCCTGGATTGATATCTATCTTGAGTTGGGAGGTTTGGCTACGGATTTCCATAGAGAGGAAGTGGTTTGCCACCTCTCATGGAAGCTTCCTTGATGATAGGGCCAATCCCTTAATTATAGGGATCCCAACTCCCCTTCCTCCATCTATAAAAGCTTGCACAACTCCTTTGCAAGCTAGTTCCCAAGAGCTTTCACATCCTTATGCTGCAAGAGCCTTCTTGATTCCCTTAAGGCCAAATCCAAGCAAGGAGACTATTGTCAAGTATCCGGAGAGAGAGGCTTGTCCCATCCTTGACAGGCTTTATCGAGACATGTTTTGCTGACGACCTGCCAAAGGAGAGTGTTGCATCGAAGCTATGGTTGTATTCTTCTTTTGACTCATTAATGATAAGCGACTATTGGTTATGGTTCCACTCTTGTTCTTGATTATGTTCATGAGTTATGTCCTCTTCGACTGACATATAGTTGTATATACTGGATTTTATGCTTGCGTTTGTGTTGTTTCTTGCATGTGCAGATGTCCGATCATGGAGATCGTGAAGATTGTGATCTGCTAGGGCGAAGGAACGGGAGCACTACCTCTTCTACAGACGACAGCGTTGGATTCCAGGCAAGCCTTCATCGCAAGTCGGTTTATTTGCAATTAGGAACCTGCACTGTAGCGTGTTTGATTGTTTCTAGACCCGATCTGGGCTAGTAGGGATCGCCTCTATCCGCAGAGGGGATTTACCTCCTCAACACATATCCACCAAAGCTTTGCACCCATGACCTGATTTAGAATATAAGGATCCCAAAGTCCGAAGCCCCCTGTTTTTTTGTTTTTATGAGTTTTTCCCAAGATAACAATGCCCATTTTCTCATATTTTGCGTGCCTTTCCATAAGAATTTTTTAAATAATTTGACCATATTATCACATACTATTTTTGGTGTTGCTCTGCCTGATAGCTGATAGATAGGAATCGCTTGAAAAATTGATCTGAGCAAAATGATTCTACTCGGTGCATTGAGTTCTCTTAGAGCCCAGTTCTGAAATCGTTTATGGAGACTATTGAGCAGATATTCCCAGCTTTTTGAAGTGAGAGAGGACAGATTCATTGAAAAACCGAGGTACTTCATTGGAAATTTGCCAACTTGGAAACCCAAAGTTCATGAAATAAAACGTTTTGTTGCAGTGGTGGTGTTAAAAAAATAAACATTAGATTTTTCATTATTGATCATAGTTCCTAAAGCTTGCATGAATAGTTTGAGTATCTCTAGAATATACTTGGATTCTATTAAAGAAACTTGACAAAAGAGCATAATATCATGAACGAATTGTTGATGCAATAGGGTAAGATTGTTGCCCCATAAATTCAATCCTTTCAAATGATTATTATAAATTTGAGCTTTAATAAGATGGCCAAGACCCTCAGCAGCAATTATAAACAAAAAAGGAGAAATGGGATCACCTTGGCGAAGACCCCGAGTTGCATTAAAAGGCTGACTGGGAGCTCCATTAAGAAGGATAGAGTAATTAGGGGTAGAAATACAAGAGCACAACCATTGTGTCCACCGTGCATCAAAACCAAAGGATAATAGAACCTCTTTCAAGTAAGACCAGCTTAAACGATCATAAGCTTTAGAAAGATCTAACTTTATCAACATACCTTTAATTTTCTTCTCTTTCAAAGAGTGGATTGCTTCTTGAACCATGACTATCCCATCCAATATTTTCCTTCCTTTGACAAATCCAATTTGCTCCGAAGAAATTGTATTTAAGAGAATTGGTTTCAATCTATTAACCATTATTGTAGAAAGTATTTTATAAATAACATTGCACAAGGCTATAGGATGGAAGCCTGAAGGCATCTCAGTCTGAGATTTCTTTGGTATCAAGGTAATAAGAGTAGAATTCAAAGCTGGGTATACATTTCTTGTACGCCTGGACTCTTCAACCATTTCCCAAATATCTTGTCCCATAAAAGACCAGGTAGCCTGATATAATTCAGATGTAAAACCGTCTGGACCTGGAGCTTTCTGTTTGGGTGGATTTCTAACAACATCCTCAACCTCCTCAAAAGTGATACTCCGCATTAAAGCTAAATTTTGTTCCCTATAAACTATAGAGGGAATATGAGATGTGATTCGCCTAATATCAACTTCTCTGTTAATAATGGGTTCAGTCACCATATCCTGAAAATTTCTTACTAGCATGTGAAAACACCATTTTCAGTAGGGATATCAACCAAATGAAGGTCAGTTAAAAGGTCTCTAAAAGAATCCATCTCCAGATCCTCACGGTGGATTCCACCTTTCTTTTCATTAAGGTTCAAAATCAAATTGAAATCTCCACCAATTAACCAATATTTTTCATGATGCAAAGTTCTCAAAATTCTAAGACTATCCAGAAATTTTTGTTTCTCTCCTTGAAGATGAGGGCCATATACTGTCGTAATCATTAAGTTTTCCTTAGTTCCCACTTTTCGAAAACGGCCTGAAAGGCTACACTGTAAGCCAATCCAGTCATCTACTACCATTTCCGTAGGGTTCCATATGATTGAAATACCACCCATTGTGCCTCTGGCATCAATAACCATGACTTCATAATGTGGTTTAAAGGATTGTAAAATTGATTCAAATCTACTTGCTGAAATCTTTGTTTCTTGAATCAGCATTATTTGTGGTTTCTCATTTTTTAATTTTTCGTTTAAATATCTCTGTTTACCTTGGCTGTTTAAGCCTCTTATATTCCAAGAAAGTACTTTCATCATAAAATTTTAGGTATTTGTTGAAATACCGTTGTTAGCAGTATTATCTTCCCTGTGTTGATTAGCATTTCACCCACTATTTGAATTGATTCTTGCAACGTTTTTCTACCTTTCTTCTTGCCTCGTTTATTTTGGGGGTTTACTGCCTTATTCGAGGTAGAGTCTGAGTTACTTGCTTGCTTTTTAGTTTGGGTCGTTAAATAGTGCTCAAAGGTTTCTTTATAAAGAGTCTTTTGAACTTCTAGAATAAACTTGTCATCTAAGTTCCTCCATTCATGAAGAAGACGTTTCATTACCTGTTCTTCTGCACAAAGATCATTCTTCGATATTTCTATATCCATAGCCACTTGTTCTTCCTCTATTATTTCCTCTGTATTGACATGTTCAGCATATGCTTTCCGTTTTATCGTAGTATTATGTAATTGTTTTATGGTCAAAAGTTTTTTACAAATTTTATCAATAAAAATATTGTTAAAAAAAAAAAATCTCATATATATATGAATTTGAAGAATTTATTTTTATTAAGAAAAAAATTTAAATATTGTTACTTAATATATATATATATATATATATATATATATATATCTACCATAAACTTTATTAAAATTTATTTCCAAAATATAAATTAATAATGTTAAAAACAAAAAAACTACAATTATAATAATTTTTTTTATAAAATTAAATAACAACATCAAATAATGTACATTGATAATTTGAAATGAAATTTACAATCCTACCTAATTTTATTAGAAAATAGTATTGAAAGAAAACATAAAATAATATATCGTAATAGTTGGAAAAACTTTACAATTGTAATATTTATATAACTTGTATAAATATGAAAAATATTTTGTGAAACTATAAAAAAAAAAACAAAAACCATATATTAAAATTGTGTAATTATTTTATGGTCAATTTTTTTTTACAAATTTTATCAATAAAAATATTGTAAAAAATATGTTTATCTCATATATATATATATGAATTTACTGATTTACCTTCACTTATTTAGTTATGGCCAGACATTTTTTACAAAATATATCCATAAAAATACAATTAATAAAATATTTATCTAAAAGTAAATAAAATACTCACATAAATTCACCCACATAGTTAATAAGATATTTCTGAAAGATTAAATAAAATATCTTTCATTTATTCATTTAAAGAAAAAATATTCCTAAAAAGACTAATATACAAATTATTCTATTTTGTAGCCTAAAGGCAATCGAGATTGAAACTTTTAGCACATTTCAGAGTTAAAAACTCTGAAAAAGAATTTCAAATTTTCGATTTGCAACTTCACATATAATTTTTAATTAAATTCCAAATGTTATAATGACCACGATAACATTGCTGCACAACGACCATGATCAACATTGCTACACAACTTTTATTTGTCTTAATAATTTGCCCGCCTCAACAAATCAATGCCTAATCTACCTCTACGCATTACACTATGCCATTCGTTCAGAGGATTATGGCTTCGAAGGACCCCATTTCAGAACACAAGTTGACATATCCTTTTACATCTGCATGTTACAATGTGTCATTCCTAGAGAGGCATATATTTAATGGTTTTAAAGGAATATATTTTAGAACACTAGTGTCCTTATTATTTTTTTAACAAAGTCATATTCCAAAAAAAGTGATGAATGAATTCCCCATTACATCCGTGTTATAAAGTAGAATTTCAAGGAGGGGTGATGTGGCAAAAACCGAACCTCATGTATGTTGAATATTGCTACTATGTTGCATATTTGATTCTTTGTAAATTCTAACAAACTGAAATAAGATAACTACAAATTTAAAAGACATGGTATTAGATGTGATAGATGGAGGATTGAAGACCAATTCCTACTGCCTTGTCAAGCATTTGAATTTTCTGTGGTGCCATGGTTGTTGTGCAGGTTGGCATTGGGAACATTGTTGGAGCTTGAGCTCTGGACAGTTCGTTTGTCCACCATGTAGCGCAGGATCTCCAAGGATTCTTTAATGTGTGTGCAACGATTGTTAGCTCCCCTCAATTTATTTGAGAGGGATTGTGCTTGGTGTTGGAGGAAGTTGGTTTCTGCCTGGTTTTTATCCTCCATTATCTTCAGCTGTGCTTTTATCAAACCCATCCCTGCTTGCAGTTCGGAACAATGGAAGCAGTTCTCATTCCTCATATTGACTGAAGAGGGTAAGGGCAAGAACACATATGTGGAAGTAAGGGGTCAAGGAAGCAGGGAGGGCACTGATAGATAACGAAGATCGGAAGCCCAGGGATCGAGGGATAGAGAGCTTCAGGGAAACTAAGAGGTTGAATGAGCGCAGTACAGCAATGGATGGTGAATAGAGAAGGAGGGGGAAGCGGGATAAATAATAGGGGAGGGAGTGGAATGTGGCCTAAGGAAGAGGGAAGGGTGGTAATCACGAGGGGACAGGTTCACAAGATAATTGTTGGGGAGGGGATGGGCATGGCAGACCTGCAAGAACAAAATCTGGGAGGCACAGAAAAGCATGATGGAGAGATCACGCAATGATGAGAATTCATGGAATAGGGGAGTAGGTGGTGCAATCTTGGGAATAGAGTTAACTAGGGGGTCTTAGGCATGCCTTGTTAACCAAAGAGTCAGCTATCTTGTTGTTGGACTTGAGAATGTGATAGAAAGAAAGATCTATGATTTCCTTACTCAAATTATGGCACCTGATGATCAGTCTGCTGAGGGTGATGTTGGGAGATAAAACTGAGTTCAACATCATGTTGATAACTATTGTCGAGTCCCTGAAAATCATAGCCTTTTTAATCTTTAATCTCTTCATAATTTGAAGGCATTGCTTTAAGGCATAGGCTTCCGCTCTATTGTTTGACAGTGGACCCAATCCCCATTCGAAGGTGGCAACGTTGTTGCCTTTCTCATCCACAATGTGACCTCTAGCTCCTGCTATTCCAAGAATTGATTTTGAAGCTCCGTCGAAGAAGAGTGTGGGTCTTTTTATCCCATCAAGCCATTCAATGAACTCCTTTTCTTTAAGCCTTATTTTCCACTATATTTGTGAAGACGTTGAAGAGCGAGAGGTTTGTTACACTTCGGGAGGATGTCGAGCACTCTTCCGAATATAAGTCTTTCCTCAACCTACAAGTCATTGATGTTGAATTGATAGTTGTTTTTGGCTAGTATGGTCTCTACAGTCAAGCTCCAAGTCTTGCTCTGCACTTTCCTAATGCATGGTTTTTTCTCCTGGAAGGTGACTTTGTTCTACATGAGCCATATGTTCCAGAGGAGAACATATGGTAGAGTGTCCCAGATTCTTTTGACAATGCCATTCCTTTTTTTTTTCCATGGGTAGATCCTTTTCCAATTGGCAATCAAATCAGACACTGAGGTGTAAGAAACCATCTCTATTTGTAGGGGATCAGAGAGGGAGTTCTAGTAGGAGCATTTGATGAAGAGATGTTGTATTGTCTCCTCAGTAGTGGAGCATAGAGGGCATCTAAAGGCTCCCTGAATGCCTCTTTTTTTTTCATATTATCAGTTGTCAAAATATTTCTCTTTACCAGGGTCCAAATGAAGATTTTTATTTTCGGGAGAGCTTCAGATTTCCAAACCTGCTTCTAGGTTTCCCACGGGGGGGAAGGAAAGTGATCATTGTGAAGAACCTCGTATCTTGATTTTATGGTGTAAGCAGACCCAGAGGGGTCCCATCTAAATATGCCTTCTTCATATTTTGCAAGTGGGGCAACTCCATGAAGCATGCCCTCCAGTTTAGCTTTGTCATTGAACAAGTGGGGGGGCAGATTTGGAAACATCCAACCCGGCCAATTACTACTACTCTCTTCCCAACTGGAGATTTGATCTAGAGTGTTGATCCCAAGCTCTCTAAGATGAATTTAGATGCGCAGAATGCTCGGATTTTTTAAGAGAGGAGGCTTGCCCATTATGTTTTCATTCCAAATGTTGATGTTTCAACCTCCATGAGGAAATTTGGAGGTGTTGTTGCGAAGAAAACAGATGGATTTCTTGCACAGAGTCCAAATACAAGAGCATGGCATGTTGGGGATGAGTTGATCTAATAGATTTTTCCTTGAAGTGGAGAGTTAGTTTCTTTCCAGAACTTGCTTCCACCACATTTTCTGCCCGGTAATTAAATGCCACGTTATTTTTCCTCCGAAGGAAACATCTAGTAGTTTAGGGATGCAAATAGCAAGACCAACATTTTCATACTTATTTGTTACCTGCCTCCATTTTACCAGGTTGAACTTATTTTTCTCACTTTTTCCACCTTGCCATAAGAATTTCCTTAATATTTCTTCCATTTTATTTTGAATACTGATGGGGGCTTGGAGCAAAGAGAAGTGGTAAAGGGGCAGAGTAGAGAGAACAACCTTTAAGTGGACCACGCGCCCAGTCAAGGGTATCCAAGAGGCTCCGCATTGTTGGACTTTCTTTTTAATCTTATATATGGTGATGCTCCATACCTTTTTCCTTAAAGGGCCATTTCTTACAGGTATCCCTAGGTAGCTAAAATGGTTCCAACTCCATTTGTAAGGGACCCTGAAGATTGTTGGGTATGTGCTATATTATTTCCATTATTAGTTGCATGCGCGGGGGGGGCATGATAGTATCCCCTGTATGTTGCGCTGGGCGCAGCAGGGGGGGCAGTGCCCCTAGAAGAAAAAAAATTAGACCATATTTTTTGGTGGGCGGACCCGCCCATGGTTTTGTGCATGGGTTTGCACATGGTTTTGGGGCATGATGGTTTTCGGCCCCTAGTATTTTTTAGATCTGGTCAAGGGAACTATGGTTATGTTCTAATATAGGGTTTAATGGATTGGTTTAACACTAAAAGGAATATAATGAAAAATCAAGCTGGTAGTCCTGATTTGGGATCCAGGGGAAAATCTCTGTGTATATCTATTTTATGTTTTATTCTCTCACTATTTTTTATTTTCTATTTTTAAGATTTGTTTGCAGATAATTTCTATACAGGGTTAAAACCTACATTTTGTATTAGATTTGTTTGGCCTTCAAGGGTATGTCTTTGCTACTGAGGGGTTTTTTTCTCGGGCCTGTGGTAGACACTGTTCAGTGGGAGATTTGCGGGATCGATTCTTGCGGTGAACGAAGTTGGCGAGTAGTGGAAAGATAGAGATCGATAAATTTAATGGTCAGAGTTTCGAGTTGTGGAAGCTCAAGATGGAGGACCTGATGGTGGATAAATATCAGTGGATCGTGGTAGATCTGGGTACTAAACCAATGACAATGTCAGATGAAGACTGGAAGAAGTTGGATCAGAAGGCAAAGATCACAATACAGTTGTGTGTCTCAGATTTAGTATTGATGAATGTATCTAGGGAAGCTATAGCGAAGACTTTGTGGGACAAGCTAGGGACTTTGTACCAATCTAAGTCTCTGGTGAATAAATTGTTCCTGTGGAAAAAGTTGTATAACCTGAGGATGAAGGATGGAGACTTGGTGACAGAGCATTTGAACGCCTTCAATACTATGGTAAGTCATATGTTATCTATTGATATTTAAATCTCAGATGAAGATAAGTGCATCAGTTTGTTGTGTTCTCTACCAGATTCGTGGGACATTCTGGTGATTGAAATAGGTAGCAATACAACTACCTTGAATTTTTATGACATTCTCTTAGCCTTGTTGTCAGAGGAAATGAGATGGAGAAATATGGAGGGAAAAAATGGAGATGCCTTATTTTTACGAGGAAGGTCCCAAAACAGAAACAAGAATAAGGTTTCGAGTGGGAGATATAAATCTAGAGGGAGATCTAAATCTCTAGGAAATTTTGTAAATGTGTGTTAGAAATGCGGAAAGGAGGGCACTACAAAAAGGACTGCAGATCTAAAGCTCTCAAGAAAGGAAAGGGATCTAATGATGCTCCTTCTACAGAGGCAAAAACCACCTCAAATGAAGGCGGGGATGTGTATTTGGCTTCTTCTTCAAATATACATGTAGATCATGAGGCATGGTTGATTGACTCAGGTGCATCCTTTCACTTCACTCACCATAGGGAGTGGTTCTGCGAGTATGAGAAGTATGATGGTGGTGATGTCTTCTTAGGGGATGATAAGAAGGCCAAAATCATCGAACATGGAAAAGTCAAGCTGAAGCTACAAGGTGGAAGGATTATAACACTTCTTGGTGTTTTGCATATTCCTGCATTGGCCAGAAATCTGATTTATGTAAGCAAGATGGATGATGCAGGTGTAAAAACAATGTTCGAGGAAGATACCTGCAAGATGGTTTGGGGAGCACTGGTATTAATGCGGGGAGTTCGGATTGGAACTCTATACAAGCTTCAAGGTAGCACTGTTATTGATGGGTGCAATAGTTCTGTGGATCCTGAAAGTGGAGTGGAAAGCCTAGTGGTCTATAGAGAAAAAACCATGCTATGGCATCAAAGGCTTAGACATATTAGAGAGAAGGGCCTTCAGATATTGCATAGAAATGGTACGGTAGAAGGTATGTCTAATTTCTTTCTAGATTTCAATTTCTGTGAACATTGTGTATATGGGAAGCAGAATCGAGTGAGTTTTCCTTCTGGTGCTAAGAGGGCGAAAAAGATATTAGAGCTTGTGCACAGTGATGTGTTTGGACCTGTGTCAGTTCCATCACTAGGAAATTCAATGTACTATGTTTCATTCATAGATGACTTCCCAAGGAATACATGGATATATTTCTTGAGGAAGAAATATGAAGACTTTGACAGATTTAAAGAATTGAAGGCTCTGGTGGAAAACCAGATAGAGAAGAAGATAAAGGTGCTGAGGACAGATAATGATGGAGAGTTTTTCAACAAGGAATTTGAAGAATTATGTAATAAGTGTGGTATAGAACGACAAAATAATAATCCATACACACCTCGGAAAAACAAAGTTGCAGAAATAATGAACAGAACGCTGATGGAAAAGGAAATAAGCATGCTCAATGGTACCAAATTAGGACAGGAATTCTGGGCAGAAGTAGTGGAAACTGCATGTTACCTGGTTAACAGATCACCTTCATCAGCGTTGGAGGATAAGACTCCACACGAGGTATGGACTGGTAAGAAACCCTCTCTTTCACATTTCAAGGTATTTGGATGTGATGCATATGTACATGTTCCAAAGGATAAAAGAACCAAGTTGGATAATAAATCTGAAAGGTGCATCTTTATTGGGTATAAGGATGGTTTAAAAGGTTACAAGATTTGGAACCCAGAAACAAGGAAGGTTGTGTACAGCCAAGACGTGGTGTTTATAGAGGTGAAATATGTTTTTAAACATGAATTCCTACCAAAGGAACCTGAGAAGATAGAGTTTGAGATAAAGGAGGATGAATCAGACTCTACAATAGAAGAAGATTCAGAAGAAGAAGAGCCCCAAACTCCAGTTGTCAGAAGATCAGCTCAGGAAAGAAGACAACCAGAAAGCTATAGTCCATCTGCTTTCTATTCAAATTTTTCTTTAACTATCACTGATGATGATCCCAAAACTTTCAGGGGGGAAGTGGATTCAGAGGATGGAAAACTATGGAAGGAGGCCATGGTTGATGAAATGGCATCCTTGCACAAAAATGAGGCATGGGATCTAGTGGAGTTGTCGGCTGGAAGGAAGCCCATCGGGATAAAATGGGTGTTTAAGAAGAAGATGAATGTAGAAGGCAAGTTGGAAAAATACAATACTCGGTTGGTAGCAAAAGGTTATTCCCATGTTTCAGGAATTGATTTTGGTGACATTTTTTCTCTTGTTGCCAAGGTTACTTCTATTAGATTTCTTTTCTTTGTTGTTGTTGCATTTGATTTTGAGATAGAACAGATGGATGTGAAGACAACATTACTTCACGACGATCTAGAAGAGGAGATCTACATGAAGCAACCTAAAGGCTTTAAGGTGAAGGGTAAGAAAGAACTTGTATGCAAGTTAAAAAATTCTATGTATGGGTTAAAATAGTCACCAAGGATGTGGTATCAAAATTTGATACCTATATACAGGGACTTGGCTTCACCAGAAGCAAAGAAGATCACTATGTATATCTTAAATTAATTGGTGACTGTATTATTTATTTGGTCTTGTATGTGGATGATATGTTGTTGATTGGAAATGACAAATAAATTATCTAGGATTTGAAGACCCAATTGTTCTCCAAATTCGACATCAAGGATCTTGGTGCTGCAAACTATATTTTGGGCATGGAAATTAAGAGAGATCGGGCAAAGAGGAAGCTCTAGTTAAACCAGAGGAAGTACGTCGAGACAATATTGCAAAGGTTCAATATGCAAGATAGTAAACCGGTGAAGGTTCCTATTCCTATAGGTGTAAATCTATCTGCTGAATAGTGTCCCAAGACACAAGAATAAGAGGAGGATATGTCCCGTGTTCCATATGCAAGTGCAGTGGGTAGCTTGGTGTATGCAATGGTCTATACTAAACTAGACATTGCACATGCAGTGGGAGTATTGAGCAGGTTTGTGTCAAAACCAAGGAAGTAGCATTGGACAACAGTGAAGCGGGTTTTCATATATTTGCATGGCACTAATGATTATGGTTTGTGCTACTAGGGAAGACCAGGATTGGACAGAGAATTGGACATCCGTGGTTTTGTTGATGCAAACTGGGTGAGAGATCTGAACCAAAGAAGATCTACAAGTGTGTATCTGTTTAGCCTATTTGGAGGTGCAGTCAATTGGATGAGTAAAAGACAGTCTGTAGTAGCTCTTTCAACTACAGAGGCAAAATACATGGCAAACACTCATGCAAGCAAGGAAGAATTTTGGTTGCAGAGATTGTGTTCAGGTATGGGGTTGGTGCAGCGAGCTATAAGGATAGACTATGATAGCCAAAGTGCAATTTTCTTGGCTAAGAACCCTGTTTATCATTCAAAGACAAAGCACATTGATGTTCAATATCACTTTGTTAGAGATATGGTTGAGGATAAAAGGGTGTTGCTGGTAAAGGTGGACACTTTGAATAATGTTGCAGATGCATTAACAAATTTTGTGAGCACTCAGAATTTCTCTTGGTGTAGAGAAACAATGGGTTTTGCAGAGCTGGACTAATGACTAAGCTCTCCTGTGGCCCCCTGTGGAAAGAAAACAAGTGGGAGAATGTTGGGTATGTGTTATATTATTTCCACGATTAGTTGGACCCTATTTTTCCGTGCGCGGACCCGCCAATGCTTTTTTGCATGGGTTTGCACATGGTTTTTGGGCATAATGGTTTTCGCCCCCTGATATTTTGTAGATCCAGTCAAGGTAACTATGGTTATGTTCTAATCCAGGGTTAATGGATTGGGGTTTATGAATGCTTCGGCATGTATATATATCAGTTGTAACACTAAAAGGAATATAATAAAAAATCAAGTTGGTAGTCCCAATTTGGGATCCAGGGGAAAAATCTCTATGTATATTTGTTTTATGTTTTATTCTCTCGCTATTGTTTGTTTTCTGTTTTTAAGATTCATTGCAGATAATTTATGTATAGGGTTAAAACCTACAAATATTTGGGCAATGCTATGCATGGTATTCATAGTTGCATTCCATCCATAAATGAAACTTTTGAGATAATTGATCTAACCTCATGAATAGTGCATAAATTTTTCAAGCAACGTCTTAAATTCCTTGCTATAAATGTTTACTGGCAGCAGTGGCTCTACCTGTGACAAATGAATACATTTTAAAAGCTAAGCTGTAAAGTGACCCCTGCTTTATCTTTACAACTAATTAAAGACTGATATAGAGTAATGAAATATTTTAATTTATAAAGAATTTCAAGAAAATTACAGTTAGATGATCATTGCTTTTATTTAGATTAATGAACCGAGTCAAGCATTCCAAAAAATAATTTTTTCTTCTTTAATTATTTTTACTTTAATTTTGAGAAAATTTCATTTATATCAAAAAGAGATAAATGTTTCTTCCAGTGAATCACCAATTGTTGTACGGTACAACAACCCCCCATTTTTAACTTGTTCACATCAAATAATGGGGACTCTTTCTATAAAATTTTTGGCTAAACACCTTTTAGGATTTTTATTGAGTCAATTATCTTACGATTTTGTTAATTTTTCATTTTCTTTAGATTCTTGTTTTGATTGCTCGGATGAAATCGATTTTTTATAAGCTTCTTGTTGACGCTTGTTTCGTCTCATTTGGTCAACCGATTTGTAAATGGAACTCCTTTGAAATCTAATCGAGTATGTCGCCTGGGTTAAAAAATGTGTAGTTCAATAATGCATTTAGTTTAAATATTAACCCCTAGTTAGTTATTACTAACAATTTTTTTATTTTTACTTATACATTTAAATCATAAAGCATCGGGATTTCAATCATTTATTCCAATTTTCCAATTTTCAAATAAATTACTAATCTCGAAAAAATCTAAAATGTCGAAGAAGCTATAGTTCATTTTTATCGAAGTAGCTGTCGTTTAAATAAGCAAATCATCCTTTAGATAATTTCATAAATTAATTAAAAATAAATAAATAAATTGATATTTAATATTAAATCTTAAATTAATTAAATTAATTATTATATAAAATATGATTAATTAAATTAACTTAAAATTTGATATAAAAAATAAAATAAAAAAATATTATAATAACATATCGCATCGGAAGTTTCTATGGGTGCACTTCTTAGAAAACCCGATGACCCTCTCAATGGCCGATTGCGATATCATAACCCTTGCCTTACTCTTTTTACGTTCAAACTCATTCACACTTGAGTACAAGGGGATTAAAATAGTGTAAGTATAGTATTAATGGAATTTTGAAAAGTTAGTTTTAAAGCATAAGGTAATATTAGTAGTATGTTAGTTTTAGTGGAACATTAGTTTAATGTTAGTGGATTTTTAATATAAGTTAGTTTAATTTTAGATTAAATATTAAATATTTAAATAATTAATTTTAAATATTAATTAAATTAATTAATATGTAACATATGATTAATTTAATTAGATTGAAATTTCATTATTATTTAGATTAATATTAAATAATTTATAATTAATTAATTATATATTAGTTAGTTAGACTAAGATTAATTAATAATCGCTTATTAAATAGTTATTTTAGTTTATAATTAAAAATTAAATTAGAATTGATTTTTCAAAAAAGCCGAGACTGTGAAGAAACTACAGGCGCGGCGCGTTGGGAGAAGGCGCGGCGCATCTGGTTGTCGCGGCGCATAGAGCCGCCCACTGCAGTGTAATATAGAACTGGTGCACCGCATGCAGTGAGTGCGGCGCACAGGGCCGACAAGTGAAGTTTTCATCATTTCTCCATAAAGTTGTAAAACGATTTCGCCTCCCTTGTTCCAAATCGACAAATAACGAAACTCAGCCCAGACTTGGTGTGAACTCCAGCGTTTAAAATGACAAAAAATCGAGATAGCAATGATCCGAATTGACCGCTGGAAAAGCAACTACTGCATGCGTTGAACACTGCTGCATCGTTGGCAGAGTCTGCATGCAAGCAGACATGGCTTCCGGAGGGGGTGCTGAGACCATTCCCCCCATGCTAGACCTCGTGGCATTCAAAAAACTAACTGCAGGAGCAAATAAAAGAACGCTGACAGAGATGCAACAGAAATTTGTTAAAAAACTAGATTGCATGCCTTCAGTCGAGCTACCAATTGAAGAAACTTGTAGATCTGCCCTCAATCTTGCAGACAGAGGGCTTATAGGTCAATTTACAGGCCTCTGGCCTTCACCTAAAGTAGTAGAGGAATGGGTGCAGAGGAACTGGTCTCCGCTAATATCCGAAGGGATCAAAAGCCATTTCGTTGGAAAAGGCTACTTCGTCTTTGTATTTGAAAGTGCAGAAGACAAAAACCTAATTTTCTGGAACGGACCATATTTCATGGGCCCACAAGGGTTGTACCTAAACAAATGGACCCCTGATTTCGACACGGCTCAAGATGTGCCTTCGGTTGTTCCAGTTTGGGTACGCCTCCCCCATCTTCCGCTGCACTGCTGGAACCAAAAATCACTGCAAACTATAGGCAACTCGTTGGGAAAGTACATAGATCAAGCAGTGAGGAAAGATCAGTATTCCTGCGCACGGATCTGCGTAGAGGTAGATCTGGAAGTAGGGCTCCCGGAAGCGATAAAATTAACTGTCGCAGACTGGACGCACATCCAGGAGCTAGACTATGAGCAGTTACCATTCAAATGCAGGTATTGTCATGGCTACGGCCACTTTGCAAGATATTGCAAAAAAAGGACCACAGAGGAACAGGAAAACGCAAAAGCGGAACAATGGACAAAAGTGCAGAAAGCAGGATCAGCAAAAAATAGAGGCAAGAGCAATGCAAAAGAAAACAAAACCCTGCTAGACCCCCAGGATCCTGGATCTGGGACCTCCAATCCCACATCAGCAGCAGGTATACAGATCATAGATCCTAACAAGGAAGTAGAAACAAAAGAGCCGAACAATGACAGCATGGAACAAGATCAAACCTCCCCCAGTGGTAAAAGCAAAGAGGTAGAAGGGAAGCAAACAGCAATTCCAGAAATTACCCCTTCTCCCTCATATGCAGACATAGCTAGGAAGAAAATCATAGATCCACTCAGCTCCTCAGAGGAAGAGACCTTGGAGAGGCCTGCTAAAAGAGCAGGAAGGAAGTCACGCAGAGAAGCAAGGGAGGAAGAGGCAGAGAGACAAAAAAGTCAAGGAAGCCATTCCACAATAGAAATGTCAATCAGAAGAAGCACAAGAACAAGGCCTCCAAAAGGAGGAATAAGCACTACTCCCAATAGTAAGCAATGAGAATCGTCTCTTGGAACTGCAGAGGATTGGGGAACCCGTCAAAAGTCGAAGCAGTCAAAGATCTTATGAAAACGGAACCAGCAGAGATCCTATTGCTCCAAGAGACAAAAATTGAAGGGGATACTCTTCTAGAAATCAGCAAAAAGAAATGGCAAAATAATTCAGGTAAAACAGTGAGCGCAAGGGGCTCTGCAGGTGGAATAGCCACCCTATGGAAGGAGGACCAATTCAAGCTAGTCAACACACACACCACTCAGCACTGGATCTTCACTGAGCTGAAGCACATAGCAAGTAAGTTAACTATTGCCTTATTCAATCTTTATGTTCCGGTAACCTATGCAGAAAAAAATTAAAAAATTTAAAAAAAATTTAAAAAAAAATAAAATAAAATAAAATAAATAAATAAATAATAAAAAAATAAAAATAAAATAAAAAATTTGTTGGCAAAATTTAAATGAATTTTTGGAACTAAAATCACCAAATAACATAATCATAGCCGGAGATCTCAACATAGTGATGAAAGGAAAAGAAAAAAGAGGTGGCAGAAGTAGCAGGGATCAAATGCTACATGTGGTAGAAGACATAATACTACAATGGGAATTACTGGATATCAAACCAAAGAAAGGGTTATACACTTGGACAAATAACAGGACAGGTGCAGATCATATCTCAGCAAGACTTGACAGATTCCTAGCACAAAGCACTTTACTCCTGGAAAGAAGGATCATCTCCTCAGATATCCTTCCAAAACTTACCTCTGACCACAAACCCATCCTACTCTCGATGGAGGAGGAAGAGAACTTGGGCCCAATCCCATTCAGATTCAGCCCGCTTTGGAGAGAAAGAAGTGGTTTTCAAGAGACAGTCAGAAAAGCCTGGTCACTTTCAGTCACAGGCTCTCCTAGCTATGTATGGGAACAAAGGTTAAAGAAAACCAAGAAGGCTTTGAAAGAATGGAGCAAGATTCCTACATGCACACCCAACAGTCAAAGAAAGGAAGCAGTACAACAATTGGAAAATCTACAAAGAGAAATGGATTCTGCAGACATAACAACAGCAGAGCTGGATAAAGAGCAGGCAGCCCAATGCAACACCTTCTGCTCATTTAAGATAGAAGAAGACTATTGGAGATTAAAGTCTCGCAGTCTATGGTTGGAATCTGGGGATAGGAACACCTCTTATTTCCACCGGCAATGTAGAGCACGCCTTTCTCGAAACCAGATCTCTAAAATCTCAACCTCTGATGGGACGCTTTGCAAGGGAATAGATCAAATTAAAGAGGTTGCAGGCACGCACTTCCAAAATCTATATAGTAAAGGGAATGAAGGCGAAAAAGAAGAAAATGAAGAGTTCCTCAAAAACATCCCATCGTTGGTACCCAAGGACGATAATATAGCTCTCCTGAAGCAGGTCACTGAGGAAGAAATCAGCAAAATAATCTGGACCATGGAACCCGATAAAGCACCCGGGCCAGATGGATTCACAATCCACTTTTATAGAATATGCTAGGAAATAATAAAAGCAGATTTAATCAGAATGATCAAAGGTTTTTTGCAGAAAGCAAAGATGGGAGGCAGCACAAACTCAACCTTCCTAGTACTAATACTGAAAGAAACCAATCCGGAAAATTTTGAAAGGTTCAGGCCTATTTCATTATGTAATGCATCATACAAAATAATAGCAAAGATCATCGCTAACAGAATGAAACCCCTGCTAGGAAATCTCATCTCCCCCTCACAAGGAGGTTTCGTCAAAGGAATACACATCTTGGATAACGTCATCCAAGTTCAGGAAACTATACATTCCAGCAACAGAAGAAAAGAGAAAGGAATGCTGGTCAATCTTGATATGGCCAATGCATTCGATAGAGTCAACTTGTCATTCCTTTATAAAGTTCTTCGGAATTTTGGCTTCTCGGAAGAGTTTGTAGAATTAATAAAAGCATGCACCAGTAGGCCTTGGATAGCCCCAATGGTAAATGGGAGGCCAGCCAGTTTTTTTCAAGCCTTGAGAGGTCTAAGGCAAGGATGCCCCCTCTCTCCCTATCTATATATACTTCTGGCGGACACACTGAGCAGAAAGCTTGAGCTGGACAAAAAAAATGGAAATGCTCCAGGTCTGCGAATAAGGAAAGAGCTGGAGCCTGTCAATCACGCCCTTTTTGCTGATGATTCACTCATGCTGGGCGGGGCTTCCTGCAGAATAGCCAATGCGTACAAGTCCACCTTACAAGCATACTGCAAAGTCTCAAGGGCCTTGATAAATGAACGGAAAAGTGCAGTTTACAGATGGAACGTTGAAGAAGCAGAAATTCAGAATGTAGCAAGTATATTGGGGTTCAAAGGTCATTCAAAAAGGGATAAAATTAATTACCTTGGGTTGCCACTCACCTTGGGCATAAACAGGTGCGCACTGTGGGAGGAAGTTTTGAGCAAAATCAAGTCAAAAATTGAATTCTGGGGTGGGCAGTGGCTCACCCACGGAGGCAAACTTATACTGATAAAACAGTGCTCTCTGCACTCCTAATTTACCAGGCCTCGTTCTTTCTGGCCCCAAAATTAATCAGAGGACAGCTAAACAAACTCCTGAGAGATTTCTTATGGCATGGAGGCAGGGGAAATCAGCGAAAACTCCACTTGGTGAAGTGGGAAACTGTAAAACGCTCACTCAGAGATGGAGGGCTGCAAATCAGAGATCCTGAGCAAGTGAACATAGCTCTTGGCTGCAAGATACTCTGGCACATGTTCATCGACTCTAATCACCCAGCCTGCAGAACGCTAAGATACAAATACCTTCCTGGAGCATCGCTAAGCCAACTGGAAAACGCAGTCAGAAAACGTGGAACCCATCTGTGGGAGCTGTGCAAAAGGAGCATACCAGTCTTCATCAAACATCTCTATCGAATCCCTGGAAGTGGTAGAAAGGTTAAACTCTGGAATGACAGAATAATGGGGAACAATCCACCTGAATCCAAGACAGAGTACCCTGATCTGCGCAATCTGCTAAAAGAAAGAGGCATAAAATGACTTTCAGAGATCTTGGAGTGGGATGAACAAGGCAGCTAGCAGGCGTGGAGGCTCAATGACATTCCAAATCATTTAATCCAACAAACAGCCCGACTCAAAGCCGATCTGAAAGATGCATCCCCTGTGCATCAGAACGCTGTGGATACCTGGGGATGGGGGTCTTTAGGCAAATACACCTCTACAAAGGGATTTGAAGCTCAGCAAAGTCAGCGCAACTGTATGCAACCCTCAGCGTTTTGGAAGCAGGTGTGGGATGCGACGGCGCTCCCAAAAATCAATTTCTTTTTCTGGAGTGTTATGCAGAAAACAAATTTAACAGGAGAAAATCTTATGAAGAGAAACTTCACAGGGCCGCATAGATGCGTCCTATGCAAACAGAACGATGAAACAATTGATCATCTATTTGTAGCATGCTCTTTCGCAACTAAAGTATGGGAACTCACCCTCCATGGATTGAACAGTGCGACTCCAGCAAATTTGACAGTAACTGAACTCTTCACGACATGGAAAGACCGCTACCCCTCGAGCATCAACAGTAAGTCAATATGGGCCAGGGTATGGATCACTATTCCAAAGTACGTGTGCTGGAAACTGTGGTTAGCTAGGAACGAACAGATTTTTAACAATGTATGTTGGAATCCGACCACAGTGGCAGTCAAAGCAAAAGGCCTACTCCTTGAAACCTTGAGCAACCAACCGCTAAAAGACGAATCCACACTACTGCCTGCTGAAAGGAAATGGCTTAGGACTTTTGCATTTCGAAACAAAAATCAAAGTGCAGTGAGACCCCATCAAAATCCAGAATGGAGACTAAGAGGTAAAGATGAAGAATTTCAGAATTGGTGGCGAAAACAAGGAACAACGACGATCTTCTTCGACGGAGCATCTAAAGGAAATCCTAGTACAGCAGGCGCTGGAGGACTCATTCTCTCTCAAGACGGATCTTCTAAAGAGACCTACAGTTGGGGCTGAGGACAGCGGACCAACAATCAAGCCGAAATCTTGAGCTTGATAAAAGCCTGTCAAATCGCCAAAGAAAGAGGAATCAGAGAAATCCAGGCATTCGGAGACTCTGAAATGTTGATTAAAAAAATCCATATGGAAAGCAAGTTCAACGACACTGTCCTAAATAAGAACCTCCAAAGGCTTCAGAACATAATTTAAGAGTTTACCACCTTCAATTGCTATCATATTCTTAGAGAATCGAATAAGGAAGCTGACAAATATGCCAACCAAGGCTGCACACTAGCTCAGGGAGAACTCAGCATAAACAGCAAAGCGCCAGTTCAAATATGTATCCCATGACAAGAGATAGAGATTGTAATAGAAACAGCAAGTAGAAATGTAATGAAGGTTGCTTTGGCTCTAGCCCAGCTTGATCTCATCTATAAATAAAAACACTATCCGTTACAGTAAAAAAAAAAAAAAAAAAAATTAGAATTAATTATTAGTTAATTAGAGGCTAATTTAGGATTAAATTTTTAATTAAAATTCTGATTTTTAGCCTAGCAACAGAATTTCCAGATTTATATCAGATTTGACTTATCAACTTTGGAGGCTCATAGATTGAGTTTTACTTGGCCAAATGAGGCCCAAGACGGCTCATTGGAAAGAGAAAATCAAAGAGAACATTTCTGAGGAGGTTTCACTAACAAATTTGATCATTTATTGGGTCAAAAATCAGGTAGAAGATCAAGCTCTGAATTTCTAAAATAAATCAATTTTATGAGTTTTGTTTTCTTCATTTTCATTTGCCCGGCCTCTTCTAATTCCATATTCATGTATCAATAATATCCTTGGTTAATTAAAACCGTTATTAGCATCAATAAGAAGCTCAAATTTCATTTTTATTTATTTAAATAGAAGGATTTGTTTTAATGCTAGAAATAATATTTCGATTTTATTGTTGCATCTTAATTCATTTTAATTTATTTTTGCAGGAAAAACAATAGAATGGATATTGAAGAAAAAGATTTCAATCAATTAGAAGACTCCAGCAATTAAATACTGGAATTTTTTAGCAATTAAAATGAGATTGGGTAGATTTTTCTTCAACAAATTCTTTTCTCAAAATACTTTTGGAAAGATTATAAATTGCAGATTGCAAAATGTAAAAGAGGCTGCTCTCCTCTGCAATTCCAGTCTTCTAAAAGCATTTCTGTAATAAGAATTTAGAGTTGTAAATGAAGAGGAGAGAAAATTTCAGATCTAAACATTATTGAGGGTTTTTCTTTATCTCTTGAATTATGCATGATGGGCAGAGTTTGCATTTCTGCAGCTCTAGTTTTGAAAGCAGAAATTCAAGTAATGTAAAGTACTGTTAGAGACCAGGATTAGATAGGCGGATTCAATTAATTGGTATTTTTGGCATTTTTGTATCAAATACAAGTTTCATTTTTATGTTAATAAAATTGTTGTTTCATTTTATTCATGTTTTGGCATTTCTTTTGATATGGATAATTTGTCTCAAATTGTTATGTATCTCTGTTCGTATGAATTACACTCTGATTTCTAAGTAACCATTACTTAGCAATCTATCTTATGAAACTGATTTATTAAATAGTAATGTGTTGTGAATTTCTTCCACATATTATTGTTTAATTATTGGCTTGACTGATTTGTCAATCAATATCATTTTCGTGAATTTCTTCCGGAGTGTTGTTGATTTATTATTTCAGTCAAATGGTCTCAATAGAATGTGTTTGGTATTCACAAATGTGAGCCAATTGAATTTCTTCGTTGGTTTGGCATTAATTAAAAGCCAGACATATTTTAATCCTCATTATTTAATTATCTTTCTCTTAGTTGGGTTAGATTTTCATCTATCTAATTGAGATAGGATTTAGATTAGTTTCTTTTGCTTGCATTATAGAATAAGTTTGCATTTAGATCAATTTCTACATTCTTTTAAGACCTCTTCTCAAAGAGGCAAAAATCTTAGTTGTGGTTTGGCTAAACCCAAATCAGCTTAAGGGCCATTCTCTTGCCTGATCAGCAAGAAGAATCAATTTGATATCCCTGTTTATTGGTAGTTAATGATACATCGTAAACCAATAGCGATAGGGAAAAGGTAACTAGACCTAGTTAAACCAGTCGGAGCCACTATCATAAACGGAAAAGGAGTTTTATTAAGGTCCGGACCGGGTGGTTATCCCCCAATGTTGTAGCAACGATTTTCAAGGCTTCAACATTTTTGGCACTAGAAGGAAGGCCTAAAACTTGTTGTCTATTGGAGTCTTTTCAATTCTAACATCTCATTTTTATTACAAATGACTCCTTTAAAACTTCCAATTTGGAGTTGTATATATGGACGTGCATCTTCCAATACTCCACCCGAAGTGGTAAGACTCTTATCTTAGGTAAAATTTAATGGTAAGAAAAAAGTATTCTGCTTTTAATCATGTCTTTCAATTTATTCAAAATGTTTCAAATTATGATTTTCAAGGAATTGATGAAGGCATTTTATGCAGAATTTTTACTCTCACATTTGTGGCAAAAGCTAAAAACTGGTGTAGAACTTTTCCGGTTGCCTCAATTCACAGTTGGGATCAATTTGTTACACTTTTCATTTGTAAATTTGACGGATACGATTATGAACAGGGATGCGATGAAATTGAATATCTACGAAGATTTGAAAATGTGTCTGTTAGAGATTTTAATATTCGATTTCATTTAAATTGTTTAAGATTTAAAGATGAAGATAAACCTACGGATGAAGAATCACTAGATTGGTTTGAATATATTTGCTCTCTTCCTCTCATTCCCAATCCATATGAAATTAGTTCAAGCTTTGTTCCATCCCCTTCTAACATAAATGAGAATTCCAATATGGATGTGCAAATAAATTATGATGAAGTGGTCTCACAAAGCTTGGAAAATATTTCTATTCAAATGCAAGAAGACAATAGCAGCAATTTTGGAAAAAGAACTGCCTTGAAATCTGAAAATTACTCTGTATTAAATTCAGAAAATCAGATCACAAATCAACAAGTACAAGCAGCAATCAAAGTAAATAATAAAATGAAAACTGCTATACAAATTTCTGAATTTTTTCATGATGAACAAATGTTGAAAACGGAGCAGCAAAGCAGCCTTCTTCAAGAAAGCATGAGTATACAAAAGAATGATCTAGAATCTGGAATTTATAGTGAGCATGATGTACAAGAGTTCTCAAACAGAGAAAATTTTGAATTCATTATTTTTTATTCTCATTTTTCCCTTTATCTTGATATTTTTAATGTTGGTAATTTCTCTCCTCTTGGTATTAATGATATTTTAGAAAATAAAGAGGATGATCTAAATGAATTACCAATAAGTCATTATCAAGATAGAGAAACAATTATTGATCATTCTTTTGCCATTAATGAACATAAAATTTGTATTCCTCCTTGTTTTGATATATTGGACGAGATCGAAGGGAATTCTAAAGAATATTGTGAAGTCATTTATGATAATTACTCTGATATCAAGGATGCTGATTTCTATTCTTCTCAAGAGAATCCTCATGATAAAATTCAAATAACATCTGTGAATGAGGAACATTTCAATTTAGAAATTATTCCAACCAATCATCATTCTGGAGCAGCAAATTATCTGCATGCTTTCACCATTCAGGAAAACATTCCAATTTATGATCAAAATCCCATTCCTGCTCATAATTCTCTTTCTAATTCACAAGTTGGAATTGGCAATTATTCAAATTCCATTATTCTCACCAATCCTTGTAAAAAAGAAATTATTTCAAAACAATCCTAATTGTGTTGTAACATTATATGTACCAATAAGGATTTCATTTTATTTTTTCTTTCATATTTATTTTGTTCAAATTTAGATTTGTTTTGTGATTTTATTTTTCAAATTTTTGACACTCTACGCTGGCATATTGAGCACTTTAAAAGTGAACACTCAATTGATGCATTGCCTTATTGGAAAATTGAAGTTTCATATTATAATCATGAATATCAAAAGCTATTGATATTTCAATTTCAATCAAAGCTAATGTTTTATCAAAAGCCTCTATTTTCCCAAAGGCAGTGCCAACAAGAGAATGTATTTTTACAATCTGGCCAGCAATCTAATCCAATTGATAATTTTCCATCTTATTTGACAGATTTCCATCCATTTTTCATTAACTCGTTTGAAAATTGTTTGGAAAGTTTTCCTTTATGGAAAATTGTTAATAGTTTAACACTTACACATAACACTAACAATTTTTTTCAGGCCTTTCAAATTAAAAGCTCAGATCCACAATCTGGCATGTCATCTCCTCTTTTAAACATTTTCCAATCATTAATGGAAACCCATCCATATTTTTATGATCCAATTGGAATTCAGTTGGAAAAGATATTTCAAAAGAAGGAGATTGTAAATAAGTTGTTAATAATAACTGTACATTCTGATTATAGATTTAATTTTCTTAGTTCAATTAGATTTGTATTTTTTGTTAATAACATTTGAACTGTACATATATGCAGGAGTTAAAATGAGAGAATGGTTACACTGGAAATATGACTATACCTAGTCATTTTCATGTATATGGTTAAAATAGAAGTAGGATTAATTTAGTTTGTTTGTTTTATGTAGTTAATTTATTCTTAATATTTCTTCTAGATAAAAAATAAAACGAGCAATCAGCCCTTCTCATTTCATATACATATTCAGAGAAATGTTTTCCTCTTATCAGAAAATTTCTAATTCTTACTCCTCATTTTTTAAATCAAAATTTATTTCAGCAATATCTCTACTCTGCCTATTTTGAATAACATCTTGACTAAATTCAATTGAAATTGCACTTGGAACCAATCACCTCAAAGCCATTTTTCTCTATTTTTGAAATGTCCTCGTATGATTTTCTCTTAAAAATTTATTTGTTAAAGGTTTTGAGGATATAAAAGCTTCATGATCTCATTATCCTGTGAAATGTATGACTGTCTATTATAAGCTTAATTCCAATTTAATCATTATTATTCAGTCTAACCTTTCATTGTAATCACATGAAGTTCATATTACCTTCTTCGAAATTTGTTAAATGATCTTAAGGGTGTCCATTTTGCTGTGTGCACACATTTAAATCTGTGTTGATATTTTTCCATAAATAGTGGCTTTATCCCATCCTGATCTTTAGTTTATTATCTGATGCTGCAATACGTATCATATTTATTTACTAAAGGCATTATTAAACAGTCACTATAAAAATACAGATTTTTCTCAAATTAATTCGGAATGAGCAGAGGAAATAAATTGTTGTTGCAATTAAAAAGGAAGCCTATTTTCATATTTATTTCTGGTGAATTTTATGAGTTTCAGATTTCCTGAACATGAATAAACAAATTTTATTTAGGCTGACTGCACACTCTGATTTAGAATAAATAAGAGATGAGTTTGAACAAAGTTAGAATTTTGATAAATCAAAGGAAGAATTAGAAGATTCATAAGGTAAAATCCACAGACAAATTCCTTCCAAGTACGCATTTACAAGTTCATTTTCATCTATTATTAGTTTCTCTTTTCCTTAGTTTATTCTTGATTCTTGTTCTGTTTTATTTGCAGTTTTTCATTTGTTTTCAAAACCTGAAGTAAGTAGCAAACCCATTTCAAATTTGCAACAGGTTCAGGGAAATTTTATTTATGATTCATTAGAATTTGAGCATTCTTTAACTTTTCTTTCATTCATTTAGAAAATCCAATTGAAATTCAAAACAGTATCGCAAGATTCATATCAAAAATGTTCCAACTTGATTTTCATATTTCCAATGCAAGATCTCCGATGTGTTACATCATTCAATTTTTCATAAAATACCAAATCACATATCGCATTGGAATAAATTGAAAGGTTTGTTTTTCATTACAAAAGTTATGATGCGATGAATTGGATAGCAAACACGCACATCGCATTTAACATAAGGTTAATTCATTTCAAACGTTCCGATGCGATGAACCCAATCGGCAATCGCAAATCGGGGAAATTACATTCTAATATATCCATTTGCAAAAACTCCGATGCAATAAAGTTCAAATCGCAATCGCGAATTGGTAAAATCATATCACAATTGGTTAAAAGGTCAAACTTTTAAAAAGTTCCGATGTGATGAAGTCTAATCGCAATCGCATTTCAGCAGAATCCTATCACAGTTGATTTGTTCATTTCAAAAAGTTTCGATGCGATGAACCCAATCGACAATCGCAAATCGGAGAGACTTCATTTTGATATATCCATTTGCAAAAAACTCTGATGCGATAAAGGTCAAATCACAATCGCAAATTATTAAATTAGTTAAGGATTAATTTTAAAAGACCTCTGATGCGATAAGTCTAATCACAAATCGCAAATCGGGAAGAAAATTGAATACATCATTGTGCACTCATTTTAAAAGTTGTGATGCGATAACTCATCGTCGATTTCTCATCACTCATCGTTTTTCACTAATCGCCGATTGTTTATCGCTTATCATTCTTCGCTCATCACCGATTATTATATCATTCGCATCGTTGCTATCACAAGAATCATATTGGCATTTCCAACATGACTATTTTCCAATATTCCGATATGCCGATATCGATATTGCTTATCACATTTTTTATACTCATATCATAATGTCGAAAGCCAAGTCATCCATCACATTGTCGATATCGCAATCGCTTCATCGCATTTTTTCATGGTCATGTCACTATTCTGAATCTGCGATGAGCAATGTGCAATGTGCAAAATATAAATCGCAAGATGCGGTGTGCAATGTGAAATTTGCGATATGATTGTTCGTGATCCTAAATATAACATTTCTTCAATGGTATGATCGCTCCATCTCATCGCACATATCCTTTTCGCATGAATTCATATCAGAAATTTTCTACTGCAACCCCCGATGCGATAAACTCTAAACGCATGCCTCTACATGCAATATGAATCATCCGATAAAGCATTGTGTTAATTTAAACCAATCTTGGGTAATCGCTATAATACTAAAATGATTAATGACAAATTTGTAGCATATTCAAATCATTTTGATTTCTCATATATTTCAATTTTAAATAATTCCATAATTATATATGAAATTCAAGACCTCTCTATTTTAAATTTCATTATCTTAAATTTGGTCTTAAATCTGAACAAATCATAAAAATCATAGAATTTATATAAAACTTATAATACTTTGAGAACATTCATCACTGCAAATTCTCAATCTCATTTCTAATGCATTTGTTTTAATTCCCTTGAACACAAAACATTCCATTTTTACATTTTACTGCTTGCTTTAGTTTAAATAAAATAAATAATGATTTTGGGTTATAGAATTTTGGTTAGTTTTCCTTTTTCATATTTTTATTGTCAACTAAAAGAAGAAGTCAGCTATTATTGGAGAAATTGATACCTTCAGGTAAGATCAAATGCAATTATCTAATGGTAAGATTCATGTACCCACTTTCATTAATTTCCATTTCATTACTTTAGTTTCATTTTTGTTTTTTAAATTATGTTGATATAAAAAATATGTTTTGCATCTCTTCATATCAGCTTTCAATCATTTGCCAAATCATATTTTGGAATCCCTATGCTCTTCTCCCGGTTTTATTTCAAGAAGCAGCGATAGTCTTCATTGAAATAGCTACACTAGGAAGTTTTTGAACCTTTAATATGTTTCTTTAAAAGCATTCCTTTTATTAGAAAATGATTAAGATAATGCTTTGAAAACGAGAAGATTGACATCAAACAAAAATTTTTCATTATGACTGAATTTTATCATCACTAATATCTAAAGCCTAAAACACTTACAATCCTGCAAGGTATAAGTTTTTTGGATCTCGACATAAGAAGGAATGATTACATGATTATTTTCTTTTACTTCATGTTGTTGAGACATTTGGTATAAACATTCTTATTAGAGTTTGTATTTCAAAACTTGGATTTTCCTTTCCACTTTTTAATTGCTTCATTTTTATTTTTGTTTGTTGATTTCTTTTCTCACTTTAGCTTAAGGAGTTTTTTCCTTTGGTTTTTAGTTTTGATTTTCGTGACTTTTCCATGATTTATATGGAAGGCCTTCTTGTTACCTAACAATGGCTGGCATACATAGGAAAAAATGATTAATAGTCTCCTATTAGTTTTTTCTTAAATCTCTTAGCAAAATTTGTTTTTCTTAATATAAAGGTAGACATACTTAAGGAAGAGATTACAAAACAAGAGAAGTTGACGAAATATCATGAAATCTGAGAAATTTCTTTTTCATCAAAATTGTAATCATTTTGAGATTTTAATATTTTATTAAAATCTTTCAAAATTATATTATCAGTCAAGAAAAGTTATTTTTAACCAAGTAAAGACACTTTACAGCAAAGCACTTTTAACTCTGAAATTGTCATTCTGAACTCTTAAGGAGTTAATGATTCTCCCTATTTAAAAAAGTTTTATTTTTCTAGAGTTTAATCCAAAAATATATTTAAAACTTAAAAGATAAGAAGTCTCATCATGAGCCTGCTTACCATGATCATAGGGGAAAAATAGGCTGACATTACCAACACTGCTAAACAAACCAGGGTAATGGCTTATAATTGCAAACAATTGTAAGACAAGGGGTCTCATCACGAGCCAGCTTGTTCAGTCCAATTATAACCAGTGAATGGAATTATCAAATATCTGGCTACCAAACCAGGACAATGGCTTTTAAGAATTAAAAAAAAAACAAACAAACAAACAAACAAACAAAAACAAAACAAAACATATATAAATGGATTTATCTCGAGGTTAATTGATGATTAAAAGGTAACCCTGTCGAGACTATAGATGTTTGTTGGCAGCAGTGGCTCTACCTGTGACAAATGAGTACATTTTAAAAGCTAAGCTGTAAAGTGACCCTTGCTTTATCTTTACAACTAATTAAAGATTGATATAGAGTAATGAAATATTTTAATTTATGAGGAATTTCAAGAAAATTATAGTTAGATGATCATTGTTTTTATTTAGATTAATGAACCGAGTCAAGCATTCCAAAAAATAATTTTCTCTTCTTTAATTATTTTTACTTTAATTTTGAGAAAATTTCATTTATATCAAAAAGAGATAATTGTTTATTCCAGTGAATCGCCAATTGTTGTACGATACAACAACCTCTCATTTTTTACTTGTTCACATCAAATAATGGGGACCATTTCTATAAAAATTTTGGCTAAACACCATTTAGGATTTTTATTGAGTCAATTATCTTACGATTTTGTTAATTTTTCATTTTCTTTAAATTCTTGTTTTGATTGCTCGGATAAAATTGATTTTTTATAAGCTTCCTATTGACACTTGTTTCGTCTCATTTGGTCAACCGGTTTGTAAATGGCACTCTTTTGAAGTCTAATCGAGTATGTCATCTGGGTTAAAAAATGTGTAGTTCAATAATGCATTTAGTTTAAATATTAACCCCTAGTTAGTTATTACTAACAATTTTTATTTTTACTTATACAGCCAAATCATAAAGCATCGGGATTTCAATCATTTATTCCAATTTTCCAATTTTCAAATAAATTACTAATCTCGAAAAAATCTAAAATGTCGAAGTGGCTGTAGTTCATTTTTATCAAAGTGGCTGTAGTTTAAATAAGCAAATCATCCTTTAGATAATTTCATAATTTAATTAAACATCATTAAAATAAAACCAAAAAAAAGAAATTGATATTTAATATTAAATCTTAAATTAATTAAATTAACTATTATATAAAATATGATTAATTAAATTAAATTAAAATTTGATATAAAAAATAAAATAAAAAAATATTATAATAACACGTCGCATTGGGAGTTAATCATCGTATTGGAAGTTTCTTTGGGTGCACTTCTTAGAAAACCCGATGACCCTCCCGATGGTCGATTACGATGTTATAACCCTTGCCTTACTCTTTTTACGTTCAAACTCATTCACACTTGAGGACAAGGGGATTAAAATAGTGTAAGTATAGTATTAATGGAATTTTGAAAAGTTAGTTTTAAAGCATAAGGTAATATTAGTAGTACGTTAGTTTTAGTTTTATGTTAGTATTAGTGGAACATTAGTTTAATGTTAGTGGATTGTTAATATAAGTTAGTTTAATTTTAGATTAAAAGTTAGTTTTAAAGCATAAGGTAATATTAGTAGTACGTTAGTTTTAGTTTTATGTTAGTATTAGTGGAACATTAGTTTAATGTTAGTGGATTGTTAATATAAGTTAGTTTAATTTTAGATTAAATATTAAATATTTAAATAATTAATTTTAAATATTAATTAAATTAATTAATATGTAACATATGATTAATTTAATTAGATTGAAATTTAATTATTATTTAGATTAATATTAAATAATTTATAAATAATTAATTATATATTAGTTAGTTAGACGAAGTTAATAATAGCTTATTAAATAGTTAGTTTAGTTTATAATTAAAAATTAAATTAGAATTAATTATTAGTTAATTAGAGACTAATTTAGGATTAAATTTTTAATTAAAATTCTGATTTTTAGCCTAGCAACAGAATTTCCAAATTTATATCAGATTTGACTTATCAACTTTGGAGGCTCATAGATTGAGTTTTGCTTGGCCAAATGAGGCCCAAGACGGCTCATTGGAAAGAGAAGATCGAGAAGAACATTTCTAAGGAGATTTCACTAACAGATTTGATTATTTATTGGGTCAAAAATCAGGCAAAAAATCAAGCTCCGAATTTCTAAAATAAATCAATTTTCTGAGTTTTGTTTTCTTCATTTTCATTTGCCCAGTCTCTTCTAATTGCAGATTCATGTATCAATAATATCCTTGGTTAATTAAAATCGTTATTATCATCAATAAGAAGCTCGAGTTTCCTTTTTATTTATTTAAATAGAATTTGATTGGATTTGTTTTAATGCTAGAAATAATATTTCGATTTTATTGTTGCATCTTAATTCATTTTAATTTCTTTTTGCAGGAAAAACAATAGAAGGGATATTGAGGAAAAAGATTTCAATCAATGAGAAGACTCCATCAATTAAAGACTGGAATTTTTGAGCAATTAAAATGGGATTGGGCAGATTTTTCTTCAACAAATTCTCTTCTCAAAATACTTTTAGAAAGATTATAAATTGCAGATTGCAAAATGTAAAAGAGGTTGCTCTCCTCTGCAATTCCAGAATTCTAAAAGCATTTCTGTAATAGGAATTTAGAGTTGTAGATGAAAAGGAGAGAAAATTTCAGATCTGAACATTATTGAGGGTTTTTCTTTATGTTTTGAATTATGCATGATGGGCAGAGTTTGCATTTCTGCAGCTCTAGTTTTGAAAGCAGAAATTCAAGTAATGTAAAGTACTGTTAGAGACCAGGATCAGAGAAGCAGATTCAATTAATTGTTATTTTTTGCATTTCTGTATCAAATATCAGTTTCATTTTTATGTTAATAAAATTGTTGTTTCATTTTATTCATGTTTCGGCATTTCTGTTGATATGGATAATTTGTCTCAAATTGTTATGTATCTCTGTTCTTATGAATTACACTCGGATTTCTGAGTAACCATTACTTAGCAATATGTCTTATGAAACTGATTTATTAAATAGTAATGTGTTGTGAATTTCTTCCACATATTATTGTTTAATTATTGGCTTGACTGATTTGTCAATCAATATCATTTTCGTGAATTTCTTCCGGAGTGTTGTTGATTTATTATTTCAGTCAAATGGTCTCAATAGAATGTGTTTGGTATTCACAAATGTGAGCTAATTGAATTTCTTCGTTGGTTTGACATTAATTAAAAGCCAGACATATTTTAATCCTCATTATTTAATTATCTTTCTCTCATTTGGGTTAGATTTTCATCTACCTAATTGAGATAGGATTTAGATTAGTTTGTTTTGCTTGCATTATAGAATAAGTTTGCATTTAGATCAATTTCTACATTCTTTTAATACCTCTTCTCGAAGAGGCAAAAATCTTAGTTGTGGTTTGGCTAAACCCAAATCAGCTTAAGGGTCATTTTCTTGCCTGATCAGCAAGAAGAATCGATCTAATATCCTTGTTTATTGGTAGTTAATGATACATCGTAAACCAATAGCAATAGGGAAAAGGTAATTGGACCTAGTTAAACCAGTCGGAGCCACTATCATAAACAGAAAAGGAGTTGTATTAAGGTCCGGACCGGGTGGTTATCCCCCAATGTTGTAGCAACGATTTTCGAGGCTTCAACACCTGCTTGACAATTTTAGGTTCTCTATAATAATATTTTGCCCAGCCTTTGAGAGCTCCACGCACAAGCTTTAATTTATTCTCCCATATATGCATTGGACATCCCTGAACATGTTGATGCCAATTGCTTTCCACAATGGATCTTGCCTCAGGGGAGTCACTCCATAAAGGGTTGTAGCGGAAGGGCAGAGGCCCAAGGTTTGATTGTTCACCAAGGACAAGGTTGACAAGGTAGTGGTCCAAGGCCTAGCAAGGAAAAATGGAAGAGGTTGCCACAGAGAAGAGGGAGATGAGGGAGACAACAACAAAAAAGTGGTCTAGTCTTTCCATGATGTTCCCTGGCCCAAGCCTGCAGTTGCTCCATGTAAAAATTCTATTTTTGGGCATGATGTCCACCAAGCCACGATCTCTTATGATGTTCTTCAGCTGATACCTTGAAGGTTCAGGAGTAAAAGTGCCCCCTATTTTCTCTTTTGCATGCATAACCAAATTCAGATCCCCTCCAATGATGAAGTTGTTATTGTCCTTCCCTTTCATGTCAGATTGTAAAGTGCACCAGCAAGCTTCTTTATCTCTATAGTGATTTGGACCATATATGTTATAAACTATTATCATTACATCCTCTTGGATTTTTTGAAGCTTAAATTTATCCAATCTTGGGCATTTAAATTTGACATCTGTTTCCATGATTTTTGGTTCCAAATTGTTGCTATTCCTCCCGAAACGCCTCTGGACTCTACTACTGTGCATGTGTAATTTCTGATTCTATTTATGATGCTTCCCATAACTTTTTCTCCTTGCTTGGTTTCTTGGAGAAGAATTATGTCCAGTTGTTCCTTTTTGATGAGATCTCTTAAGAATTGTTTTTAGAGGGGTGCCCTAATCCCCTACAGTTCCATGTGAGTGCTTTCCTTATTTAAGGAATGCAGGCTGAGACCCTGTCTTCCCTCATGTTTCTTGTTGGTTTGATTCTTTTTTGTTTAGCCCTCCAATAAAGGTATCTATTGGGTGTTGATTTCCTAGAGCAATGTCTTTCTGAGTTGCTTCATCCCTGTGATGTTTAGCATATTTTCTTCTAGGTCCAGTTTTTTTTAAGGTTTCCAAGACTGATCCCAACTCCTTTGCTGCACTTCTGGAGACTATCTGGGCAGATGATGGTTCAACTAAGGATGAGGGAGGGCATGATTTGGAAGGGGATGGTTGTGGAAGAGATTCAAAGGGGAAGGTGGAGAGAGAAAGCTGGGGGGGTTCCTCTTCCAAAGTGGCCAAAGCAGTGAAGGGGTTGGAAGAGATGGGGGAGGGTTCAGGGGTTTGGAAGGGGACCAGAGGGGGTTCAGGTTAAGTTTGGGTCCTAGGAGTTGCAGAATGAGAGGATGGATGAGCTGCTGAAGCTCCAGCATTTATGGGATTTGGGGCAAATTTTTTTTTTTTATGACTTCCCATTGTGATTCAAGGTGAGCGTTTTCAACCTCTATTTTTTTTGTGCATCTATTATCAAAATGATTGTATTTTTTACATACCTTCCACTTGAAGGGTATTTTTTCCTAGTCCGGATGTTGAATGTGCGTCCAGTTGTCCACCTTCAACTTGATCGCCTCCAGAAGACCTTTCCCCAATTATACCTCCACACAAATTCTTGCGCAAACTTGCATGTTGTCCTTCGACTCACTTCTGTCGATGAACTTGCCAACAAAATTCCCAATTGCTCTAACTGATTCATCCCCCCAACAGTGAAGGGGAAGATGAGGAAGACAAACCCACACTTGGACTGCATTAGTGACGTCGAGTTTAGGACCAAAGTTTGGTGTCCATTTGTTTAAATAGAGCCCCCTGGTATCCATGAAGTATGGCTCGTTTCTGAAGATCAGATATTTGTCTTCCTTAGTCTCGAAGTGAAAGGTATAAAAACCCCTACCATAGAATCTGATAGATATTTCCCCTTTTATTTTTTCCATCCAGTTGTGCTCAACCCATTTCTGAACTGTTTTTGGCGAAGGCCAAAGTCCCGTAAATTTCCCAATGAGTCCTTTCTCCGTGAGGGAAAGCGCAGCCATTCGAGGGATCGTAGGGGGCAGTGAAAATTTCTAGATTCCTTCCAATATTTTGACAAACTTTGAGATTGCAGGCCTCGGTTGAGGCGGATTCAAATAGTTGATGAGAGAAGATAATGCTGACGCATGGTTGGGAGGTGTGGAAACCTTCGGGATGGTCTATGGAGGGGCCATGCGGCCAAGACCGAAGCATCAACAGGAAGGCTGAAGCGTAAGCGGCTGCGCAGATGCTCCATACCTCCCCAAGCTCTTCCTATCTTGCTCAGATGATACTAGTGTCCTTATTATTATTCATTGGATTAACAAGGTTTTCCTCATATTAATATATGTCGAATGAAATCGACAAGATGTGGGCTGAAAAAGCAGGCTCTGTAAATTAATTTGTTCAAAACGCCCAGATTCATATATCTATTGAGATGACATGTTTCAATGATCAAATTTGTTATTGGTTAAACCTATACTCTGTAAATTAGTTTCTTTGACATGCTCAGATTTAGATACATGTCAGAGGATATGCTCCAGTAATCAAATGTGTTATGGGTTCAACTTATGTTTTCAATTACAATGTACTATAATATTTATATATTTTCTTGCAGCTTAATTTTAATTTTCTCTTATGCTTGGTACCATCATCCATGACCGAGCTGCAAAAATCCATATCTTCCTTGTTATTGCAAAAAAATCACCACTCTTTTGAATGAAAGAACTAACCGATGCAATTGTGAATGGATAACTACTCCAATGTCTACAAATCCTACAAATGTTTCATTGTTTCACAATCAAACCTACAAAACTCTATTGTTAGCTAAAGAGAGTACTTGGTTATAAGCACATGTCCAATATTTTTTATGGGTAATGATATTGAAGAACGACCACAAGAAGAAAAGCTAAATGATAAAACATGAAAGACAATACCTGATATTGTAAGTAGAACTGAAAAAACGACAATATCAATAAATACTCCATGACATCATATAAAATGTCTGAGAATAATTGGAATTAAAAATATAAATAAATAAATAAATAAAATAAAAATAAAAATTTTGTGCCAAATCGTAGAGATACCATACATAAGGCTCTTTGTTAATAACAACAAGCAGTTAATATAAGGGATATGCGAGAAAACAAGAGATTTTCTATAACACGCAAAATTTGAACTTACATATAGTAGTTTTTTTAAGTCCTGCCAACGGTTTGGTTGCTCGGGATCCCAGGAAGTTACACAGATTCAAACCAACGTATCCGGAATATGAAATCCACTGGAAACTTATTGAACCATCTTGTTCAATATTTTGCAGGGTCGTTGGAGACCACATTGCCGAAATCAAAAGAGAGGATTTTTGAATAGAAACAAAGGTTAAAAAACAACGCGAAGGCAAGTCTAGAACTAGATTCAAGCACACAACAACAGACATGTAAGAAAGAAAATTGGAGTTTCAAATCTAGGAAAAATACATTATTCAACCTAAAAATTTCTCAAGCATTCATGTATATATATGCAATTCAAATTACAGAATTACAGAGCCAAATTTCTCTTAAACCTGTCAGTTCACCCGTCGATAGACCAACTTGCTCTAGATTTCTTGCTATGCTCATCTCATGTCAGTTCACATAGCCTTCCCATTAAATGCAGGCATAGGTGAAACCAGTAATGGAATGTAAATTTAATTTACCCATTCATCTGGCGTGTGAAGCAAATTAAGCATTTGTTGACAAAGCACACAAATATTTTTTTGTTGGAGGAAAAGTAGTATTACGTTGAATTTGAAATGACTGCATTCATTAATTTTTGTATAAGACATGTATTTATTAAGACAGAGTGAGTAATGGCTCATTAATATAAATTTAAATCACCAAGCAACCGCCATGAGATTTAACTATAGCCAAGTTCAGTAATTTGGAGGTCGTTTTAAAGTTTAAATTGTGGATTTGAAGTTTACACCATAAATTTGAAGGGATTACCATGAATTGACCCATTTTCTAGACTAAAATTTAATGATTTTGGCATGGCTATTTCTATTTTTGGTTGAGCTAAATCTCAACCCATGCGAATAGATAAGATTATTTAACTTTTTGTAGTAATTTATTTCAATGGTGGTGTTGATCATATGGTTAACATTAGTCATTTTTAAAGATAACCTTGAGTAGCCAAGTATCTAATTTCATGACTCGTGGTGAAAAGTTTAAATGATGGCTGGAGAGAAATGATGCTAAGCTAATTCACGTGGCTGAATAACTAAGCGCATGTCCAAACAGGGGGCTAAATTATTTTCGAGCCTTCAAGGAATGCATTTCCTCTGAAAACACATCATCCTCGAAGCCTCTTTGTGTCCTTGTCCTTTGATAAATCCTCACCGTTGTTTCCAGTTTAAAAGCCTCTTTGTTTGAGTGAAGAATGCCCAAAAAGGCCTTTTCCCTCTTATTTCATTCCCCCTAAACCTCTGTTTTCATCACCTTTTCTCCCCTTTTAATTCCCCACCTACCCTTCAAATCATCCTAACTCTCCTTTTAATTCTTTCAAATACCCTTTGACTGGTTTAATAGCCCCTTTTTCCTCTATCGTTTCCCTCTTTTTGCCTTAAAGCGCACTAAAAGTAGGCCAAAATCCCACTTTTTTAGCATACGCAGGCTTAGCCCCTTTCGGCCAGCCCCCTTGACCACTTCCCCATATGCCCTGCGTCTGAGACCAAGCGCTAAAGGCCTGGGCGCTAATTGCAATCGAAACATTCGGAGGAGCACGTTTTCTGTGTTGCGATTGATAAGTTCCGATGCGATGGCTTTGTTCCGTGAACTTCCGCTGCGATCCCGACCGTTGATCGGTTAAGATCCGACGGCCATCGCAAAATCGGGGCATCGCCAATCGCAAGTTTCAAAACGTGCCACCCTTCATATCCCCGATTAGCGAACGCCGATTGACGACTCCCAATCCGATCTAAGTCGTTCATCCATGCCAGATCAACGGTCCTCATTGCATCGCTTTGTTCGTTCATATTTCTCCATCGGAGTTTCGGCCCCGCTCTACTCCGATGCAACTAGATCGCAACCGTTGATCTCTCGAGATCCGATGGTTCATATCAAATCTCCCTCTGCCCATGCCGGGTCCCACCATCAAGCCATTTCATATGATTTTCATCGCACTTCCTATGCATTTCGATTCAAAGCTCTGAATTATAACGTTTTATATAAAACATTATATCTTTGCGCCCAACATTAAACCTAATGTTTTACATTAAAATTCATTGCATATCAACCCTTTTCCACCACTTCACTGCTTCTCTCCATCACTTCCCATTCCATCCACGGCCCCTAAATCTTTCCTTCGCCTTCCCTGAATTTTATAATGGTTTATTTTATTGTGCAGGGTTCACAGAGTGATTAATTCGCTATGATTTCCATGATCACTGCCACTGTGATTTGGAACGCAGAGAAGCCTTTTCTTCAGCGGCCAGTGTTTCAGCAACGAAGGTTTAAGGGGTTTAAGCCTGTTATTGAATAATTAACACTTAACCCCACGTTCGAAGGAAGAAGGCAGAGTTTGAATATTGAGGCACACTAGCAAGTTACATCAGTGCATTCATATCAGCAGAGCACTGTTTTCTCCAGAAAGGACTTCCTACATCATTCTCCATGCCTCCTCAAGCCCAGGAATAGTTAATTGCACTGACATAAGTCTCTTAAAGACTGTCAGATCAGTAGTTATGGAAGCATGGATACCTGCAGACTTTCCATCCACGTCATTTATTCCAGAAGGCTAGCGCAGAGTTCCAAACAGCCAGAAGGACTTCAAGAACACATCTGAGGTCGATATCGACCTGACAGAGACTCCCAGGCCATACTATAAAGTACTTACAGTGATGCAGATTGCCATTAAGCAGAGTGGGCATGAACTCTTTCTCCACTCTGTCTTAATGAGATCCATTTAATGAATATCATCTCCTCCTGTTATTCTCCTCTCCTATAAGAATCCCCAAGAAGGGATTGTAAAGGGTTCCAGATTTTCAGAAAAATATGCTGTTAGGGAATTTTGTATGCATTTTGTTGAACTTTATATGAATGAAAAGAGCCCGTTGGGTTTCAGTGATGAGGAGTTCCATCTTTAATGAGGATTCTGGTCTTGGTGCTTTACAGTTTGTAACTTTCCCCTGTATGTGATAGTTTAATTGTTCATCTCGTTTTCATCCATTTCTCTGGTATCATGTTCTGGAATGCGAGTGGCTCACTGGTTTTTGGTATGAATTCATCCTAATTGATACTCATGCTAGAACCTGTCAAGCACTTTAAATATGGCTCAGGCGTGATATATTGTTTCATTTTCCACTTCAACCATACTTCTGCTATATTAGCTACTATGGGATG
The DNA here is from genome assembly GCA_034641835.2 of Pinus albicaulis. Taxonomy (NCBI): domain Eukaryota; kingdom Viridiplantae; phylum Streptophyta; class Pinopsida; order Pinales; family Pinaceae; genus Pinus; species Pinus albicaulis. The sequence goes on from CM076582.1 coordinate 77,275,118, forward strand.
TTATTCTTAAAATGCTATTGTCATGTATGGATTCTTAATTTTGTAAGCCCATTACATGTTGATATTTGTTTCTGGATATCATCTCAATGATAGTTAGTATTATCTCAATCTTTCATACGCAGTAAACACCTTCTGATTATTTATCTCTGTGAGGTATTTTAGAACCCAGCCCTCTTTATAGTAAGCTGCCTTTGAATTGTCTGATGCATTTGTATTAGAGTTTCACACCTTGCCTCTGCAGTATTGCTCTCCCCGTGTCAAGTTTATGTAAGTTTTTGTCCCATTCAAATTAACCTTCCTGTTTACAAGAGATAGCATGAGAGAATTTTTATGATAACTTCCCATATTATATCATATGGTCCTTGTTGTATAAGATGTCCTAGGCACTGGTCTTTCACAACTCAAGGTTGTCTCTAGGGTTGACAACATCTTTCTGGCGCCATTGCCGGGGAAGCGAAGTTGAGAAAAGTTAAATCCCTGGGCCTCGACAAAACCTTATTCACTCTTCAAATAGGTGAGCATGGAGAGTTGAGAGTTGTAGATCCCTCACCTTGGCGACTCCACATTCATTTATCAGATAAATTTACTTGCAGTCTTGGCTCCTCGTAAGCCACACCTGAGATCAGATACATCTCAGCCAAAGACACCCCCTGTGTCTGACCCAGAGAAAATCCTACATAGGATAAGTTGGAGGGAAAGGCAATCCATCCACACTGAGATCCCTGAACTTTCTTTAGAAGACTTTCCATCCTCCTCTTCTCAAGTAGCCCAAGTGCAAGGTCCCGACTCCACTGTGGAAGAGACCGGTTATTACTCAGACAGCCCACCAGATCGGAACATCTCAGAGCTCCAAGGGGACATCTTGGTTGAAACCAGTCTGCCAAATATTTACAACCAGGTATCATTTCATGATCCTTATGTTCATTTCCTACAAACATTTGAAGAAGGATCAAAGGTCTTATTGAGCAGCATGTTGCAAACAGAAAGAAGATTTTTCGAAGTTGTTGTTGAAGAACAGGAAGAGTGGGAGCAGCCCTTCCTATCCAGCCTGCTCAAGGAGCTGAGCAAGAAAGACTAGTCTTGGGATCACTTGATAGACTGGTTACATTAGAAGACAATTTTTGTAAGCTAGTCTTGTAAATATGTCAAGTTAGAGTAGGGTAGGTAGGAAAGCTCAATAAAGCTCAGCCTGTGAGCATGTAGTCAGTTGTTTTAATTTCTGCAAAGCCCAGCAAGCCAGACAGTCTAATCCTGGCTTGACTATTTTTCAATTTCTGTCTTAGAAGGTAGAGAAGAAACCTGCTAGACAATTTAATCCTAGCAGATAGAAGTTTAGGTAGAGAAACTATGAGGCCAACAGTCTAACCTGGTCTCATGGAGTAATAAGGGTAGAAGTAGAATAGGTTTATTTTCCTGTTTGTAAAAAATTGATGATGTAAAGGGTCTGTAAGTCCAAATGCACCCATAAGATTAACAGGTGGTCTGCGAAGTTCTCGACACACCCAAGGATGAACGTGTCGTCCCCAGGTGGAGCCAATGTTGATCATATGGTTAACATTAGTCATTTTTAAAGATAACCTTGAGTAGCCAAGTATCTAATGTCATGACTCGTGGTGAAAAGTTTAAATGATGGCTGGAGAGAAACGATGCTAAGCTAAGTCACGTGGCTAAATAACTAAGCGCATGTCCAAACAGGGGGCTAAATTGTTTTCGAGCCTTCAAGGAATGCATTTCCTCTGAAAACACATCATCTTCGAAGCCTCTTTGTGTCCTTGTCCTTTGATAAATCCTCACCATTGTTTCCAGTTTAAAAGCCTCTCTGTTTGAGTGAAGAATTCCCAAAAAGGCCTTTTCCCTCTTATTTCATTCCCCCTAAACCTCTGTTTTCATCACCTTTTCTCCCATTTTAATTCCCCACCTACCCTTCAAATCATCCTAACTCTCCTTTTAAGCCTTTCAAATACCCTTTGACTGGTTTAATAGCCCCTTTTTCCTCTATCGTTTCCCTCTTTTGGCCTTAAAGCGCACTAAAAGTAGGCCAAAATCCCACTTTTTTAGCATACGCAGGCTTAGCCCCTTTCGGCCAGCCCCCTTGACCACTTCCCCATATGCCCTGTGCCCAAGACCAAGCGCTAAAGGCCTGGGCACTAATCGCAATCGAAACATTCGGAGGAGCGCGTTTTCTGTGTTGCACTTGATAAGTTCTGATGCGATGGCTTTGTTCCATGAAATTATGCTGCAATCCCGACCGTTGATCGGTTAAGATCTGACGGCCAGCGCTTCTCTCCCGTCGCACCCACCGCCCCGATCCATTCACCCTCTGGTTGCCTGCCGACCATCGATCTACCACTCGATCCGATGGCTATCGCAAAATCGGGGCATCGCCAATTGCATGTTTCAAAACACGCCACCCTTTGTATCGTCGATTGACGACTCCCGATTCGATCTAAGTTGTTCATCCATGCAAGATCAACGGTCCTCATTGCATCACCTTGTTCGTTCATATTTCTCCATCGGAGTTTCGGCCCCGCTCTGCTCCGATGCGATTAGATCACAATCGTTGATCTCTCGAGATATGATGGTTCATATCAAATCGCCCTATTCCCATGCCGGGTCCCACCATCAAGCCATTTCATATGATTTTCATCGCACTTCCTATGCATTTCGATTCAAAGGCCCGAATTATAACGTTTTATATTAAAACATTATATCTTTGCGCCTGACATTAAACCTAATGTTTTACATTAAAATTCATTGCATATCGACCCTTTTCCACCGCTTCATTGCTTCTCTCCATCACTTCCCATTGCATCCACGGCCTCTAAAGCTTTCCTCCACCTCCCCTAAATTTTATAATGGTTTATTTTATTGTGCAGGGTTCACAGAGTGATTAATTCGCTCTGATTTCCATGATCACTGCCACTGTGATTTGGAACGCAGAGAAGCCTTTTCTTCAGCGGCCAGTGTTTCAGCAGCAAAGGTTTAAGGGGTTTAAGCCTGTTATTGAATAATTAACGCTTAACCCCACGTTCAAAGGAAGAAGGCACAGTTTGAAGACTGAGGCACACTAGCAAGTTACATCAATGCATTCATATCAGCAGAGCACTGTTTTCTCCAGAAAGGACTTCCTACATCATTCTTTGTGCCTCCTCGAGCCCAGGAATAGTTAATTGCACTGACATAAGTCTCTTAAATACTGTCAGATCAGCAGTTATGGAAGCATGGAGACCTGCAGACTTTCCATCCACGTCATTTATTCCAGAAGGCTAGCGCAGAGTTCCAAACAGCCAAAAGGACTTCAAGAACACATCTGAGGTCGATATCGACCTGACAGAGACTCCCAGGCCATACTATAAAGTACTTACAGTGATGCAGATTGCCATTAAGCAGAGTGGGCATGAAATCTTTCTCCACTCTGTCTTAATGAGATCCATTTAATGAATATCATCTCCTCCTGTTATTCTCCTCTCCTAGAAGAATCCCCAAGAAGGGATTGTAAAGGGTTCCAGATTTTCAGAAAAATATGTTGTTAGGAAATTTTGTATGAATTTTGTTGAACTTTATATGAATGAAAAGAGCCCGTTGGGTTTCAGTGATGAGGAGTTCCATCTTTAATGAGGATTCTGGTCTTGGTGCTTTACATTTTGTAACTTTCCCCTATATGTGATAATTTAATTGTTCATCTCGTTTTCATCCATTTCTCTGGTATCATGTTCTGGAATGTGAGTGGCTCACAGGTTTTTGGTATGAATTTATCCTAATTGATACTCATGCTAGAACCTGTCAAGCGCTTTAAATATGGCACAGGCGTGATATATTGTTTCATTTTCCACTTCAACCATACTTCTGCTATATTAGCTACTATGGGATGTTATTCTTAAAATTTTATTGTCATGTATGGATTCTTAATTTTGTAAGCCCATTACATGTTGATATTTGTTTCTGGATATCATCTCAATGATAGTTAGTATTATCTCAAACTTTCATACGCAGTAAACACCTTCTGATTATTTATCTCTGTGAGGTATTTTAGAACCCAGCCCTCTTTATAGTAAGCTGCCTTTGAATTGTCTGATGCATTTGTATTAGAGTTTCACACCTTGCCTCTGCAGTATTGCTCTCCCCGTGTTAAGTTTCTGTAAGTTTTGGTCCCATTCAAATTAACCTTCCTGTTTACAAGAGATAGCATGAGAGCCTTTTTCTGATAACTTCCCATATTATATCATATGATCCTTGTTGTATAAGATGTCCTAGGCACTGGTCTTTCACAACTCAAGATTGTCTCTAGGGTTGACAACAGGTGGTATGGTGGTCTATTCACTGCAGTGAGATTTTTAACGTGACAAGCTAGTAAGCCAATTTCCACTGTCGGTGGTGGGAAAATTGAAAAATGACGGATGCACGTATGATGGTGCGGAGGCTCTATTGCCTCGTTGGAATCTCTTAAGCCCACGAACGATCTCTCCTCCCGTCTCGTATCAAAAAATGCATGCATTCTGAGTAGTGTGTCATAAGAGAAGTTATGAATAGATTTTAAATTAATATTGTCCAACACAATACACTGCTACATCCTTGGAAATAGGTGGCAGTAGGCTGAGGGTGCATTAAATGAATGCCAAAAATGGTCAAAGCTAAAACGGAGACCGATAAAAATACAAGTGGACAAAACAATAGATGGCAAGTTTTCAATGGTAATGGACAGACAACAGATGACAACCTCTCACTAGTGATGGACATATGAAGAAAGCTCGAAGAGTACCAGTCCCTTAAAAAACGACTTCGGTGTAAAGAGAACTCAAAGTACAACATAACATAGCCTTAGAGATGAAGACAACTAGGTAATAATGTCATGACCCAAAGTATAGCAAGTACAATTTCTTATTCTATTGTCAAACCCATTCGTGTATTTTTGTCATATATTGTACTTTAGATGCTAACTTGTAATTAATTTTAAACCTTGAATGTTGTCTAAAGTGGACTAATGAGTTATAATGCCAAACTCTGTCATTATATTTAAGAGAAAGGGTTTTGAAAATTACCTATATTATGGAAATTTGATTTACATATCGTTGTTATCAATAAAATTGTAAACCAACAAACTCTACTATTAATATTGATATGAAGTATATTATAAATTTGTATCAAAGTCATTAGTTACAATGCTTGCAATTATATGGACTTAAAGGATATGATATTGCTTTATGGCTATTATGAGAGAGTTTAATTGAAGTTAAAATAGTCATTTTGGGTGGTATATCTGTATTGCTAATAAGACTTAATAGTAACATCCTCAAGGATCATGTATGTATATGAATAAGTAATTTTCTTGTGTTTATAATATGGTTATTATATTTAAAAATAAATAAAATTAAAATAGTCTATATGGTAAAAAATTGATTGACATATCACTACCATTAATACATTTTTAAACTAAAAAAAACCCTACAATTGCTATTCATATGAAAATACATTACATATATATATAATACCTTCTAAATATAATATAATAACATTAACTATGAGAATGTTGTTGTTAATAATGAGAAAGAAACTAGAAACTTGAAAATAAATGAATATATTAGAAATGTTTTTTTTATAAATAAATGAAAGAGTCCATCGATAACTTAACTTAGATAATAACCACCATTTTTTAACATAATTTCAATCTTAGTTATGAATATTTTTTATAATAAGAAAAAGAGTATAAGGATAACTTATCATGAAGGATCATAACCTAAAATCTAGATAATATTTGACTTAGTCAATGATTATTATTCATAACAAACGTAAGAATCCAATGATTGTTTAACTTAGGTGAACATTCCCTTTCTTCTAAACATAGACCCAAACAACGATCAACCCAATTCATGATTAAATACTTTTTAAACAAGATACATCTACAAAGAAGTTGAGTCCGACCTATCTATATTTGCATAGAAGTAACAGAGAACTCAATATATCCATTAAAATTTGTATACATAATGTAAGTAAGTCTACAATGTAATGTTGTTGTATTAATTAGTTCAAAATTGAGTTTATTTCCTTGAATTTGTTCATGGAATTGAGCATCGGAAGTAAATCTTAGAATTGTAGTCAGCCTGCCATAAAAAATAATAATAAAGGATAAAAATAAATGACATATTCATTAAAAAAAATAGTTTAAAGAGAGGATATACCATTCAATAAATTCATTGAAACAAATTATCAAAACTCTCGAGAAATATTAAGTTAAATTGAAGACTAAATAAAGAAGCCAAAATCATTAAAATAAAATGATCTTATTTGGAAAGCTCTTTAAAACCAAAGTCTACACATTATTTATACATTTGTTACTTTGTTATTATTAAATACTCACATATAATTTATTATTGCATAAGTGTAACTATGTGTACTTTGAGTTATTGCATCTTGAATATAGAGCACCACAATTATATGAAATAGTTTGTTTTGATGACCTTTTTTTTAATGTTTTCCCCTTGATGGCATGCTTTAAGTTATTAGTCAAAGGTAATAGAAAGTACATGGATTATGTAGCTAAATAAATAAGTGCCTAAATATTATCCTATCTCATTAATCCCTATCATAATTTAAATGGAATAGTGGCCAAAAAGCAAAAAACAACACAAGGATAATAGGCCAATTTCAAAAGATTTAATTTAAAACTATATTTCAGAGCCATCATTTATATAATATATTTCATAAAAAAATTATTGTTGTAGTGAATCTATGTTATCTTGAATTTAATGAATTGTGTGATATGTTACTTAACAAAGAGACCTAGGCCACCTCGGTTCGAATTCTAGCTAGACTTACTTGGTATGGTTTAAAAATATCATATTTGGCCAACATGGCTTTTCTTGGCAATAGCACTATGTGATCCTTGGTGGTAGTAATGATTGTATGTTCTGCTTACATGATCAAAGTGGATATTGGTGGTCACCCACCTATTCCACTTGGGGCCCCACCATTGTCTCTTTTAGTTTTTTTTTTCAGTTTCGGCACAACTTACTATTTTTAGTAGTTTTTCGGGTCCTAATCTTCCAGAGCTGTTTTGAGGCCCTAAATGACGTTTTTTGGGAAAACGGAGAGCAACATGGATCCATGCATTGATGTTTCTTGTTCAAACTTTGTAGTCCTCGAATAGGTCTTTCTAACGAGGTATGGTACGCGTCAAACGGAGATCGTATGCCAAAGTTACGCCCCTGGGAAGTTGAAACACCAATTTACCCAAACGGGGCCCATAGTTTTGGCGCTTCATCTCCTAGGGTTAGGGTTTTGGCTGTTTAGGATTTCCAATTGTTTCTAAATGATAAATAGGCCCTCGAGCCTCATTGTAACACAGTTCAGAGGCCTGTAGCCGCCACATCTCTTCTCAGAGATAGCTACCAGCGCCCTAGCTAGTTTTATTTCCATTCTGCCTGTAAGCAAATTTCAGTTCTTTGATATTAATGAAATGAAGTGTTATTTCCGCTGCATCTCTGTATTTATGGTTATATGTTTATTCTGTTGCGTTCCTGCATAAATCCGGATCAGTGGTATCAGAGCGGTTTGCTTTTTCTCGATCCTTCTTTGCATGTCCCCAACGAGGTCGGGGTATAAGGAGCTAGGGCTTGATCTGGTGGAACCTTTGCAAGATCAGCCTCGCAAACCTCGACGGACGCCCATGGGGGACGAAAAGAAAGATGAGGGAGCAGGAAATCCTATCAAAATATTGCTCGAGGAGGCCCTCGAAAGACAAAGGAACGTGATGATGGATAACTTTGCTCAGATCCTTCAACGGCTACCCACCGGCGGCGCATCTGCATCCAGCAGCCACTCTGGAGGCGTGACTCCTTTTAAGGTACAAGTAAATTTTGAAATTCCCATATTTGAGGGTCAAATAGACGCAGATGCCATAGATAGATGGTTGAATCTATTAGAAGGATATTTCTCGGTTCATGACTTTTCAGACCGGGAGAAGATTATTTTTGCACTCCTCAAAGCTACCCCCCATGTTAAGGACTGGTGGGAAACCTACTGTGATAACAAGGACCAGACAGAACCCTCTCTGTTCTCGGCCGTACCAACTTGGAATTCTTTCCGAGACGCCATCAAGGAACAGTACTATCCCGTGGGGAGCTATGAGGACAAGTACATACAATGGACCACGCTGCGACAACAAAGGGATCAAGATGTGCATGAGCTGACGAATCTGTTCCATACCCTGCGCACAAAGTTGGGTATCAAAGATTCAGAGAAACATTTGGTGCTAAAGTATCGCAGCTGTCTGCACAGATACATTCAGGAGGAAATGGAGTTCCTCGACATCTCCTCGCTTGGTACGACATACCGATATGCTGCCAAGATTGAGCAGAAATTCAAGTAGAAGAAGCGAGACTTTGTATATGCGAATCAAAAGCAAGGGAAGGGTGCTCCCAAACCGCAGAACAAAGGACAGAGCCAAGGCATGGCGACTCAAGACAACCTGTCGAAGCCACAAGCAAAGAAAAACACTGCAAAGCCAAATAATGACACGGGAAAGTGGTGTGAGTTCCATAAAAGCTCCACTCACAACACAAGTGAGTGTCGGGCCAACGATCAGTGGCCGAGATGAACTACAGTCAGACGCATGCTCCAACTCTGAATCAGAACCTGACAAGGGGAATGAAAAATGGAAACAAATTATTGATGCGGAGCCCAATTCCACTGTTGCCACTACGAAGATCCAGAAGGAGGAACCGGAAGATCCAGAGAAGGAGGAACGTCTCTTCCACTCCCATATGTGGGTAAAGGGCTCCTCGGTACAGTTCATTGTCGACAATGGGAGCCAAAAGAACCTCATTTCAGTAGACACTGTGAAGCGGTTAGGCTTGCCGACCACGGCTCACCCACATCCATACACAATCGGGTGGCTTCACCAGGACGAGATCTCCGGTCGGCCAGTGACAGTGCCTTCCCTAAAGCATGAAGCCCTTCACGGATGAGGTATTATGTGATGTTGCTCCTATTGATGTTTCTGATGTATTATTAGGACAACCATACTTGTGGAAGCGTCATGCTATGTATGAGTCTCAGCTCGCACTGTTATTGTTACTTTGGGAAATAAGTTGTACAGGATACCAGAGGTACCACCTCCTGCCGCTATCTCTTCGGTTACTCCAAAACAATGCAGTAAGCTCATATCCCAAACCAGAAAAAAAATTTCCCTGATGATCTGCCCCTAGGGAAAGAAGAAGACTGTGGCCACGACCTCCAGACAGGGCTCCTCTGCACGAAAACTACAAATGGATAAGGTTGTGGAGGAATACGGGGACATCTTCACCTCACCCACAGGCGTTCCTATGCACTATCAGGTCAAGAACCCGATTGATCTGACCCTAGGTGTGCCGCTACCTAATGGACCAATCTATCAGCGCTTTGTTCTGGAGAACGATGAAATCAAGAGGAAAATTCAGGAGCCCTCTTTGCGAAAGGTCATCGACCCCGAGTTCATCGCCTTGTGGGAGCCCGATCGTGTTGATGCAGAAGAAGGATGGGCATTGGAGACTTTGTATTGACTATTGGGTCTTGAACAAGATCACTGTCGAATAGGTACCGATCCCACGGATTGATGACCTTCGGACCAACTCAAAACTCAGAATCACAAAATATTTCAACAAGATGGAAGTTGAAGTGCAGGTATCACCAGGTACCAATTGAACCCTCTGATGTGTGGAAGACTGCCTTCAAAGCCAAGGAAGGCCTTTTCGAATGGTTGGTAATGCCTTTCGAGTTGAAGAATGCTCCTGCAACCTTCATGAGGATGATGGACGACATATTGTGTCCATTCACCAACTCATTTGTAGTGGTGTACTTGGATGACATTTTGATGTTCAGCCAGACTTGGGAAGATCACCTTCACCACATCCGACAAGTCCTCCAAACATTGCGGCAACACAAGTTGTGTGCCAATTTGGAGAAGTGCACTTTTGGCATGACCCAGGTTCAATATCTAGGATACATTATTGATGAAAGGGGGGTGCATGTGGATCCAACCAAGATCCAATTCATTCAGGATTGGCCAGCCCCAACCACTATAACAGAGCTTCGCAGCTTTCTGGGTCTTGCTAATTTTTACCGTAGATTCGTGTTGGGATTCTCTCATATCACTTGGCCCTTGAGTCAAGTCACCAAAGGAGGAGCGAGAGAAAAATTCTTTTGGTCGGAACCTCAATAGAAGGCGTTCAAAGAATTGAAAAATCGCCTCTGTTCTGCCCCAGTGCTCACCTTACCAGACTTGCAGCAGCCATTTGAGATCGAGACAGATGCCTCTGACTATGCTATTGGGGCAGTTCTTACTCAACAAGGACATCTAGTGGCATATCACAGTGAGACATTGTCTGAGACAGTTCGCAAGTATCCCACTTATGACAAAGAAATGTATTCCATTGTGCAAGCCTGTCGACAATGGAAGCATTACATTTGGGGGAAGGAAACAATCATCCACACAGACCACCGGCCCCTGCAGTTCATACAGACACAAGGGAAGTTGCAGAATGATCGCCATCAGAAGTGGTCCACATATCTGCAACAATTTCATTTGAACATCAAGTACAAGAAGGGTAGCACTAATAATGTTGCAGACTGCCTCAGCCGACCACCGATCGTGGCACTCACCACCGTGCTCAACTCTTGTGGGCACGAGACTTCTGATTGGCCGCTTCTCTATGAGAGTGACCCAGAATTCGGCCACACTTACAAGGCACTCTTGGGGGGTACGCAAGTTCCAAATTTTCACCTCCAAGATGCACTTTTATGTCACTTGGGACACCTTTGTGTTCCTTCAAGCGAGCGTGCCAAGATGATATGGGAAGCACACTACAGTCTAGTCGCTGGGCATTTCGGGGTCGAGAAAACAGTAGCAATACTACAGAAGTATTTCTATTGGCCGAACCTTCGAAAGGATGTCGAGAAGCACATCAGATCCTGCACTGCTTGTGCCATTGCCAAACCGACCATCAAGAAGCAAGGCCTATATGCTCCACTACCTACCCCTAGTCGACCGTGGGAATCCATCTCCATGGATTACATGTCGGGCCTGCCTTCTACTAAGAATGGAAATGACTGTGTTTTCGTGGTCGTTGACAGATTCTCGAAGATGGCCATCATGGCGGCCTGTAAGAAGAATATCACAGCAGAAGCCACTGCTAAACTCCTCTTTGAACGAGTGTGGGTGCACTTTGGGATCCCACAGTCTATCATATCAGATCGAGATAGCAGGTTCCTCAGCACATTTTGGTCCAGCCTCTGGTCAATGTTGGACACAAAGCTCACCAAGTCCACAACTTTCCATCCCCAAACAGATGGCCAGATAGAGGTCGTCAACATAATGATTGTACACATTCTGCGCATGTACAATTCAAAGCATCCACGCACATGGGACGAGAGCCTCCCCTATGTACAACATAGTTATAATCGGGCTCTCCACAGTTCAATCGGCCATAGCCCCTTTCAGGTGGGCTTGGGATTCCATCCACTATGTCCCATTGACGTAGCCATGCCATTTGCAGCTGCTCAGGCCAATTCAGCTCATGTCCAGTCTGAAGTTGACAAAGCAAGTAGCTTCATCGAGCACATTAAACACATCCACCAACAGGTTCATGATATATTGGACAGAGCCAATGCCAAGTACAAGCAACGCCATGATCAACACCGGGTGCCACACAACTTCCAGGTGGGCGACAAAGTATGGCTACATTTGTAGAAGGAGCGCCTCACTGGACCCCACCGCAAGCTTCGCCCGCTCCGATACGGGCCGTACACCATCACCAAGGCTGTAGGGAACAATGCCTTCGAGCTCAGTATTCCACCATTCCTTGGTCTGCACCCAGTATTCAATGTGGACCGCCTTCGTCCTTACTTCCCACCTCTACTGGACACCTCTGACATTGCAGAACAACTCACACCAACAGAGTTAAACCCAGACTGCATGGAACAGGCCACCACAGATTGTATCATGGACATGCAAATCAATAACACTCACCAACAGAAGATCCAACTATATCGGGTTGTCAAAGCTGGCCAACTCCCGCACCAAGGAAAGTGGTTCACCAGGGACCAAGTTCAGCAGAAATTTCCTCATCTCATGGAGGAACTTAACGCAATGGGGACCATTGCTTCCTAAGGGGGGAGGAATGATCCAGGTGGATATTGGTGGTCACCCGCCAATTCCACTTGGGGCTCCACCATTGTCTATTTCAGTTTTTCAGTTTCGGCACAGTTTACTATTTTTAGCAGTTTTTCGGGTCCTAAACTTCCGGAGCCGTTTTGAGGCCCTAAACGACGTTTTTTGGAAAAACGAGAGCGACATGCATTATACGACTAGTGCTTCTCGTCCAAAATTTGTGAAGTCCCCGTACAGATATTTCTAACGAGGTATGGTGGTTACCCTGAAACGGAGATAGTATGCCAAAGTTACGTCCCTGGGAAGTTGAAAACACCAATTTACCCAAACGGGGCCCATAGTTTTGGCGCTTCATCTCCTAGGGTTAGGTTTTTGGATGTTTAGGGTTCTCCATTGTTTCTCAATAATAAATAGGCCCTCGAGCCTCATTTTAACTCATTTCAGAGGCCTGTAGCCACCACATCTCTTCTCAGAGATAGCTACCAGCGCCCTAGCTAGTTTTATTTCCATTCTGTCTGTAAGAAAATTTCAGTTCTTTGATATTAATGAAATGAAGTGTTATTTCCACTGCATCTCTGTATTTATGGTTATATGTTTATTATGTTGCGTTCCTACATAAATCTGGATCATTACACATTCCCCATGTTAGGTTAAACTTGACTCAATGAAAGAATCAAAGTTGTTAAGTTAAAAACAATGATTTATGGTATTAGCGACCCATGGTATTGAGATTTTGAATTACATGCAATGAGGCATTTAAAAGGCTCGGGGATACTCCACTATAATACACCTAGAGCTGAGGAATGTAGGCTCACTTGGTTGGCTTTGCTAATTTTGGCCAAGAACATTATTAGATCTATTGGCACCATTTTTTCTCGAGTTGGGGTTTTCAGGATAAATTGTGTGTGCATGATTTGTTTTTGTTGTTACTATTAGCTCATTATTTCTCTCACATTATTTCAATTATTTAACATGGTATCAGAGCAAGGTTAGACCTATACTCTTCAACTAGAGGGGTCTATGACAATCAAGATGGAAATAAAAATTAGAAAGCGTTGAGGTTTGTAGGTCAACACAAAGGTAGATATACTGGTGGGATAGATTGGAGAGTGCCCTAAAAGAGAATTGTACCAAGTAATAAGAGTCTCTGGGAGGTAATTAGTATTAGGTGTCTGGAAGGTCATATATTGTATCATATATATGTAAGAAACTAGGGTTGGGGTGTGTTAATAAACAACTGCCTCAACCCATACAAAAATACCCTTCAGAAAATAGAAATGATGAGACTGTTAAACCAATGCAAGCGCAGTAACAAGATAAATTCCAAAATTTTGATTTATGGGTGACCTTATTAATTAGGGTTTATGTCCAATCCAATGGAAAAGAATTGTTGTATTTGTGAATCTTGATTATGGATTTGGGGTTGTGTGAGGTTTGTTCCATGTGAATATAGAGAAATGAGATCCAATTCCTTTACTATAATGACAAAGGTGTGAAAATGATACTTGGTTGTGATGGGATCGTTGTTGACTTCCATGTGATGTATGTCCTTTTTGTCAATGATGTTGTTAGAGCTTTAATCCATCATGATTGGGTATAATAGGCATTGCTGTTATCACACCTGATAGTATCAGGTCTCAAGGCTAAATTATCGTGACATGCCCAACACTGCTAGACAACCATGGCTCCCTCCTAGAATTCTATCAAAGAAAGTCAAAACTTACATTCCTTTGAGGCTTATTTAAAGCTATAAAATATGTTAACTAACAGGTTACCTTTTGCATCAATAATTTAAGCTCATTTGGGGATATTTTACTCGAGGATAGAAGCTTGATTTATGGCTCATAGATCCATCAATTTGGCATTATTTAACTTAATCTATGTTTCAATTTGTTGTGAAACCAGCTCCAAAAATAGAAGAAAAGAGATATCAATGCCTTAGAAGTAAGCCACTTCGAGGGGGAAACCTCTAATACATTACATGAATGAAAGTTCTTGGATGATACAAATGAAAAAACCTCCTTTCTATATATAGGAGTCCATGGGGCCACAATGTAATCCTAGTGGGGCCACACAATCCTAGCCGACCTAACAACAATAATGTAAGGGCACAATAATAAATAATATAAGCTACAGGGTACAAAACAATAACAATAAGGGGGATACACTAACATAATAAGGACTACACTATTAATATAGGGACCTAACATGCCCCTCTCCTTCAAACAAGTGTTGTCCCTGAATCGCTTGATTATTTCTGCCATGATTTTGTGGAGGAAATTATCCTCCCATGTGGAATATTCTACAGAAAGTTCTTCCACTTGTTGAGATACTCTTAAAATTGATTGTACTTGTCGAGTTCTTGTTTCGTGATCACTTTAATTTCTTTCGATTTGATGTTGATATTCTCGTTGTTTCATTAGATTCGCACTCAAAGTTAGGTTATCCTTCAGAGTTGGAGAACTTGTTGTTGATGCTCGATGTGTGATCTTCTTCAATTAATTTATCATCCATATTAGCTATTATTTTATCCTCAACCATCCAACTTAGCATCCATTTATGCTTTTAAACCATCTATGTCATCTTCTAAGAAATTGTGAAGATCAAAATTTCTGCACTTGAAATTTAATTTTGATATCCCACACCAATTCTTCCTCTTTCATGCCTCATAGTATAGATTTTTGAGGGCTTACCGGGTATGGAATTATTTCTTTTGGAGGCATTATAGAACCTAATAATGATGTGCACTCAAAATATGCCCTTGGAATCACTAAATCGCTTTTTTCAAACAAACGTTATGTAACCTTGTGTGGTAAAAACCAAATACACACCTTTTTCTTGCTTTTGAGAAGCTAGATATTGAAACTAAATTATCTATGTGATTTTGGATCATCAATAACTGAAATTTAGCCCTGAAGTAGCCCTCTGAATATTCTTCTTTAACACAGTTCTGATCATTTGGATTCTTCTTCTTCAAGGCAAAAAGTTATGCCCACCTCCCACGATGACCTAATTATGGATCGGTTCAAATAGAGTGAACTTGTAACACTCGACACGTTTCCACTTTTTTCCTTCTTTGGCCTGTAAATGCATATAATGGAAAAACTACAACACATTTTTCAGCCCACTTTTTTACTTAATTCCAATCCAATACCAGAGAGAGTTATGACGTTTTGCCCACGCTCACCACTTTGAGATGAAATTTGGGGAGCCCTTTCAAAAATCCTAACTTCCACAGATCATATCTCCAAAAATATTGCGAACCAAGACCTAAGATTTGTGAAGGTAGAGGTTCTTCCATACTCTGCACGCCTCGAAAAATTCTCTCAAATTTCTTCTGAGACCTTGTAGAAAAATATTTATAATGTAAATTCATAATCTGCTTAGGTTAAATTCGTGAGCCCCAAAAGCCCTAACTTCAGGATTGATATCTCAAAAAATGTTATGCAACTGCTTCCCAAATTTTGGGATGATGTTCTTCAGATTGTCAAGATCTAAAAATTTTATTTTCTAGACCTTCAGAGAAAAGTACCTATAGCTGAAATTCCACTACGACCCTGCTGGTGCAACAAACCAGAATCCAAAGCTCTGATACCAAATGTTATGAAACCAGCTCCAAAAATAGAAGAAAAGAGATATCAATGCCTTAGAAATAAGCCACTTCGAGGGGGAAACCTTCAATACATTACATGAATGAACAATTTATTGGATGATACAAATGAAAAAACCTCCTTTCTATATATAGGAAAGCTCATGGGGCCACAATGTAATCCTACTACCTAACAATAATAATGTAATGTAAGGGCACAATAATAACAATATGGGGTTATAGTGGGTACAAATAATAACACACACACACACACACAAGGGGGGCTACATTAACATAATAAGGGACTACACTATTAATATAGGGACTTAACACAAGTTTTTATTTGGAAGACTGAAGTTTAAATGTAGGCATAGACCTATGCAAAAAAACCTAGAACTTAACAAGGGATAAATTGCATTGATCACGAGAGAGATAATTAACCGGTAATAAAAATAACCAGAAATCATGCACACATCATTTATCATGGAGATCCCAATCAAATAATTTTTTAATCACATGTAAATGGCCATATGATTGTAAGACCTAGATAGGCATGCATACCCTAGTAAGTTACTAGAAAACTCTGGATGTAGATCTTGGTGATAGGAGGGAACATGTTGGATTTATGATTCCCTAGATGTAAAATTTGAGATGTAATAGGGCTTGGAGGTGAATGGTGAAGGCTAAATTAGTCGATTTGGTCAAGGGAAACACCAAGGAAAGTTTAAGAGGGAAATGTTAGGTTAAAATCGACTTGATGAAATAGTCAATTTTTTTCCCATGAGAAACATCTTTATATTCCATATGAGAAATATACATGTTTTGATCCTTAAGGGACATCTTAGACTCAATAACAAGGCTCAAATCAATTACATGAAATATCATCTCGACGGAAGAAAAAGGCCGCCGCCCAATGGAGGGATGGTCAACAAATTTTCGTGGCTCGCTGCCTTTTCCTCTTGGACTGCCCACGTGTCTCTTTTTATCTTCCTTTATAATTGTTTATCAATTTCAAATAAATTGACAAATAAATGTATTCACAACTACCGAATGTTATATTATAATCTCCCACTGGTATATATAGATATCCCCAAACTTTATAACCAAGGTTTATCACTTCACACGTTAAATGTATATTCCCACAGCTTTAAGAATCCCGACACTTTATAATAATTAAAATTTCAGCCTTTGTATTTATACATCATGCTTGGAACCAAACTTTATAATAAAATTTTGTCCGAGCCCACATAATCAACAACCAATCAAACGCCGACGTACCTTAACTAATTCTCCGGCTATTCTCACAGACTTCACTTCTAGTATTGTGCACCGTCCGATGGGCCTCTCCCCGGATCAACAGCTCTTTTGATTTCGCCGCCACCCCGATACGAGCTCTTAACTCCTTCGCGGTGCGCCGTTAATCTGGCGCATTGACACAGCTCCAATGGCACGTGTCGATTCCCCGTATGGAATTGCTCCGTTTAGAAAAATACCACTTAGGTCAAGCAAGAAAGCTAAAAGTGAAATGGGCAATCACCCAAAACCACTTCCAGGGTTTCACTACGTTGTTTAGCTGTGGCTCACGCCACCTCGTACGATCCTCTTCTTCATTAACTCAAAGCCATACCTCCTATTAAAATTCAATTAACGAAAACAACCGTAATTTACTTATTTCCGCTGAATTCCAATACCATAAACAAAGTTCTACCGCCGCATCGCCACCGTATAGACCTCGCCTCTCGGGTTTGGGGTTAACTTCACAAGCATCCCATTTTAAATTACAGGAATTGCCGTAGGACGGAATTTCCAATACACAATCACTTCGCAATCAACCGAATTTTCTCTACTATTATCATTCCAAGACAATATATAATCGACGGAAATTGAAATTCATTCACGTAGCTAATTGTTCTTTCATGGGCGTATTTACTGGGTGTGAATCTCTTCCTCCCCTCCTTTCATACATACGAAGGATACATATATATATACTACAGAGAGACTCTTCGGTTCTCTAGTGAGGACCGGTTGGAAAACCAACAGGTTAATTACAATAATTCAAATAACTGAACTAACTATTCAACTTCTACAACTATAACTAGTCTAATTAAAACATTCAAATCGAGGTATTGACACTCGGGTTGTTACAATTTGATGAATTTCGAACTCACAGCCACAACATGTGTGACAACCTACATTGTTAGCATACGACGTCCTCGCATCGACCGAGGGAAATCTTCTTCATGGACTCCTCGTCCATGAGCTCCTCCACCGGACCGCCATCTTCGTAACATTTCTTCTGGCCATCCAAGGCATCTTCCTCTCAGCGTATCCTTCCATTTTGATCATACCTGTATACTCTTGTCCTCTTGTTCTTCCGAATACCTTGTTTACCACCTTCTCTGTTGCAATGCTGTGGCCGGAGGTAGTTGCTCTTTCCACTCAATCGCTCCTTCCTTGTCTCATCCCTTCTTCTCGCACCATCATCTTCATACTTGTACAACCGTAACATTGTACGAGATATTCCAACATCGTGGCAATTCAATCTCATAAGCATTTGCGTAAAACTTCCGGCATTCTGCATGGCCCAATCTTTTGTACTTCCAATTTGTTATACTACTTTGGGAATCTCTCCTTTCATGTGCCAAACCAAGTCTCCTACTTCAAAGTGAACTTATTTTCTGCTCAAGTCTCAGCTTCCGTTTTTGTATTTCTGATGTTGTTGCCTTGTAGTTTTTGTTTCACTTGTTCATGAATGGCCCTCGGATCTCTCAAGCAAATTCCTCACCATCCGCACTTAACTCGCTCTTCCCATTTCTTAACTCCTATACTCTTCCGGGGTGCATTCCATAAAAAATATGAAATGGACTCTGCCCTATGCTTATGTTTGGTGAGTCATCGTATGCATATTCTGCTTGGGGCAAAATATGATCCCACCGTTTGGGATGCTCTCCCGCAAGACTTCTAACAAATTTCCCGTACTCCTATTCACTACCTCGCCAAGTCCATCGTCCGAGGATGATAAGTTGAGCCGAAACTAAGTTTATACCAAGTTTTTCCACAAATGTCCTCCAAAAATGACCCACAAAACTGTGTCTGCCTCAAACAATATTTCAAAGGCAACCCATGCAATCTAACAACTTCTTTGAAAAATAGGTTAGCAACATGGGTGCATCACTAGTTTTATAGCATGGAATAAATCGTGCCATTTGGAGAATCGTCCACCACAACAAAGACACAGTATCATTCCCTCTCTAAGTTCGAAAACTTTAGAACAAAATCCATACTCACCATGTCCCAAGGCCTGGCTCCGAAATAGGCAAGGAAATGAAGCATCCCGTATTCCAGCTCCTTCCCTTTGGCATATTGGACAAATCTGCAATTCTTCACAAACTTGTCCACTTCTCGTTCTCATCTTGGCCGTAAATAAAAGTGACTCAAATGCTCATAAGTCTTATCATACTCAAAGTGTCCAAAGAAGTCCACCACTATGCTTTTCCTCGATCAAATTTTATCTCATGGAACATTTGCATACACAGCTGGTTCTTTCTAAATAACAAGTCTTCCCCGCAAAAAAAAAATCCAAAATTTGATCGAATTCCATCTCGTTAGAAATGGTGGTTACTACATGCTTCAAATGAAAGCTCTTTAAAATCGGGGATCCGTTTTATACAATTCTTTGAGAAAACTAACTTTAACTTCAAAATTAGTTCCCAACAAGAAAATGTATCCTACTCAAAGCATCGCCTACTTTATTGGCTTGGCCACTTATATGTTTCAAAAAAATTAAAACCTTGGAGACTACTCAACCCATTTAGCATGCTTATGTTTCAACTTGGGTCACAGGCTAACATAACGTGTGCCATGATTGTCGAATATAATACAAATTCCCCGGACATCAAATAATGTCTCCACTTCTTCGAAAGGTTTGACACTGCAGGTATAGAATTCCTTCTCATAAGAGGAATACTTTCTCCCGGTGTCATTTAACTTCACCTGAAATAGGCTACAAGCCCATCATCCCGACTCAAAAAAAATTTCAATGGCCTCCCCACCGGCATCACATTTTACTTGAAATGGTTTGGTGAAATCAGCAGAATTAAAACAGTTTCCTTCGTTATCTTTTGCTTTAAAACTTTAAAATTTCTCTTCGCTTCAAAGTTAGCCCACTTAAATGGCCGTTTGCTCTTCTTATGGTCTCAATTATGGTGCATTAATTCATCAAGTTTCTTATAAACTTTCGTAAAACTAGCAAGTCCATGGAAACTTTTTACCTCAAAAATATTCTTGGGTGAAGGCCACTCCACAATTGGCTCAACCTTTTCCTGGTCCATCTTCGTCCTTCTCAGAAACAACAAAACCCAAATACACCAACTCTTCTTTCATGAATGAGCATTTCTTCAAATTTATCGCAGCTTCTTCAGTGCAACTTCTTCTAAAGACATGATTAAGATGCCTTAAATGTTCTTCTTTAGTTCTCATGCAAAACTAAAATATCATCCGTATATACTATCACAAATTTACCAATGAACTTTCAATACTGTCCATAAGTCTCATAAAAGTGCTAGGTGCATTTGACAACCCAAAAGGCATTACCATCCATTCATACAAAATTTCCCTTCATTTGTTTTAAAGGCGCTTCCACTCATCATCACCCTCTCTTATTCTAATCTTGTTGTATCCACTCTTCAAATTCATCTTTGAGAAATATTTAGCACCACTCAAATGTTCATCAAATCTCAATTTTTAAAGGGAATCCGTACCCCCGATTGTGATCTTATTAATTGCTCTAACCCACAGACACATCCTCCACCTCCATATTTCTTTGGCCTAATACTCTACATCGCACATGACTCGTACTCTTCTCCTTGACAAATTTTCTTTGTCCACTCGCCCCGTGCTTGTCTCCCCGATGCCCATTTTCCTTTGGGGGTCATTCTCGTAGGCTTCCTTATTTGGTAGATTTGAACCAGGATAAAATCTATCCGATGGCCGATCTTTCACGTGGCGCCTCATCGTAAATCATCCACAATAATGTTACAGAATCATCTAACATTCTGATTTCTATTAGCAAATCAGAAATCTCTGTAGAAGTAAGAACTACTTTTGGTTTGCAAACTAAAGCAAAGCTTACCTCTTCTTCTATCGTTGCGCATATTCCTTCCCACTCAAAGAACAAGGTCCTTGGATCAATCACTGGATGGCTCTCCTTCTTCCATGGAATCAATATATGATGTACCCCATCTTTGAAGAACTTGTGTTCCTCCCGCTATCATGCATCGTCGCTCACAAAACCGCTAAGGTCTACTCCAAGAAAAGATATGACACATCCATGGGCATTACATCACACAAAACTTTGTCCTTGTATTTGCCTATTTGGTAAATTTATCTCTTACACTGTTTCTTTTTCATAATCACCAGGTCTTTATGCAGCTAAGACACTCAGAGTGGGTGCTCCCTAGTCCCCCCGCCTTTCAATTTTTCTATCACCGTTGAAACCCGTTTCCGTGGCCGCCACTATCAATGATTAGTCAAGTAAGATTTCCTTTGGATCTTGCATATGCTCCTAAACAAAGTCTTCGTGTGTGTCACACTTTGGTTTGTTTCAACAAACCTTATTAACCACCAAGGACTTCTCCTCTCCGGGTAAAATTTTCTTCACCCCTCGCTTCTTCTTCAACTCCGGGCAACAAGATTTCTTGCACCAAAGACTCACATTCTCCGGACACTCATAGTGCTTATGTCCCACTCCCCGACATCTATAACACCTCAACTCTACCTCTACCTCCGTCTCCGCCCTCCGTTCCTCTCCGTAAGGACCCTTCGGCTTGTCGGCATCCTCCTCCTAGAGATGCATTCGGTGGTGAGCTACCGTTTTCTCCACTGGTGAGTTTCTCTACCAATTCCCTCGACTTCCCTCCTACCTTAGCACCTATCTTCGGCATCGTTTCTCGTATTCTCCTGCCTTTCAAGGCCATCCGGTATGCCTCTTCTACCGTTCTTGGGAGACAAGAGACCAATCTCATCTTGGATCTCTAGCTTGAGACCATTCACATATCCGGCGCTCTTCTCAGGCCCCGGAATTGCCCAAATTTTATGTCACCAGTATAGAATTCTCTGCAGGTATTCTTTCACCGTCGCAACCTTTGGTCTTAGGTTCGCATTTGTCTATACAATGTCAACTGGGTAATCACTAGAATTCTACCAGTTTAGCCATCATTCTCATCCATCTCTACAGTTAAGCTCAACTCTCCTTCCTTCTCGCCGCACTCCATCCCACCACAAAGTGCAAGATGTCCCTTCGCCCTTGTTATTGCAAACTTGATCTTATCTTCACTTATTTCTTCATAATCGAAGCACTTGTTTAATTCATTTATCCAGAAACGTCCAAATTTTCTCGCTGATTCCGCCCCATAGCTTCGACACTCCCGCTCCGGGCTTAACCTGGGCAGATCCTTAATGTTTCCGGAGCCTCAGTCGTGGAGGAATTTCAACATTCTCTATTGCTTCTTCCGTCTCGTGTTCGTTGATGTCTTCGTGGATCTCCGTCGTCCGCGTTCCACATGGCATCTATTCTCGTCTCGACCCTCGTAACATTCCCACCACTCGCGTTGGCTGTGTCTCCTTCTCGCCAACACCTCTTCCAACTCGTACCGCCATGTCAGCAAAACAACTCCACAACACGCTCTGATACCACTAATGATGTAGCAAATTAAAGGTCAGCGCCCAATGGAGGGATGGTCAATGCTTCGTGGTCACGCCTTCGGACCGCCCACGTGTCTCTTTTACTTTATACTATTATTCATCACCTCAAAGAAATTGACAAATAAACGTATTCACAACTACCGAATGTTATATTATAATCTCCCACTGGTATATATAGATATCCCCAAACTTTATAACCAAGGTTTATCACTTCACACGTTAAATGTATATTCCGCGCGCCTTATATAGAATCTCGACACTTTATAATAATTAAATCTTCAGCTTTGTATTTATAAACCATGCTTGGAACCAAACTTTATAATAAACTTTTGGTCCGAGCCCACATAATCAACAACCAATCAAACTCCGCGACGTACCTTAACTAACTTCGCTATTTCGTTAGACTCGCACATCTTCGCACAGCACCGTCCGATGGGCCCTCCCGGATCAACGCGTTCTCTTTGATTTCGCTCGCCGCCCCGATACGAGGTTTAACTCGCGAAGGCGCCGGTTAACGCGCGTATTGACACAAGCCTAATGCGACGTGTCGATTCCTGAGGAATCGCTCCGTTTCGGAAAATACCACTTAGGCTGCGAAAGCGGTGCGGAATGGGGCAATCCGCCTTCCAAAACCACTTGTGGTTTCGCAACGTTGTTTAACTATGATTCACGCCACCGTACGATCCTCTTCTTCTTATTAACCAAGTTTGCTACCTCCGCTGGGGTAAATTCACCACTAACGCAAACAACCGTAATTTTTTATTTCCGCGGGAATTCCACTACCATAAACAGTTCGCCCCCACCAAGATCACCGTACGTACCCGCCCGGGTTTGGGGTTAACTTCACAAGGTTATCCGGGCACCACAGCACCGTATCGCAGGACGGGACTTTCCAATACACAATCACTTCGCAATCAACCGAATTTTCTCACTATTATCATTCCAAGACAATATAATCTAATGAAATTGAAATTCATTCGACAGAAGCAATTGCTCATACATTACTTATTGCAAGAATCTCTTCCTCCCCTCCCTTCATACATACGAAGGATACATATATATATATACTACAGAGAGACTCTTGCCTCTCTAGTGAGGACCTAGTTGGAAAACCAACAGGTTAATTACAATAATTCAAATAACCGAACTAACTATTCGACTTCTACAACTCTA
This sequence comes from Pinus albicaulis, assembly GCA_034641835.2. Taxonomy (NCBI): domain Eukaryota; kingdom Viridiplantae; phylum Streptophyta; class Pinopsida; order Pinales; family Pinaceae; genus Pinus; species Pinus albicaulis. Next base: position 77,298,724 of record CM076582.1, read on the forward strand.
ACTAGTCTAATTAAAACATTCGTTCTTATATTGACACCTCACGCAATTTGATGAATTTTGAACCTCAATAGCCACAACATGTGAAAACTCCTACATTGCCGTTATTGCCTAATGCCCCCATCATCGAATACGTCATTTGCAAAAATTGAACCTAGATGGGGAGGATAACATTTATTCTTCCCAACCACTCGAGATAAACCCAATTGACATGAAGGAGTGAGAGTTGTTAGGTCAACAGTTGTGGTTTTGCGCACATAGTATTGGCAACCCGTAGTATTGAGCCCATGGATTACATGTAATGAAGCCTTTAAAAGGCTTGGGGATACTCCATTGTAATGTGCCTGGAAGTGAGCAGTGTAGGCTAACTTGGTCATCTTAGTCAAGTTTGGCCAAGGACATTAATAGATCTATTGATGCTATTTTTTTCTTGGATTGGGCATTCTGGGATAAAATGTGTTTACATGATTTTATTTTGTTGATATTTCCAAATAATTATATCTCTCATTCTTTCATTTTTTAACAACCCCGTAATACTCCAAAAAAAAACATAGAGAAACTTAGGAATTATCAATAGTAGTCATTACCCAAGTATAAATTACTATGGACCCATTCTGTTCATAAAATTATCAAATTTGCATGTATTATTGTTAATAATTTCACTATAATTAGTAATAGTAAGTGTCTAGCTTCTTAGTGTCCTATGATTAGGGATCTTGGTAATTTTAGTCTTGTTATGCATCTACGGTCAAATTTGTAAATATTAGTCATGATCACCTGACTATTATTGTTCAAATAGGTCTAGGTTTAGATTGGGTGTCGTGTAAAGGTGTTTATTTTGTTAAGATTCCAATGTCTAAAGTCATGTGTTTTCCTTACAAATGGTAATCATGGGAAGTATTTGGTCACTTTGGAAAAAGTAAAAAAATCATGTTTTACAAATCCTTGGTTATTGTGAGCTGGTCATCGTTCTAAGTCATTTTTAGTAGGTCACCTAAGTCTAGAGGCTATGTCTCCATCAAAAGAAATCATGAAATGATCTTGGCACAAATTTGGAGGCTCTTTGGTATCGGTTTGAATGTCATTTCAAAATGAAAACTCATGATCTTAGTAGGGAACAATAGTCATAATGGCAGTCCTTCCTTTTCCCAATATAGTGCATTTTCAGAAAAGCGTTGTGTATTCATCATTTTCTTTCTAAATCACGATCAACGCCTTCATTTCCACTCTGGGCCATTCTACGTGATCATTTAAACTTTCCTCTTCATCCCATAACATTAAGCTCTTTGTCGTCTGCATCAAAAGCTCGGGTTGCTTGTTTCATTCGCTGCGAAAGGGAGGCAAGGGTGTTGCGAGTTCACATATTTCTCAAATTCTTGCATTTTGATGGTCAAAATTACCTCACAGGTGAAAATATAGCTCTATATTTATCCTTCAGTCTTGAATGAACTCTAAAATTGCATATATAAGCCAACATAAACCATGTAAATCTAGGAAAAAGGATAAAATTATCGTCACTTCTCTTCTGAACTTCATTTCATTTTCTTCCTCTATGTTGCGTTTTTGTACTAATCCGATGTGATTCCACACAGTGGGTCATATCCCTCTTTTATCACTATCAATTCGTGTTTTCGTTGTGTTAGCCCTTTAATGCAATAGGTGCCTTGCTATTAAAACTATAACAAAGTTGTTACCCTTAAATTTTATGCTCAAAAGTGTTTTAAAAAGTCAAATTTCTTCAACGTTGCGATTTTGGCTTATGCACTACGACTGTCCCTAGTTTAAATTTTTTCCAACAATTATGAAATTCCAAGTTCTATAGGGTTTGCCTGAGAAAGTTTGTAATTGTAAGTTTTGGTGTAATTGTTGGGTTATATCTTAATTCATTGTCAGAATATTTTAAATACCATAACACCTCCATTGTTACACAAAAAAGTTTCTCATAACCCTAAAACTATTCATTTTTTCAAAAGAGAAACTATGGCAACTCCAGAAGACAAAAATCACAAAGGGGGAGCCATTGTACATTTTTAACCGCACGATATCACAACCATCAATACAGATCCAAACATTAGAATGGATTTTGAACAAGTAGGGTGTATGAAATTCTGTGAGAAAATTCAGGGGTATCATTTACAGCTGACAAAGGAATTTGCTAGGGGTTTTGATGGTGTGCAAGAAAAGGTGGGAAGTCTAACTTTTCTAGTCTCAACTCAATCAATAGTTGAGACCACTGAGATCCATTTGAGTGGAGAGGAATGGTTGAAAGATATGGATTTTGATTTGTTTGATTTCAAGGAATTTCTCAAGCCAAAACACTGGAAAGGATATGGTTTTGTTGTTCCAAGGAGTTATATACAATATCACCATAGTAAATTGTTGGAGGTGATTCAAAGGTACTTCACGTGTGAAGGGAGGTTTAGTAAGGTGTATCACTATCACATTATGTTGGAAATATTGTCATTGATGGCAAAGGATGTGGCAAAGGAATTGGCATCCAATTGTAGCAGAAAATAACAGAGGAAGAATGCATTTTCAAAGATAAGCAGTGAATTGAAGGAGAGTTGTCCAAAGACAGGGTTGATTTGATTTGACAGTTATTAGAATCCCTGCGAAAGTTAATTCATGTAAATATAATGTATATCTGTGTATGGTTGAGTTTCAGTAATACTTTGTTAGGTGGAAAATACCCAGATCAATTGGGGTATTATTTGGTCCATTTCTCGTACGAAATTCCCTGCAACTCTGTGTGATGATCTATGGATTGATTTGTGCTTTTGTATAAGATTCCGGGGTGCTAAGGCCACGATACAGTAAGCTTTGAACGAGTTCTGTGTGTACAGGGCACATTATATAAAATTATATATAACCCGAGTTTTATTAACATAATCACGGGGAAAGAACAATTAAATCAAAGTTATACGGAACTTGGGGTACGAAGCGATTGGACGGTTGATCACTGTTTAAAAACCGCGAATGGATTTGTGAAAGTGGATTGCCCGTATCACACCGCTTTTGCGGGATAAGCGGAATTCAAGAGTTTGGCTCTGATTCCATAAATCAAGAGACACGCGTACGGGGAAAACTGCCTCCATTGCGCGCCATCGTATGATAACGTTCGACCTTCGCGCGTTATAATTCGACCAAGGATGCCCAGCGAAATTGATATGCGCAGTCGATCTGAAAGGGGGCCATCGGACGGTGGTAGTATGAGTAAGATGCGCGAAGATTAAAGAAGATGAGCGAAGGATAACCAAAGTACGATGGCCATCTCTCATTAACTTTTGGCATCGGAGGTCGAGCGATAGGCATATGTACCGTTGATCTTGGAGGCTCACGATCTAACGGTGATCGGGCAATAGACTTGCGTAAAGTTTATTTTGGTACGGTGGGGGCGCATATGTGGGCTAGGGGTCAAAGGCTTATTGAAATATTAAACTATTTGAAAGCGTTGGATATTGTTTATAAAGTCCGAAGGGTTAATCATAAGGGATTAAAACATTGTAAATATATTTATTTATCAATTGATAAATAAATTCAAAAGAAATCAAAAACCCCGTGGGCCAAACTAATGGAAATATTGTCAACGGAATACCTTTAGCAATTAAATGGTTTTTGACTCATGGTTTTAATAAAGGTAAAATCTATATGAAGGGAAAAAGATGATAATTCGGGGTGTGCGTGTGCGAGGGTTGAAGAAGAAGAATTCCTCGAAGAAATATCTGTATCAATAGACGACGTGCTTAATTGATTCTGAGTCTATGATGCACCCATTGAGATATATTGATCTCAAGGTGATAAGTCTTGAGTTTATTCATCAGAAGAAATGATGAAGAGCTGGCGCATGTCTGCTGAAGAACACACATAACTACGGGTAAGTTTATATAGATCTGGCCTGCTCTGCAAAATATATAATTACAGATCTATACAAGAAAAGCACGTATATATGCGGGTCATCTACATTGAAAGTACATATGACAGTTAGGGTTTTTCTGAAGATTAATATACACAGAAGGATACACGGGATATTGAATGCATATATTCTCTGAAGTCTGGGTTATTTCTGACATTCTGGTTACAGTGGTCTCACTGTTCTGTTATGAAGTTTTGGGAAAAATATGGTTATTGATGATTGAATAAAGGGGTTGTAAACGAGAGCAAGAGGGTGTCCCTTCCCTCTGTGAGAGAGGTTGGTAAATGAGAACAGGTAGTAGTTCCCTTCCAGGAGAGGCTGGTAAACGAGAGAAGGTTGTAGCCTTCTGCAGGTGGGTGCCTGCGTGCTGGTATAAGTCTGCACCAGCACATATTGTAAGAAGTTTTCTCTATAATAAATATTGAAGACTGAGATTGCAGCAGCGGTGGTTTTCTCTCGAATTGGGTTTCCACCTTAAATCCTGGTGTTCATATGTGTTGATTATGTTTGATGGTCTGTTCTGTTCTGTTATTTATGTTCATGCTTACTGCTCATCTGATGAATGAATGATGCAATGCTCTAAGTAAAGTCATAATAAGATATCTGAACATACATGTTGGATGCAATAATGTAACATATGACTTTAAGTAAAAGAAAAGAAAATTTATTCAGCCCAAAATACTGATTCACCCCCCCCCCCTCTCAGTATTTTTCCCATCAATTGGTATCAGAGCAGGTCCTTCTGAAAAGCTTAGCCGTTAGAAGGAAGATCAAGCAAGATGAGCAATCAAGATGGAATAGCATCTATCAGGCCTCCGCTCTTTAACGGAAACAATTTAATCTTCTGGAAAACAAGGATGAGATCCTATCTTCAGTCTCTGGGAGCAGAGGTATGGGCAATTGTTGAAGGAGGATATCAATATCCAGCTGTAGTACCAACAGATCCGACGGTAAGAAAAAATTATGAAACAAATGCAAAGGCAGTCAATGCTCTATTGGGAAGTCTAACTGAATCAGAATTTGTCAAAGTCATGCAGCTGAATACAGCAAAGACAATATGGGACAAAATTATTCTAAGTTATGAAGGTGATGCAAAGGTAAAAAGTGCTAAACTCCAAACTCTCATAATTCAATATGAGAATCTAAAAATGGATAATGAGGAGAGCATTGCCAATTTCTTTTTACGTCTTGATGATATTGTAAATCGTATGAGAAATCTGGGAGAAACAATAACCGAATCTACTTTGGTTGAGAAAGTCTTAAGATCACTAACGACAAAATTTGAGTCAAAAGTTTCTTCTCTTGAAGAAAAGCAGGATCTTCAAAATCTTACTGTGGTGCAACTTCATGGCATACTAACTGCATATGAAATGAGAAGAGGAGGACCATCTGAAGTCAAAGAAGCAGTCTTTAGAACTTCTACAAAAGGGAAGGAAGTTCAAAAAACAGAAGGATCAGGATATATCTCAGAAGAAGATGAGATAAAATTTGTGAAGAAACTTCAACTTGGCACAGGACGGTTCAGAGGTAAGCTTCCTTTCAAATGTTTTGATTGTGGAAGATTTGGTCATTATGCTGCTAAGTGTCCTTATAAAGAAACGCATAAAAAGGGGAAGGAAGTAGAAAGAAGGAATAAGAATCATTTTAGCACTAGAAAGAGTTACTATACTCATGAAGATAGTGATGGGTTATCTGATAGTGAGGAAGAATGTGAACAAGATCTTAGACTACTCATGGCATTTGAAAAGGAGTATAGAGAAGAAAAAGATACTTTTGTGGATGCTCTAGAAGACAGTGATTTTCTTGATGAAAATAATAAACTCAAAATTTTCTTAGAAGAAAGAAAAATAACCATAGAAACTCTGAAAAATCAGCTTGAAGAAAAGGAGAAACACAATGAGAAATTAGAATGTGAAGTAGTAAGTCTAAGAAAAGAACTTGAGAAAGAAAAAACTCTGAATCGTAGATTTGTTAAAGGATCTGAAACATTAGATGAGATTATCAAGGTACAACGATCTCCTCTTATAAAGACAGGTCTTGGATATATTGGAGAATCTTCTCAGGCTTCAGCACCAAATTATCTAAAAGCAGTTACAGCTGATTTACCACATACTTCCACTCAGCAAGGGAATAAAGAATATTTACAGATAAAGCATGATCATCTCAATTCAAAACACACTAATAGGAATGTCTTTCGGAAAAACACCAATCAACAAGTAAATTCATATAGAAGATTTTATGATCGCGGGAATTTCTTCTTCAATGGACAATGTTTCTCATGTCACAATTTTGGTCATAAATTTGTTCAATGTGTTGCATATAAAACCATCATGACAAGAGAAGCAAGAAAGAAAAGGACTGATATTGAACCAAAGAAAATAATTATAACAATTTTTCTCCTCTTCAAAATGAAGTTGAATGTGCCTATTGCAATAACTTTGGCCATGAAGAATCTAAATGCAGGAGCAAAGTTCAGCCAAAAGAACATGTTCCGTCAAGCTCCAAAGTATGGAAAAAGAAGGAATTACAGGTTGAAAATTGTGGCATAGCGTTATTTGTAGAAGATGAAGAAAACCAATGGTACATTGATAGTGGATGTTCAAGACACATGACAGGTGATAAAGACAAACTTCTTGCATATAGTGCTCTAGAAAAAGCAAAAAATGTCACATTTGGAAATGATACTCCTGCGATCATTAAGGGAAAAGGGTCTGTTTTTCTAAAAGAAAAGGTGAAAGCTAATGAAGTCATGTATGTGGATGGATTAAAGCATAACTTGTTAAGTGTAATTCAAATGTGTGATCAAGGAACTGAAGTTGTCTTTAGTTCAAAAGAATGTGTGGTACGTGATCTTGATACAAGTAAAGCAATTATAAAAGGAAAAAGAACTCCAAACAACCTGTATATATTGAAGAACCCCAAAGAACAATGTTGTTTAAGTAAATCTTCAGAAAATTGGCTATGGCATAGAAGGTTGGGGCATCTGAGCTTCTCTCAAATCAACAAATCAAGCAGACTTAAAGTTGTTCGTGATCTTCCCTATATTACTCTACCTGAAAATATCATATGCAAATCTTGCCAATTCGGCAAGCAAACCAGGGTACAATTTAATGCCAAGGAAGGATCATCAAGCAAGCCTCTTGAACTCATTCATATTGACATATGTGAACCTATGAGGAAAAATTCACCACGAGGTGAATAATACTATATCTTATTCATTGATGATTTCTCTAGAATGTGTTGGATTGGGTTGCTTAAACACAAAGATGAAGCATTTGAGAAATTTCAGATCTTCAAAGAACTAGTTGAGAATGAATTAGATCTAAAAATCAAGTGTCTCAGATCTCATCAAGGAGGAGAATATACATCTAATGAATTCCTTGAATTCTGTGAACAACATGGCATAAAAAGACAGTTCTCTTTAGTTGGCACTCCACAACAGAATGGCGTTGCAGAAAGAATGAACAGAACAGTTCAACAAATGGCTAGAGCTATGCTTGATGATTCCGGAACATCTGACACATTTTGGGGAGAAGCAGCACATACAGTAGTAAACATTCTCAACAAAGCACATGTTCGTGTAAATTAAAACTCCATATTAACTCTGGTATGGTAATCCTCCCACTATAAAGCATTTTAGAATTTTTGAAAGCAAATGCTTTATCAAGAATAATGATGAAAAACTTGGCAAGTTTGAACCCAGAGCAGATGAAGGAATATTTCTTGGTTACTCCTCTAGGAGTAAGGCATATAAATGTTACAATAAAAGACTTTGAAAGATTGTTGAATGTATTGATGTTGTTATTGATGAGTCTCCTGCAGCTCCAAAAGAAGAAAAGCAAACAACAGATGAAGATGATGAGGACACATATCCTTCTACATCAAATAGTAATGATACAAATAGTGCACCCAGTGAAGAACCTGAAGAGGAGTTGTCTGAAAAGGCTCCATCCAGATATGTTCAAAAGAATCATCCAGAATCTCAAATTTTGGGAGAAAAGGGATCAAGTATACAAACAAGAAGGACTCTTGTGGGATCTTCTAGCAATCTGGCATTTCTGTCCACTATTGAACCTCACAGTGTCAGTCAAGCTAGCAAAGATGAATGTTGGATTCAAGCCATGAATGAAGAGCTTGATCAAATTGAAAAGAATCACACTTGGGAATTATTACCAAGGCCTCATGACAAAAATGTCATTGGAACTAAATGGATATTCAAAAACAAGTTAAATGAGAATGGGGATGTTATAAGAAATAAAGCTAGACTTGTGTGCAAAGGGTATGCTCAACAAGAAGGTATAGACTTTGAATAAACCTTTGCTCCTATAGCCAGACTTGAAGCCATAAGAATTTTTCTTGCGTTTTCAAGCTTCCAACAAATCAAAGTTTATCAAATGGATGTTAAATCTGCTTTTCTCAATGGTGATCTAGAAGAAGAAGTTTATATAGAACAACCAGAAGGATTCATTTTGGGAAATGATGAAAACTTGTTTGTAGACTTAAAAAGGCTCTATATGGTCTCAAGCAAGCTCCAAGGGCATGGTACTATTGTCTTGACAAATATCTTCATCAACAAGGATTTTCAAAAGGGTCTGCTGATAGCAACTTATACACAAAAACTGAAAATGACAAACTATTGATTGTGGTTGTATATGTTGATGATATTATTTTTGGAAGTAATAAAGAGTCTATGAGTCAGAAATTTGCTTCTGATATGCAGCAAGAATTTGAAATGTCTTTACTTGGGGAACTAAAATTCTTTCTTGGCTTGCAAGTGCAACAAGCAATAGATGGCATATTCTTGTCACAAACAAAATATCTCAAGCAAATCCTGAAGAATTATGGCATGGAAGACTGCAAACCTGTAAGTACACCAATGATAACCGGATGTAATCTCAGTTCTAATGATGATTCCCCCATGGTGAATCAACCTGAATACAGATCTATGATAGGAATTCTACTTTATCTCACTGGGACCAGACCAGACATCATGCATGTAGTTAGGATTGTTGGACGATTCCAAGCTAATCCAAAAGAGTCTCATATTCAGGCTGTAAAAAGAATATTCAAATATCTACAAGGAACTCAAGACTTTGGACTATGGTATCCAAAGAATGCTGATCTTACTCTTCATGCATACACTGATGTAGATTGGGATGGAAGTTTTGATGATCAGAAAAGCACCAGTGGTGGTGAATTCTATATGGGGCCTCGATTAGTATCTTGGTTCAGCAAGAAGCAAAGCTCCATTGCCTTATCTACAGCAAAAGCAGAATATGTGGCCGCTGCTTCATGTTGCACTCAACTTCTCTGGATGATGCAAACCTTACAATATTTTCAAATCAAATGTTCACCCCCTATGTCCATTATGTGTGATAACACAAGTGCCATCAGTATCTCAAAGAATCTTGTTATGCATTCCAAGACCAAGAACATTCCCATCAAGTATCACTTCTTACGTGAACAAGTACTTGAACAAAATGTGAAATTGGAGTATGTTTCCTCCAAAGAACAAATTTTTGATATATTTACCAAACCTCTACCTAAGGAAGTGTTCAAATATCTCAGACAGAAACTGGGAGTAGTCTCTGCCATGCAGGGGAACAGGTCTACTTAAATACATAAGATTAAATTGGTTGAGAGGTGTTGTTGGGCATCTTTGAATGCACAGGCTAAGGGGGACCATTGGTCATATGAAAAGGATGCATCGTTGGCATTTATAAGTCATCTTGTTATTTTATTAAGATGCAGCATGATCTCAGGGGGAGCATGGTATTTTCAAATCTTTGACATTGATGTCAAAGGGGGAGGAAAAGCAAAGTAACAAAGAGTTCCTATAAGATTTTTCAAAGCAACAAAGAGTTCCTATAAGATTTTCAGAGGACGAGTATTGCCATCAATGCCAAAGGGGGAGATTGTTGGAAATATTGTCATTGATGGCAAAGGATGTGGCAAAGGAATTGGCATCCAATTGTAGCAGAAAAGAACAGAGGAAGAATGCATTTTCAAAGATAAGCAGTGAATTGAAGGAGAGTTGTCCAAAGACAGGGTTGATTTGAATTGACGGATATCAGAATCCCTGCGAAAGTTAATTCATGTAAATATAATGTATATATGTGTATGGTTGAGTTTCGGTGATACTCTGTTAGGTGGAAAATACCCAGAGCAATTGGGGTATTGATTGGTCCATTTCTCATACGAAATTCCCTGCAACTCTGTGTGATGATCTATGGATTGATTCATGCTTTTGTATAAGATTTCAGGGTGCTAAGGCCACGGTACAGTGAGCTTCGAACGGGTTCTGTGTGTACAGGGCACATTATATAAAATTATATATAACTTGAGTTTTATTAACATAATCACGGGGAAAGAAAAATTAAATCAAAGTTATACGGAACTTGGGGTACGAAGCGATTGGATGGTTGATCACTGTTTAAAAACCGCGAATGGATTTGCGAAAGCAGATTGCCCGTATCGCACCGCTTTTGCGAGATAAGCAGTATTCAAGATTTTGGCTCCGATTCCATAAATCAAGTGACACGCGTCTGGGGAAAACCGCCACCATTGCGCGCCATCGTATGATAACGTTCGACCTTCGCGCGTTATAATTCGACCAAGGATGCCCAGCGAAATTGATATGCGCCGTCGATCTGAAAGGCGGCCATCGGAAGGTGGTAGTATGAGGAAGATGCGCGAAGATTAAAGAAGATGAGCGAAGGATAACCAAAGTACGATGGCCATCGCTCGTTAACTTTCGGCATCAGAGGTCAAGCGATAGGCATATGTACCATTGATCTTGGAGGCTCGCGATCTAACGGTGATCGGGCAATATACTTGCATAAAGTTTATTTTGGTACGGTGGGGGCGCATATGTGGGCTAGGGGTCAAAGGCTTATTGAAATATTAAAATATTTGAAAGCGTTGGATATTGTTTATAAAGTCTGAAGGGTTAATCATAAGGGATTAAAACGTTGTAAATATATTTATTTATCAATTGATACATAAATTAAAAAGAAATCAAAAACCCTGTGGGCCAAACTAATGGAAATATTGTCAACGGAATACCTTTAGCAGTTAAATGGTTTTTGACTCATGGTTTTAATAAAGGTAAAATCTATATAAAGGGAAAAAGATGATAATTCGGTGTGTGCATGTGCGAGGGTTGAAGAAGAAGAATTCCTCGAAGAAATATATGTATGAATAGACGAAGTGCTTAATTGATTTTGAGTCTATGATGCACCCATTGAGATATATTGATCGCAAGGTGATAAGTCTTGAGTTTATTCATTAGAAGAAATGATGAAGAGCTGGCGCATGTCTGCTGAAGAACACATATAACTCCGGGTAAGTTTATATAGATCTGGCCTGCTCTGCAAAATATATAATTACAGATCTATACAAGAAAAGAACGTATATATGCGGGTCATCTACATTGAAAGTACATATGACAGTTGGGGTTTTTCTGAAGATTAATATACACAGAAGGATACACGGGATATTGAATGCATATATTCTCTGAAGTCTGGGTTAGTTCTGACATTCTGATTACAGTGGTCTCACTGTTCTGTTATGAAGTTTTGGGCAAAATATGGTTATTGATGATTTAATAAAGGGGTTGTAAACGAGAGCAGGGGGTAGTAGCTCCCTTCTAGGAGAGGATGGTAAACGAGAACAGGGGGTAGTAGCTCCCTTCCAGGAGAGGCTGGTAAATGAGAGAAGGTTGTAGCCTTCTGCAGGTGGGTGCCTGTGTGCTGGTATAAGTCTGCACCAGCACATATTGTAAGAAGTTTTCTCTATAATAAATATTGAAGACTGAGATTGCAGCAGCGGTGGTTTTCTCCCGAATTGGGTTTCCACCTTAAATCCTGGTGTTCATATGTGTTGATTATGTTTGATGGTCTGTTCTATTCTGTGATTTATGTTCATGCTTACTACTCATCTGATGAATGAAAGATGCAATGCTCTAAGTAAAGTCATAATAAGATATCTGAACATACATGTTGGATGCAATAATGTAACATATGACTTTAAGTAAAAGAAAAGAAAAATTATTCAGCCCAAAATACTGATTCACCTCCCCCCCCCCTCTCAGTATTTTTCCCATCACATTAGGCTCTTAATGCATTTTAATAACAAGAAATCTTTGAATATTCCTTATTATTTGTTTAAAAGTCTATGTAAGATGGTTGACAGAGTTCAAACAAAACGAAGTCAAGTTGAAGTCAATTTGTTTCATTTTTCATTAACTAAATTGATGGTAATGAAGGAGCTTGAAAAGAAGAAGAAACCATGGCATGATCTTTTAGTTTCTTCAGGATGGGCAGAAAAATCTTCAAACAGTAAAAAGACCAAGAAATACACTCCTTCAATTGTGATTAAAGAAGCTTCACCTGCAGCAACAAGCTCAATCAAAAAAATTTTGACTATAAAAAAAATTAGCTGATATGAAAAGTGCTAAGAAGCTACATTTCTCACAGGAGGTAGAAAAGGTGGCAAGGGTACCAAGAACAAGAGCTGCAACCAAGAGATTACTTGTAGATCCACCATCTTCACCTATTCAAGTTATGGAATCAAAGAGCACACAAAAGGAAGTTGAAATTGATTAAAGGGACCTGCAAATTGGAGAATTACAAGATGAGTTGGACAAGACCCATTTGACAATATCATACTTACAAGAGGAGAATAGGGAATTTAGGCATAAAATATCACAAGAAACTATTCATCCTAGTGAAGGAGAGCCATGAAAGGAAACAATGGCAAATGTTGCCAAAGGCAAAGGAAAAAATGTCATTGATGTTAAAGAGTTGAAGGAGGCAATTTAGCAGTCAAGGAGACTTAGAACTAGGTCTATTTCCAAGGTGAAAATGTAAGTAGTGGAGAATTTTCAACCTGAACAGAAAATTGTTTTTGATGAGTAGAAGGAATTTGAGAAATTATTGGTACAACTTGGAGTACAACAACAAGTAGATAAACTTGCATAGAAAGATCATCGGGATAAGTAGACTTCTTTTAAGAAGGTACAGGTTGTTGAACTAGTCCTTGATGAGGCTAGATACAAGCTTAAGTGAACCCTTCCTATGCATAGGCAGGTAAGAAATCTGAATACACGAACTTGGTCCTAAAAACAAGACTCGAGTTGGTGAAGAAGAAGCTCACTGAAGTCAAGGAATCTGGAAGGAAGAGGAAAAGGCACAAGTTAGATATACTTGTAGAGCCTAGTACAAAGGTGAATCTCCAACATGAAATATCAACTTAGCTCTGAAGATTTGTTTTTTGGCTCAAGAGATCAGAAGAAGCTAAATTTTGATGAAATTTGTAAAAACATAACAAGGGGGTTGCTGCATTTTTTATATAAATTTTGATACTAGTGGGATAGTGAAGTTGGAATTTTTTGTTGTCATGAGGGGAGTTATATGAAGGTTCCAACATCCACATTGATTTTCCAACACTTTATATTAAGAAAAGAAACACTATATGTTCAGTTTTTGGAGGCGCTGCGAAAGTGGGGAATAGGTCAAAGGGAGGTCTGCAGGCATTTTGAATCTTACTTAAGAGGTTCAGCACCATCACATAGGTATTTGAAGCATTCCCATTTGCTGAATTTTGATAGAACGGGGCTTCAACCATACAAAACATGGAGGCTACTTGATTTTGCTGCAAAACTAGCTAATGCATTGCAAGTCTGGACAATCGGCACTTTTCATTTCAAATTTCAAATTTTTGACTTCTATAAGTGGTTTAGATAATGTAGATAAGTGGAAAATTATTTTAGGAGCTGTATTTAATGTTTATTTGTCAATATTCTAAGATAGTGATGTTTTAGGCATGGATTGGTTGTAAGGAAAACTACTCCTATTTTTTAGTATATGCGCCATATTTTTAATGTATCTAGTTAGAAGCTTGTTTTGGTCAATGATTTCGACCACCTAGGGTAGGAGATCAAATCCTTCATGATGTATAAACAGATCAAAAGCATTGTAAGTGGTTATGTCAATTAGATTAGAGAAGAAAGACTTTTGTGCATTGTATTTTCCCGAAAGTTTTGCGAGTAAATGAATGAAATAAAAGGTGTTTTGCAGGGATTCCTGTGTCAGACTTTTGGTGGTTTGTGCGCCTTTGATCTTGTAAGTTATATTGAGTGTTTACATCCCTTAAATGTGTATCCTCTTGCTTCGAAAAAACCAGATGTTTGATTCATAATTCATCTTAATAGTGATTTGTTTTAGTTTTTCCAACTTATCAATGTTTTTAGCTTAAAGTGGAATTTTAGAATTCATCCATGGTTTGATTCTCTAATGTGTTGTCTTTCACCTTTTCTACATTCACCCCCTACAACAATTTAACCTAAATTCCACCACCAAAGCTGCCTACCTTGCCCCTATGGAGAAACCCTTTCTTTTTCCATCATGTCACTAGACAAAAAATTGATTTGACATAACTCCACACCCAATGGATATGTCTCTTTTATCGTCAACATACCTTTAAAAATGTAACCTTGTTGAGATTATTGCCTAGCCTAACATCATATTTGTTAAGAAACTAAGTGAGAGAACCCTCTCCAGGCTATAAGGGCTAGATTTTGGCCTAAAGTGGTTTGTGGTTACCTCTGGAATTCCTTTTTTCAGCCTAGGGAAATCACAAAGTGCTAACATATTCAATGTAGAATACAAACTAGAAAGAATAAAAACCACATAAATAAAACCACCAAAAATTTGAAATTTTTATTACTTACAAAATTTGTCGATTTCTATTTAAATGCAATGAACATGAATATACAACTATGTTATGATGCAATATACAATGAAAACTTGCAGTAACATTAATGAGTTTATCAAAATTATACAAGTTAATCATATATATAAAGATATCTATTGCATTGAAAACACCATGTAAGATATATTTTTGGATTAGCATAATCTTGTTATCTTTGTCAATTTTCTCTTATATATTTCACTTTGTCCTTTTCATTAATGTAAATCATGTGCATTAAAAATGCTTATAATTTAGAAAGAAAAATAATTAAATGTATATAAACATTATGATAAATTGGAAATCAATCCTCCACATCCTTGGGGTCAAGATCTGTGGTTGACCCTACAAAAATTTGATCCCTTCTGGTGAATATGTTCTTTAAAATTTAATTATACTTTGAACCAGACTTTTGTTAGCAAGTGGAAAAAGGATTGAGTTGGGCTTACATGGTTCTATTGCATTTGAATGGAACATGTTTAGAATAAATATCCAAGGTAGTGGTCTTACCTTATCTTATGAGGATGACTCATTCGCTTGGTCCTGGAAATATTCAACAAGAGAGATAACTGCCCGACATGCATACAATGCAATTTATGAGTCTTTAGCTTAACAAAGGGTAAGTTGGTGGCATGTATAATTTTGGAATTGCTCCATAGCTTTGAAATTAAAATGCTTCATTTGGTTAGCTCTTAGGAATCATATTCAAACAAGGGATGTTTTAATGAGGAAAGGCTTTATTGGGCCAAGTGCATGTCCAGTTTGCCTAATTTTTTTGAATATGCTCCTAATATTTTCTTCAAGTTTAATTTTTCTAGGTCACTTTGGGATGAAGTCCTTCGTGCCTTTAATATCAGGGAATTTGATCCTATTGGGCCTCTTGATCAATGTCTTTGTTGGTGGGATCAAAACATGGCATAGTTCAAATCACTTCATGTATTCTTAGTGTGAGGAATCTGGAAAGTTAGAAATAAATTCATTTTGGAGGGAAGGCCCAAAGAAAGCTTTGATATCATTAGCTAGATCACATATTTCTTTTTGGATTACGTCAAACCTAAGAGGCCTTTCTGTATAAGATCTTTTCTTCTCCCCCCCTTCTCTTTCTCTGCATATGTTAGATTTTTTATGGTGCTTATCAAGCAGGGGTTTGTGGAGGAGGCACAACTATATTCCTCCCTGGAAATATGTCCTATTATATTTGGTTAAACTTTGGAGAGGGCTCAAGCACTAAAGCTGAAGTGACGACTTATTGGGTTCTTGTACTTGTTGTTGTGTCTTTAGATATATCCTCATTGGATATCTATGGGTACTCTAAGTGTGTAGTGGATTGGTTGGAAGGAAAGATTCATTTGAAAGTTCTTTCTTTAAGTTGTTGGATGAATTGAATCCAACATCTAAAAGGTCTTTTCCAAAACCTGACCTTCCCGCGCATCTTAAGAGAATGGAATCTACAGGCTAAATTTCTATCTAAAAATCCCTGCAGGAGGAGGAAGGAAGGATATTCATTGAAGAGCGAAGAGGCCTTCAACTTCTAAGGAGGGGATCTATACAGATTCCCTGGGATCAAAAATTGATTCAACTAACTTTTCTCTCCTAATTTCTTACATGATATGCCCTTAAAATTGTTCTGTAGTTATGTATATTTTTGTTTCATTCTATCTCCTTTAATCCTTTAGTCTTATTTTTGGGAATGCAAGTCTCTGTAATAGGTGTATAAATCATATGCATTTTTTCTTGTCTCAAATTTTTCTGCTTATTACAGTAAGCTCAGTTGTTAAGGTTAAGCCAATAAATCAGTTTTGGTGGATCACCTTAAGGGTGTTTCGATTTGAAAACCCCATGATTATAGATTTTTCTATCTTTGTACTCTCTTTTTTTTAATAAATAAATGATATTTCTTTTATGGGAAAAAAAAAAAAAATTAGAAATCTATACTATACATAAAATAAAGTTTTTATTTTTATTTTTTTTATTTTTAAATTTAAAAAACAAATTATATTCCTAATTATAAATCAACACCAATGCATATATATATTAAACAAGTAAAAAAATTATACAAATAAACTTAAAATAATAAAACATAATTACTATTATGTCTCATTCATAATTCTAAATCAACCCCAACGCATACAGATATTAATCAACAAGTAAAAAAAACTGTCAGACCAGGAGGTAACTCCGCAAAACTGAAGATGAATTAGATGGAGATTGTATGTGTACTTATACATTGAGGTGAGGCTATTGGGATTCACTTCCCAATGTCCCTTGGCCTTCCTTATTTACTAAATTACAATAATATGCAATCTCGCCTAATCCCTAAGGATTAGGTGTCAACATTCCCCCCTTTAATCTGAAGGGATGTTGGTGAGTCCAAGCATCGTTCTGAACTTTTCAAACTTTTCTCTTCCAAGCGCTTTGGTGAAGATGTCTGTGGTCTGCTCATTTGTGGAACACTGACGTAGATGGATGGTTTTGGCCTCAACATGATGTCGAATCAGATGGTATTTTGTATTGATGTGATTTTTTTGATCATGGAACTTCGGGTTCTTGGGGAACTTTATTGCAGAAGTGTTGTCGATCATGCATGGTGTTGAATGCATTTGTTTCATCTACAAATCTTCTAGGATTTCATGAGCCACATAATTTCCTTTGTTGCTTCAGTTGTTGCCACAGATTCTGCCTCGGTTGTGGAATATGTTGGAACTGACTGTTTGTGTGATCTCCATGAGACAGCCCCTGATCTAAGACTCATGGTATAACCTGAAGTATACACCCCAGTTTCTTTGTTCCCATCAAAGTCTGAATCAGAGTATTCGATCAAGCTGAAATCGCCTACCTGTGTATATTTGAGTCCAAAGTCTTGATTCCCCTTCAAGTACTTTAGAACTCTTTTTACAGTAGACCAATGTCCTTCATAAGGTTTTTGCATAAACCTGGAGAGGATTCCAACAGCAAATGAGATGTCAGGTCTGGTGGTAGTCAGGTAGATAAGACTTCCTACAAGCTGTCTATACTTCGTTGCATCCTCGAATTCCTTCTCTTCAATGGATGTGAGCTTCAAGTTTTTTTCCATTGGAATGGTTAAGGGATTGCATTCATCCATGCCAAACTTGTTCAAAAGATCTCCAATGTACTTCTTTTGAGAAATAAATATAAATTTAGGATGTTGAGTTACTTCATTACCTAGATAGTAATGAACATAACCCAAATCAGTCATTTCAAAACCTTTATTCAATTCTTTCTTTATGGATGCAATATAACTCTCATTGTTCCCTGTCATCAAAAGATCATCTATATACACCACAAGATATACAACTGTTTTTCCAACTTTCTTAACAAACAAAGTTGCATCATCAAGATCAAAATGTTTGAAGTCAAGTTTCAGAAGATGCTCAATTAATTTCTCATACCAGGCTCGCACTGCTTGCTTGAGGCCATAGAAGGATTTTATAAGCTTGCATACTTTGTGTTCTTAGCCCTTCACAACAAATCCTTCTGGTTGGGACATGAAAACTTTATCCTTTAGATCTCCATTCAAAAAGGTAGTTTTTACATCCATATGATGGAGTTTCCATCCCTTCTGAGCTGCTAGGGAAAAGAGTGTCTGGATGGTGGCCCATTTTGTTGTGGGAGCAAAATTTTCTTCATAATTGACCCCTTCTTTCTGTGAAAAACCTTTTTCCACAAACCTATCTTTGTGCTTGTCAAGTGAGCCATCTGCTTTGTACTTGTTCTTGTAGACCCACTTACAGCCAATTGGTTTGGTTCCCAAAGGAGGATCAACCAGCTTCCAAGTGCCATTCTTTATCAAGGCATCATACTCCTTTTACATCGCTTCATTTCGTTCATCATGAGAAGCAGCTTTTTTGAAGGAAGTTGGTCCATGACCTGTAGACAAACTCAATTCACAGTTATAATAAATATTCATATCAACAAGTGAATCAGAATTATCTACATCACCTTTGTTTTGTCTAGTGGAACTTCTTGCTCTTGTCTTTCCAACCTCATCAGGATGAATGTTTTTTAGTGTCTTTATTAGCCATTTGGGGGTGGCCTTTCTGAGATGGCCCAGGCTGCTCATCTGACTGAGTTGGAATTGAATCAAGATTCAATCTCTCAATTCTGTCAATCATGTCGTTCAAGGTGTCATCCATGATTTTTTATTCATGTGGGGGAGAGAGTGCTTCGGAAAATGATTCCACATATTGATTCAGTATAGGAATCCCCCCTTAAAGATGTGGAATCTGATTATCAAATTCTTGAAAATACTTTGCATGTGTGAATTTGTCCAGGCGATCAAGTTGCTGCTCAAAAACATTGTCAATCTTAGATGATTCAAGGAATATGACATCTCTTGCTATTACAAACTTCTTATTGACTTCATAATAGAGACGATATCCTATGGAGGTATTGAAATACCCCAAGAAGATACATTTTCGACTTCTAGCACCAAGTTTATTCCTTTGTACCTTGGGTATCACAGCATAACAGGTGGAACCAAAGACCCTGAAATGCTTTACTAAAGGAATGTGGCCATGCCACATTTCATGAGGAGGTTTGTTTCTGATTGAATTTGAAGGACACCTATTCTTTATGTATACAGCACATAGAACTACATCAGCCCAAAACATCAATTTTACATTCTTAAAAAACATCATGGGGCGAACCATATTTAAAATTGTCCTGTTCAGTCTTTCAGCTACACCGTTCTGTTGGGGATTATAGGGCACAGTTGTTTGATGTTTGATCCCATGTTGACGAAGATAATTTTCAAATTCGTTTGAAGTGTATTCTTTTACATTATCAGTACGCAAAGAGCCAATATGAGTTTGTGCATCATTTTCAATCCATGTATGAAAATTCTTGAATGTTTGAAAAGCATCAGATTTGTTCTTCAATAAGTAAACCCAACACATTCTCGTGTAATCATCAATAAATTTCATCATGTATTTATTTCCATTTGAAAAATCAATAGGCATAGGGCCACATAAATCTGAATGAATAAGCTCAAGTTTTCTATGTGCTCTAGAATGTGAATCATGAAATGGTTGTTTGATATGCTTTCCTAGAATACAAGCATCACATTGCTTAAATTTCCTAGGAATTGTAGGCACTCCATTAACACCATTTTTCTTCAACAATCGAAGGTTGTCATAGTTTAAGTGTCCAAATCTAGCATGCCATAAAACACTTGATGGGAATGTACCTTCATCGTGATGTGAACCTAATGCAAAGTTTTGTGCATGAGCAGAGGAACCTTGCAGCTTCAAGAGTCTTCCTTCTTCTATTCCCTCCATGACAAGTGAGTGATCTGATGCTTTTCTGACCTCAACCTTGCCATCAAACATGTGAATGGAGTGTCCTTGTTGGCAGATGTGGACCAAGGACAGCAAGTTTCTCCTCAACTCGGGGAGGTATAGAACCTCATGTAGAAGATGATCTGGAAGACCAGACAACTTAAACCTGATTGTGCCAAGCCCTGATGGCTTGAGTTTGGATTTATCTGCAAAGTATAATGCTCCATCGAATTTTTCAGTAAATTCTTCAAAAAAATCTTTTCTAAATGTCATGTGACATGTTGCTCTTGAATCTAGCAACCAATCATTTCTCCAAGAAGTAAATGAAACATCAAACAAGTCTTCAATTACTCCATTGTTACAATGTGCTACAACATAATGAGCGGATTCAAGTGCTTTACCTTTGTCTCTATCATGAGTTTTACCTTTTTCTTGATTTCTTTTCTGCTCAATTTTATCCCAAGGCAGCTTACATGTAGATGCATCATGCCAGTGTTTATTGCAATGTATCCAATGAAGATCAGATTTTTCAGTTTGATTTTGTCTGCCCCCCTTCCTCCGAAATTTATTCTTCCCCTTCCTCTTCAGCCACCTCTTCCTCTGGAAGAATCTTGAGCATGAATATTCTCTCTATGTGCAAAGCATACAGCCTCTTTAGAAGACAGAGGGGTTGTCATCTTTCCAAAAGCCTTCTCTCTTTCTGCAAACTTTTTCTCAAGGGAATCAAAGGTGATTTTCATGAGGTTTCCACTTGCTTGCAAGGACTCAAGATAATGTGAGTAAGTGAGATGCAATGCCTTAAAATATGCTATGAGATGTATATCAACTTCTACACCAGTGTTCTTAATGTCATGCATGATAGATCTTACTTCTGAAACTAAAGCAAGAGGGTCATCATTTTTCAATTCAAGATTGAACAGCTTAATCATTAATTGAACAATTTCAAGTTCTGAATGTGAGTCATAGAGTTATTTTAGCTTGCTCAAGGCTTCATAGGCATTCGAAAATGGTGTAATATGGCAACTCACATCTTCATTTACGGAAGCTGCAATCAAGGCATAGGCCTTGCAGTTCTTGTTTATCCAAATGGAAATCTCCTTGTCTGAAGTGGACTTTGCTGGTGGAAGGTCTCCTTCTCCTTCACAAATTCCTCTCCACAACTCATTAAAAATGAGAGTGTGCTTGATTTTCTGAGACCAATCATGATATTTCTCCTTGCTGGAGAGAACAACTCCTACAATAGATATGAGAGAATGCATTCTTTTGAAGAAAAAATTCTTTTTTGTCACGATAAAAACTCAATTCTGGTTTTAAATTCTGCAAAAAAATAAATAAATAAAAATTAAATTAAATTAAATTTGAAAAGGGCCATACAGGCAAAGGGCTGGAACGGGAAGGCAGGTTGAGGGTCTGCGTGAGGGGATGGGTGAGGAAGGGGTTGAGGGTCTGTGCGAGGGGGCGGGGGCTGAGGGTCCATGAGCGGAGTGAGCGTGTGAGGGAGAGGGAGCCGAGGGGCCGTGAGTAGAGTGAGCGTATGAAGGGGCGGGGGCCAAGGGGCCATGAGCAGGGAGAGCTATGAGGGAAGGGAGGGGTGAGCGGATGGGAGGGTGAGCGTGTGAGGGGTCAGAGGCCATGAGTAGGGAGAGCGTGAGGGAAGGGAGGGGTGAGCGGATGGGAGGGTGAGCGTGTGAGGGGGTGGGGGCCAAGGGGTCGTGAGCGGGGACAGCGTGAGGGAAGGGGGGGTGAGCGGGTGAGAGCAGGGAGACAGGATGGGATGGGTGAGGGACAGCCGAGGGTTGTGAGGGGTGGGCCGGAGGCCGTCAGTTGTGAGGGAGGGAGGGGACGGGTCGGGTAATGAGGAGAGGGAGGGTGGGCTGTGAAGGGGGGTGAGGGAAGGTCGAGGGGTGACGAAGGGTCTGTGTGAGGGGGCGGGGGATGGGAAGGGAGGCCAAGGAGTTGCAAGGGAGGTGGAGTGCGTGAGGGTGTGAAAGGGTGAGGAACTGTACAAAAAAAATTGCACAGTGGTGTGCAGAAACAAAATTAGGCAGAATGTGCAGCAAAAAAAAAAATGCAGAATTATTCCAGAATTGCAGAATGGCAGGAGTAGTAGGAGATTGAATGCCAGGAGCACAAAAAAAATGAATGCACAATGACAGCATGCAAAAAATGGAGAACATGAGGGAGTTACACCAAAGGCAGGAATGCCAAAAATGGGACTGGCTCTAATACCATGTCCAACCAGAAGGTAGCTCCGCAAACTGAAGATGAATTAGATGGAGATTGTATGTATACTTATACATGGAGGTGAGGCTATTGGGATTCACTTCCCAATGTATCTTGGCCTTCCTTATTTACTAAATTACAATAATATATAATTTCACCCAATCCCTTAGGATTAGGTGTCAACAAAAACATATAAAAATAAACTTAAAATAATAAAACATAATTACTATTATGTCTCTTAGCTATTTTTTACTTATTATGACATTGAATTCTCTCTTGTATTATGGTGTTCATACTCATTGAGATGTTCACTTTTTCAATTTATTGTAACTTTGGTACTCATACTTTATTTTTGAATGATTTTATTTGGAAAAGTAAACATGCAAATAATGAGAGCATTGATAACCTTTTGGAATTGATAGTCATTAACCAATGTCTTTATCATGATCTTTTTCCCTTTTATAAATGACTTCTCATTTGTGGAAAGTTTTATGCAATTTGAAATAGACTAATTTATAATTAGTATATTTAATGTGTTATACTAGTATCATGAAAAGTTTGAATTGTAGATGGATAATGGAGTTTATAATTTTGTTACTTATTATACAAGTTTTTTATTTCAAGTTGTTCAAGTAACAAGATTAATAATTGCAATACAATATAGTCTTTTTTTTATTGTTAATTAATTGATTAAGGGTGTACGGAGTGTGGAAGAAGCACAGTAAAATATTCCTCTACACTTTGTGCAATGACATATCACCCAAAACAACACTTAACAAAATTCAAAGCTTAACTCTGTTAGTGCAGAGGTCCAAAGTTTCACATAACCAAAAAAGCTTCGCACCTCCGAACTCACGGAATTTAGTGCAAGCCAGTGTTTCACACGTGTTGAAGAAAGAGCCAATCCATTACCTATTAATAGTTATGCAAGCTCAATTGCATTAGACATTATATTTCTTGCTTTGCAAGTTTATTGATTGCTTTATGGGTTTTAATATTTAATATTTTGCTATTGAAAGATGACCAATAGGCTAACTGCACACTTATGTATTTTTTTTTTCAATAATTTTAATCAACCTCATGATTAATGTTCATACATAATGCTTTCTTTTTGCAGTAAATTGAAAGCACTTAAAGAATTTAATTGTCATGAAATAAATTAATGGCCACCCATTTTGTTTACCCATTGCAAAGTGTGGAGGTCTAGAAAAGTATGATTAGAAATACCTTCACACATCCACACTCTGTATTGTGTAAACAAAATTTATTACCTCTGCACTCTGCATTACATAAACAAATTGTGTGATCATTAATAGGTATAATCCACACTCCCACATGAATTCATCAACCATTACCTTAACATTAACATTAGTTAAAAAATCTATATTCGACTTCAGGTTGCATAAAATCTTTTCATTTTTAATTGGGTAGGACATCACATTCCACTTTGTAGTCAAACGAGTGTACAACGAGGATTAATGCAAAGTTTAAAGAAAATTGTGCGCCTCTCTCCCTAAATTATGTTCAAACAAAGAAGTTATATAAACTTCTGAATAATCTATTGCCACTATAGGAAAGTTAGAAACTAGAATCAAGTGTCTTTGGAACAGAATTTTATGTGAGAGCATGTAAGTAACGTTGGAAATTTTTTTTCTACTTATATCCTCCTAATCATGAAATTGTGTTGTAGAGCAACAATTAGTTAAATATGAAGGAATGAATTTCAACCTTATAAACATAGTTGGCAATTGCACTTATAAACATAGTTTTCATGTGTGCACAAAAACACATTCTTTTATTTTTCAAATCATTTTAACATGTATGCTTTGAACCTGAGGGCTTTATTCCTTAGGTTGTCTAAATTCGCTGAACGAATTTCACGTAGGAGCCATTCCTTGGACTTGGACTAATATTTGTGAAAGAGTTTGTTGTTAGGGATGTGGCATGAGGTTGGGGAATAACTCACTACTAACAAGAAAGTTGATACATTTTTCTGGAGTGCGGAGGTAAGGGAGAAAACCTCCTCTGCACAATGTATCAACCTTTCCACTCCTCATTGTGTAAACAAAATGTGTTACCTCCGCTTTCCGCATTGCGTAAACAAAACATGTGACCATTAATAGGTATAATCCACATTCCCACATGAATTCACCAATCATTACTTTAACATTAATATTATTTAACAAATCTATATTCGACTTTGTTGGACAGAAGGGTGCATATAATCTTTTCATTTTTAATTGGGTCAAACATGGCATTCTGATTTGTAGTAAAATGAGCATACACCAAGGATTAATGCAAGTCTAAAGAAAATTGTGTGCCTCTTTCTCTTAATTATGTTCAAACAACAACAAAATCTAAAGTTTCGAATAATCTATCGCCACTAAATTAAAGTTAGAAACTATAATCAAGTGTCTCATGATCAAAAAAATATGTAAGAGAATGTAAGTAACGATGGAAAATTGGTTGTTACTTATATCCTCTTAATCATGAAATTATGTTGCAAATCAGTGATCAGTTAAATATGAAGGAATGAATTTCAACCTTATAAACACAAGTGGTGATGGCACTTATAAACCTAGTTTGCCCGTGTGTACAAAAAAAAAAATCTTCTCTTTTTCAAATCATTTTTACATGTATACTTTGGCTCTAAATGTTTTAATCCTTAAGCCATCTAAAGTCAATGAACGACTTTGACATTGTACCCATCCCTTAGACTTGGACTAATATTTGCAAATGAGTTTTTTGTTAAGACCATCGAAGGAGGCCAACTAATATTTAGAAATGAGTTTGTTGTTGGGACAATGGAAAAAGGCTAGGAAATAGCTCACGACCAACAGGAAAGTTGATGCATTGTGCAGAGTGCGGAGATGAGGAAGAAAGATTCCTTTGCACTCCACACAATGTATCAACCTCTGCGCTCCCCTTAAAAAAGTTTCAAAATCATTTTCTTTGGCTTTAAAATATAGTATCATTGTTTTCTCCTAGAGTAAAAAGCTTATTTAGAGTAACCCCCTCACTCCTAGGATCTATTGTCTTCCGAAGATTCATAAGGAAGGAGCTCCCCTTCGCCCCATTGTCAACACCATCGGTGGTCTAACTTATCTTCTCGCTAAATTTTAGCTAATAAGCTTAAACGATTTGTGGGACAGACCGACTCCTTTGTAAAAGACTCATCTTCCTTTATTAAAGAATTGAAAGGCATTAAAATGGGTCCCGATGACATGCTTATAAGTTTTGATGTTGTCTCATTATACACTTGCATTCCCATTAAGGAAGCTATTGATGTCATTTATCAGATCACAAATCTTGATACTTCCCATCTGGTTGAGATTTGTCTCACCTCGACCTTGTTTAGTTTCAAGGGTGAATTATTTGAACAAACTTGTGGTGTGGCCATGGCTTCCCCCCTGTCCCCCGTTTTGGCTAATATTTTTGTGGAATACTTCGAATCAAGCACCCTTTCCTCTTCCCCTTTTCAACCTAGGCTTTGGAAAAGGTTTGTTGATGACACCTGTGTGGTGTTTGTTATGCGAAAATATGAATTACGGATAAAACACATTCCCTAAATGTGGTGCTATGCATTTAGAACAACAGATCAAAGAATTTGCAGAAACTTTCACTAAGAGTAAATAGGCAAACAGAATGATAGAGGAACTTACTTGTGATCCAAGTGCTTCCTATTCTCCTTCTGTCACTCTTGCTATAGCTTCCAATCTAACTTTGATCGCCAGACTAGTTCCTGCAAGTATAAACACTAAACAACAAAGAGATTGCAATATACAGATGCATATTTATCTTAATCAGTTAAATCGATGAAACATGAAACATATATATCAGCTAAGAATCCATGATATGAAAAGTAGAGACATAAAAATATACATATGTGGGAAAATGAGCAGTAATATTTATCAATGGATAGAAGGGGGAGGTTAAAACCAGCAATCAATTTGATGTCACCAGCTCCAACATTCATCCCAGCCTCATCACAATAAACATCTCACCAACAGTATATCACTCTTATCAAACACTCAATTGAGAAACCAACATCATTTCTTTACCAAATTTCTTCCTTCTCAAGCACCGGGATCTGTGCTCAATTTATAGGGAAACTGGAGGTGTTTCCTTAATCAATGAATTTCTAATAATGGGAAAGACATGTTCCCAAGCTTAGAGGTGTTAGATGGACACATGGATTCGAAGTTTGACACATATGGACTCTTATAGAAGGAACTAGCCATGTGGAGATTCTGGAACAGTGAGAATTTCGCTCCCATTTGACCAACGCACTCCTGAATGTCACGAAGTGCTTTGTAGAGCACCCTTGAAAGGAGGTAACAGCATATGCAAAGCAGTTAGTCCCTTAAGAGGCTGCATTGGTGAGCTCATAGGTGATATAACATGTACTTCAAATCTTGGAAACCTTGTAATGGAAGTCATAGATGATTTGTTCTTGTTCTTATCTTAGGGCATGTAGCAACTATAATGATAGGGGATGATAGACCCTATTTCATTGCTTCTGGGGATGATTTCCAGTTTAACCAGGTCATTGGGAATGATTCCCAAATTGACCTATAACATCTACCCCCTAAAGCATGAAGTCAGAATAATAACAATATTTTTGAATGAGATGCTTTACACTGTGATGGGCTCGAACTGAAGCGGAGTGGCGACCTGCATCAATCTTACAATACATTACGTCATGATATATCCACTTGATCACGAATTTATGAGGGAAGGCATTCCCATGATTTTTCACATAAACTATCTAATAACATGTACATAATGTCGAAAGTCATCTACATTGGAATGTTTCCTAATACATACATGCCTACAGATATAGGCCCATGTTCGGATGATGATCTGTATGTAAGGTCACCGTACAGATGATGTGTACAACAATCCTGAAATTGCAGCCTGGATGGTTGAAACTAGATCCGGGGTCTTCTTATATTGTTCACTCGATCGTTCGGGTAAAAGTATAGCCATGAGAATATGTGATTTGCAGTCGAACATGATAAGACATCATTTTATTACCAACCAATGATGTGAGTTGTTAACAAACGAGAGATAACCACCATTAATGTTAATGGCCCTCAAGGTACTGCAGTACATTTCATAAGGCGTGAATAGATGATTTGATGTCGAACGCCAAACAAAATCTTTCGGTCAAAAGTCCGGAAGCGAGGATTTTGTCGATGTTGTAACAAGCCTCATGGCACTGGAAGATGATGTTTCTAAGTGAACTTCCTGGATGATGATTTGACGTCGACAGGAAGCCACTTTGTTGCGAAACGGGAGTTACTGATTTCGAAGACAAAATGTGACTTGATATAGCAATGTTCGGGGATGACTGTCATGAGAATGAAGTTTTATGAGTATTGTAGAAGGATGAGTATTTACTAGATGAATTATCTTTAACATATCGGTGACATTGAGATGAGTTGGCAGCATTGACCCAAAACCGAATTGAAGGTATGATGAACCATAGGTATGAATAAACCATCAAGAATATTACTCAACCCAAACAATCATGATGATGGAATGAAGTGTCATGTTCAAGACCGACCTACTACCATAAAAGTTTTGTTCACTTTCCCAAATTTTCCCCAGTCATTTTTCGACCAGTACCTCTTTATTTTTTAACAATCTTGAGGAGGATAACATATGCTTAATCTATAATTCAACTCTTCGGGTGAATAATGTATCCCTATTTAATAATTTAATGATTCTAGCGATGAATGAAACTCGATTCTTGCCATGATTGACAATTTCCTCGCTATTTTATCTTTTACCAAGCCTAACGATAGTGACAACCCGGTCCTTTTTCATATTTAGAGAGTTTGAAAAAGAGGACGAAAGAAAACTACATAAGTAATTTTTCATTAAGTTGTCGCTCAGATCCGAAAAACTGTAAAATTATATATGAGAGAACCTCCTAACCATGTTCGACTAAGGCATTCCTTTTTTGTAAATAATCTATCTCAGTCCAGAAAAGGGTTAAACTTATACTGAGTAGATATCAATTCATTTACTTCTATGAGCTCGAAAAGACAAGTGCTCGGCAATATTTTTACATTATCGGAGTCTGAAAAGAGCTAAAAGAAGACTTCAGGGGTTCCTTTTTCGCTGTTATCGAAGCTTGAAAAAGATATAAAAGTGCACTTAAAATCCTTTTTCATTTTTATCAAAGCTCGAAAAATAAGGATAAAAGTATGCTTTGTGGTCAAATCATTCTTGAAATAAATGTGCACAACTAATCTTCTCATCAGTTGAAAAACCTGTTCAGAACAACATCAAATGGATTAAAAATACATGTTTCATGATAAAAATAGAATAAAACCATAGTCACAGCAATAAATACGATTTGCAAATAATCAAATGACTAATTAAAAGAGTTTTACTATTCATTTTTACCATTTGAAAGTTACCATTTGCATTTTGGAGCTCTGAACCTGTTTTTTCCCCCGAACTTCAGCCGTTGATTGTGATCGATTCTGTGGATGATATTCATCGTCGTTTGATCTAGGTTGGTGCCATAAACCCTCTCTTTATTTCAGTATTCAATTTATTTCATTTCACTACAATTTTTTAGGGATTTGGGCCCCTTAGGGTAAATTCTTTTTCCAAAGAGGGAAACACACCCTTGAGCATCGAAAAATACATTGTGGAGCACCTAAAATGAATCCTAGGTGCATATGCAATGCACAGTCTATTAATCAGTATTTCATTGGGCGCAATTCACATTCTTGATTCTTGCATTGTACCCAGATTTTTCCTAATTTTTTGCATGAAAATGAGTTATGAGTATTATGGTTATGTTTTAGGGATTCATCAGACTAGAATGACGATTACTTGGAGAGAAAGAGAGCATGAAAAACAAAATATGCTTTCCCTCAATGATCCAGGTACATTAAGAGCCCTAATAGATTGTGGGTTATTAAATTACTTCTGCTTATTAGGTATGAGGCAACAAATAGAACTTTTGGAGTTCCTAGTTCATGCATGGGATCCCACAATTGAGGCATTTCACATTAGGAACAAAGTGGTTCCTATTACAGTGGAGGATGTGTATTTTTTTACAGTCTTGTCGAGGAGAGGCTTACCCATTTCTCTCTCAAGGTCTTCTCTCGGAGGAGAGACAGTGAGAGATTATGTTTTGCAATATTGCTATCCAGGGGCAGAGCCAAGAAAGGATGGGAAAATAAACATTCGTGACATTCGTGATTTTCCTTTGAGAACCATTCTATTCATGATTGCAAAGCTTGCTGACATCGTTACACTACATGTAGCGAATAGATCTTATATGCAGTATGTGCTAGAGTGTATGGATCCAACAGTTTTCAACTGGTCTAAAGATGTACTTTATCAAATAGAAGAACAACTGAACAAGGCAAAGGGAGGAAGGAAGAAAAACTTCAGTTATGGTTCGATCCTCATTTCATTTTCCTTAGAGTGGATTCCACTGATGCAGCCTCAGCATGTGACACTGGGTTGTATCTAACCCTAGAGATCCGAGGATGTAGAGATGGGTGGAACTGATGGCTAGGCATGTAATCCAATCATCCATTGTGTTCTTGACTGCATTCTTTGCCTAGTTCAGGCGACAGGTTATCGCCATCGATGAGTATGCATATGCAAGCGTTGATTTCCGAGGAGATCCAAACTTAGCTTTACCAGAAGGCGCTCAGTGAGGTGGAATTGGTAAGAATGTTTTTACCATGTTTTTTTATTTTTCTAAGGTTTATACATGTTTTTGCGTTTTGATGTTTTCCCAAGACTAAACTAAAGTTTTAATGTAATGCATATGTGTTTCGAGTTCAACCAATGGAGGAACCAGAGCATGGAGCAGATGAGCCAGCAGAGAGGGTTGTCGAGAGAGAAGTCCTTAAGGATTTAGACATGGCTAAGACTCTGTCTAAGCTTCGGCAGCACATAGAGGGGTTGACCTTAGAGATTCCAGATTTTCGGATCAAAGAGTTACCCATGCAACTGCAGCGCCGCACTATAGGCCTTCCTAACCGCTGGATGCGGTTACTGCGTAGGATAGCTAGATCGATAACATGTTTACATGAGCATCACTAGTTTACTTTTGACATGTTGCATACATTTTGAGGTCAAATAACCAATGTGTCTTGGCCACAATTTTTTGTAAAAACCTATAACTATCTATCTATTTGATTTAAGTGTTTTCCTATGTTTATTGTGCAATCCTATTCAATTATGTGAATGTATCTTTACATGTGTTGCAAATGTCTGTTTATAACATAATTCGCTAAAGAATTAGTCAATGTGTTCAAGTTTCTGAAAATGTGTTGATATTGAATAAAATCAAAATGTCTTTCCAAAAATCGAACTCTTAGGAACAAACGATGCAGTTCTGGATTTCTAACAGTATAAACACTAATAAGTTGTAATACCACAAGTTGCGAGTCTAACCTTATGAAGATGTGGTTAATACCAAATGAAATGGCATCAGAGAGAATTTTGATCAACGTGTTATACTTAGCGATATTGTTTGTCGATCTACCGATACAAGTCCCTTGAGAACTCACTAAATCGTCGTTCAAAGCGAAAATGGCCCACGCTACAGAGGATAGATTCTACATACTACGACTAGCACCATCAGGGTATCCAACAACTGGTTCCAAATATTCAGACATCTGTGATGAAATGTAAAGGAAAAAAACTAAGACAATGAATGCAAATCAACAGCATATATATACAATATAATACAAAAAAATACTACGCTCATGATAAGCATAGTAACGTTTCAGATACAACCTATTTCGGGGTTCTGCCAACGGAATTCCATTGTAATACACTAACTCGTAGGCACCCTTAGAAATAAATCTTTTGAAAATATAGGGGCCATGCCATAATGGCTCAAATTTCCCTATACCTATTACATCAGCTTCATGATCATAAAGAAGGACCAAGTCGCCCTCTGAGAAAATGCGAAGTTGGACATGCTTGTCGTATTGCGCCTTTATACATCTCTTATGCGCTTCGTTGGCCAATTGGGCTTCACGATGCATTTCATCAAAATGGGTGAGGTTAAAAAGACGTGCTTCTTCATCTAAGGTGTCAGGTAACAAATCTATTGCGAGTTTTAACGACAGTATTTCACATTGGATTGGAAAGATAGCTTCTCGACCATACACCAATGAAAAGGGGGTAAATCTGGTTGTGTTTCTTACCGAGGTTCGATACGCCCACAAGGACGAGTACAAGATCAAATTTCAGTTTCATTTTTGAACTCCTATCATTCGTTGAAGCATTCATTTAAGAATTTTGTTAATAGCCTCAACTTGTCCATTTGATTGTGGATAATAAGGAGTATAACTATCATGTGACAGTCCTAACTTGGCAGTCAATTCAGTCATCATGTGATTACGAAAATGTTTACCATGATCTGTGACTATAGCCTATGGGACCCCAAACCGTGCAATGACATGGTTAAAGAAAAACAATGAAGTTATTTGTCCTGTGTTGTTGAATGTAGGCATCACTTCGACCCACTTGGTCAAGTAGTCTATTGCGACAATAATATAACCATGCCCCGCGAACGAACGAGGGTTACAGGTCATGAAGTCAATGCCCCATTTTGAAAATGGTCCTATAGAGACAACAAGATGCATTGGCGTTGGTGGCTTGCAGATTTTATGATCAAAGATCTGGCACGCATGACAACTTCTGACCACGAGGATGCAGTCACGAAATATGGTAGGCCAAAAGTAACCGACGCGGAGTATCTTTTGCACGGTAGTGTATCTAGACAAGTGTCCACCACAAGCCACAGCATGACAATCATTTAAAACCTTTTCGGCCTCCTCATGAGTGAGGCACCTTCTTAAAATTGTATCGACACCATGATGATAAAGTGCATCGCCGATGATCAGATAATATTTGGCTTGGTTTCGAATACGTCGCTGGTCAGAGCGAGAAATATCAGGCTGTAAAGTCTGGGTTTAGAGATAAATGATAAAATCCCCATACCAAGGATCAGATGATCCGATCATAAACAGAGACTCGTCGGGAATAGATGGTTCTGACATAGCAACAGTACTATGAGAGGGAAGGTTTCAGAGAAGCTCAGCCAAAACTAAAGACTTCTTTGACTTGGATTTCATTAATTCCAAATCAAATTCCTGAAAAATGACAATCCATTTTGAATACTTTCCCCCCAAAAATTGACGTGATAAGATGTAATTCGTGGGGTTGCAATTTGAAATGACAATGGTCTTCCGGAATAGGATATAGTGGCGAAATATTTGGACATCTTCAACATATTCTAAGGCAAGATTTTCTACGTACAAATACTTCACTTTCGTATCATTGAGATTACGACTCAAATAATAAATCAGATGTTCTATTCCATTTTCTACTTGGACCAATACCATAGCAACTATCGGATCACTCGCGGCGATACATGAGAAATAATCACTCTGAAAATTAGGGGGATACATTAATGACGCCCAGATAAGAGTATCCTTGACAGCATCAAAAGAATCTTACGCAACTTGGTCCCAATGGAAGGGAATCCACTTTTTCAAGATTCGAGTAAATCCTTTAGCCATTTCAGCATAGTTGGGTATGAACCTCCTTAGGAAGTTAGCCTTTCCTTGAAGGTTTTGTAAGTGAAGTAAATTTGATGGCACAGGAAAATCAAGAATCGCATGGACCTTCAATGGGTCTATTCGAATTCCTTCTTTTGAGACAATGAATCCTAGCAAACGACTAGAACCAACACAAAACACACATTTATGTGGATTGAGGCGTATTTTGTAATGTCGGTAGTGTAAAAATATAGCTCTCAAATGCATCGGGTGATCAGTCTGACTTCGTGAATGTGCGGGTAAATCGTCTAGATAGGGTTGAACAATGTGCTTGATGTCACTTAAAGCATAATCCATTGCTCTCTAAAAAGTTTCCCCAATGTTCTTTAATCCAAGCGGGATTTTCCGATAAGCGAATGTGCCCCAGGGACAGATGAATGTTGTCTTATATTGGTCCTTTGGGATGATATTGATTTGATTGTAGCCGGAAAATCCATCCATTAACGAAAATATTTCACATCCAGCACAATTGTCAATAATTTGGTCGATAAAGGGAGTAGGATAGTTGTCTTTTTGACAAGCAAGATTGACATCCTGATAATCGACACACACTCTGATGGTTCCTTATTTTTTCATAACAGGAACGATGTTGGAAACCCAATCAGTTAGCGGAACAAGGTAAATGAAACTAGCATGCAAAAGGTTTTCAACTTTTTCTTTAATGGCAGCGGCCTTCTTCGGATGAACCGAACGAAGGCGTTGATGTACCGGCTTGACATCAAGGTACATATTAATAGTGTGTTCAACGATACTAGTATCTATGTCTAGCATTTTGATGTAGGAGCATGAGGCTTAGAGGCAAAAGGCTTCATTAATTATTCCAAAAATCCAAAAAAATATTCCAAGCAAAGGTGTTGGTACCTTTAGCTATCAATTTCCAGCTTTACTGGATAGGGTTGAACTAGTATTTAGGAGGATTGAACAGTTTTAGATTTGTTTCAGCATATTTAGCTTCAGTTGATAGAATTTAGGAAGATATTGTGTAATTAGGATTCTTCTAAGTTTAGAGAATTCGATCCTCAAGAGGAGGTCGATTATTATGTAAAAGAACTATAAATTGTAACCTCTGCAAAGGAGGAATGGGGAATTGGCCGTAGAAGAATTGATTGTGACGGTTTGATCTCTGTTTTTAATAAAATTATAGATTTTATTTATCTGTGTTATACTTGGAAAATCCTCGAAGGGTTATCTCTTTGAATTCATTGAATTTATCCATTCTGTGTCGAATCTTGAGTATATTTGCTTCTGTGTAAGAAATTTGGAAGAAATTGAAGTGATTATGGTTCTTTGTTTGAGATTAAATAGTTGACAAATGGTCTATATTTATTGAGCTATTTATCTATGTAATAAGGGTTCGCAAGGAAATAGAAGTTCTGGTTTTCTTTGGTTAAGATCGATTATCCAATAATCGATCTATGTTATTTTGTTTCACAGTGGAAAATCAGGGTTTCAAGAGAAGCGAAGTTAAAGGATAAACCCGAAATCCGGCATAAATCGTGTTAAACGCGGTTAAAACACAAGTTTTGAAGAAAAACGGTTTTGAGGAAAACCATCCACTGTGTTCGCACAGCTTTTGGGATATGAGTTGTTTGTTTCATTTTGAATGTGATCCAATTATAACACGACACGTCAGAGGTGCGAAACCACAAATTTCATTTTGATTTTGGGAGATAAATCTCGGAGATCGAATGAACGCGATATCCGTCCGATCGTGATCTGTGGAGATCCGACGGCATTCGCGTGGAAAGCTGTGTGGGGGTTTAATTAAAGATAAAGACCAGAGGCCAATCGAACGCGATAACCATCCGATTATATCCGAGAAAATCCAACAGTGGTCGCGTCGAAAATCATGTGGAGGTTTAAACAAGGTATGGACCCGATGAATATTGCAATAGAGTTTTATCAAATTTTTTGAAGTCCGGATATACATTGTCGAAGGTTTAAAATATAATTTCTGAAAGGTTTATAACAATGTTTTAAAAGTCAATTGATATATCCCCGAAGGTCTTTAAACCTTGGTTAAGTGCTTTGATATATTTCCGAAGGGATTTTAAACATTGATTAAAGTGGGTTTAAAAGGTCCCGAAGGGTTTGTAAACATTGTTTACAAAGGTTTAATATTGTTTAAAGGATAAAGGGACTTTTAGCTTCCAATGTGAATTTTATTAAATAATCAATCAGAATTCATACAATTTTGATGATCGAGAGTGAAAAGAAAGACCAGGATTAGATTCCTCTTGAATTAGAAACCATTGTACAAAATTTTGAACGGCTCTCCTTAAGGCCTGCACCCACACTGCCATGACATTTCCTCGTAAGACGAAGAAAATACATCACAGAATTCACAAAAGAGAGAGAAGTATGTTTTGATCTCTGATGGAGAACAAGACACGCCGACATGAATGTTTTCTACAACGCCAGGTTTGGTCAAAATATCAATAGAAATGGTTTCTTCAATATTTGACAAATTTCGCTTGGAATCGATTGCATTAACAGGAAAATAATTCGAAAAGAAATTTTTGATCGATGGGTGATATAGTTCACTAAGATTATTTTCTTCATAATCAGGAAGATGGGAACGATGCTGATAATATTCCCATGGTTCTCCTTCTGACATTATGGTTTCCAAAATATTCTCATTTATCAAGAAAGATGAGGAAAAAGGATCAGATGGAGTACCAAAATCTAATGAACGATCAACCCAAACGACCGACGACAATGATTTCGGATTCGCCGCCCAAGCCAGATATATTGATTGTTATGTCATCTCAATAGGGTTGGGAGGAAAAAACTCATCCAACGTAACAACTTCAGAATCACTCGTACTCTTCCTTAAGCCAAATGGTGTGGAAGAGATCATGTAGCAGGTCTCTATATTTGCAATTTATGCCGACATCACAGGCGGTGGTAATGCAAAGGTTCCCATGAGAGTGGAATCCTTTAAGAGTCCTACACCAATGTTCTGAAGTGCAAGTTGGGGTGTGTGAACTAACGGAACACTTCCAGTTACCTGGGAAATGGAGGCAAAGAAGGATAGTTGATTGATGACTATGATAACACCTTTATGTGGAAAGGCGATCATTCTAAAATATGTAGAAACAATTGCAGTCATAGCATATACCCATGGCCTTCCAAGTAGAATATTGTAGTCAAGGGGTCCTTCAATGAACTCAACTTCAACATTCATTGTTTTTCCCCATAGTTCAACATGCAGGTTATTGATAATACCGCAAGGCTTCTATGTACGTCCATCAAGAGCCTTCAATGTCATTAACGATTGAGACAAGCGTGGCGAGGCAAGTGACTTCTGACACTTTATAGACATAATGCACGTAGATTCTCCCTCATCAATAATAGTATGATGAATAAGGTGATTAAGAACATTTACTTGGATGGATAATGCCAATTATGTTGGTAATTGCAGCACATAGCTCGTATGATTAAAGACTACGAGATTAGAATCAGTCGGATCAATTCCACCAATTGCTGACAACTGATCAGGAGATCAAGTCTCTTGGTGAAAAATGCTTAAAAATGAAAGTGCTCAGAATAGCTCTGAAACAGATCGACTGGATAGTGCTCGACTTCCTGATTCCGGCGCCGCGAATGGTTCGAAAAATGGTCTCCGTATGCAAAAGTTATTCAGCTTCAAAGTTTTGTCAATTTCATTAAAAAATGGCAAAATTAGACTTTGGAAAAAATTTTATTAAAAAAGGAATATTCCACAGAATATTCTGGAAATATTCCGTGGAATATTCCGGGGAATATTCGGTGGCAGCCAATCAACGGGTGCCACGTGGCTAGCCCGGAGGCCGCCACGTGGCACCAAGGCCGAGCGGAATTGGCGTTTAAAAGTTTTGTATGCGGACGGATCGAACCTACGACCTCATTGAGGTCAATCCAGCGTTTTAACCAACTGTGCTTTTGTATTATACGCTGATATATGTGCGGAATGAGTTGTATTTATGCCGTGTAATAAATTGGGCGGGGCCCGAAGGGGGCCAGCCCCGAAGGGCCAGCCCCCATTGCATAGGACCTCACCCACAGGACCGCGGAGAAACCAACGGCTTGGCGCGCTCAGAACGGCGGACCGTTCAAACCTTATGTTTAATGTTATGTTCGTGGGTTGTTGTGTATATAATATGTATTGATTCAAACGGTTAAACCACCGCCGAATCCCATGTGAACACAAATAAAACGATAAACATAAACTTTAAATGCCAAGTTCTAACTGCGCGCCATATTTGGCGGAGTCCGCCCAGCTTTGGCGCCACCTCCCCATGTGGCGGCCTTAACTGCACATCCTCCACATTTAGTGGAGCTTCCTAAGGAGTAAGAGGCAGTACAGTAAATGAGCCATAACTTTTGATTGGGAAGGCCTTTGAAGACGAATTTTTTTTTGATTTTGGGTGTAGAGAGCATTCTGGAGCTGTTGTAGGTGTCTGCAGAGCCATCAGGGCATTCTATCTGCGAATTTTACAGCGCTTTTGATAGAGAAGCCATCAGGGCCAAGGGGAAAGATTGTTGCATTGGGCTACCTTCCTCCAATGGAGGTGAATTTGTAGTCTATTTCTACTGATTTGGATGTTCTGAGTCTGTTTTAGCAGTCTATTTTCTCATTGGAGAACTTTATACAGATGTAATTTCATTTGAAGCATTTAATCAAAAAAGGACTGAGCCTAATTAGAGGCTTTTGGACCAGCGGAGGTAGCCCAGAAGAGGGGTGAACCGCTTAAACAAACATCTGCTGTTCATCTGTGTTTTATGGCTGTTTATTTCCAGAATTTGATTGCTTAAACAGTGAAATTTCATAAGCATGTTTTCCATAAACAAGTTTATACAGTAATCAAAACTTGTTGTTTTAACTTCAAACCTCTACACAACTATTGCAGATCATATACACTTGCTTATTCACATTCAAAACAGAACAATGAACACTTTGAAATTACAATTTAAATACTTTCATTGATTCTGTTATTAGTGTTTATTTATTATTTCCTTAGACAGAGTCTGAAAAGGGCCAGGTAGCCTCTGGAACTCACTCTCTTTTTAGAGGTGACATGTCCAGTGAATGCCCCTTCAGTCCATCTCTGAAAAGGAAATAGTTTATTCTCACAATTTCAGATCATTTGAAATATATTGGGAAATGGATACCTTGCACAATTAAACAAGTACATTCCATTTTCAGATCAACAACAAAGCCTGTTTCTAGGAGGGAAAATTTTGTAGCACCTTAAGCGCTAACATACCTGAAGGGATTGAGCAAAATCTTCAACTATATTATAATTTTGAGCAGCTCTGCCTCGAGGATTAAATGTTGATTTATGAACGACTCCCTTTGGTGAGTTGATCGTCAATTCAGGAATAGCAGGTGGCGGTATGGATTCTATAGACGGATTCATGGTCGAGGTAGTAGGTTGATCAGTGGCCTGACTACCGTAGTCTTTATTATATGTTGACACCAAAACATCTGTCGATGGCTTCGTGATAGATAGCATAAGCATTTGGGAACTAGAAGTTGGATCCGTAGCAACCAAATTTGTGTCTAGATTTGGAAACGGATCTGTCAACACAACTGACGCATGTGAGTTCTTAACCATTTTTGAGACTTCAGCGCGGTTAGGACAATCCCGAAAATAGTGTTCCTCATTACATATTATGCATGGATAACGAGGTTTCCAATTTCCAGACGATTGATCAGATGATCTTTCCTGTAGGGTAGAATTTTGTTTTTTCTTTGATATCCATTTTTTCTTACTTCCAGGTTTCTTGTCACTTTTTCCTTTGTCAAATGACACGACATTGATTTTGGAAGAAGGAACAGGATTAGATGCAGTAGTGTGATGTGTGCTTGCAGTATCGATCATACCGTCTCTGGCATGAGAGTCCTTTGATGGAGGAGGAATAGTAAAATTAGATCGCGGCGCATTAGGGATTTTCTCATAGAACGTTCCAAACTGAGTATAAATAAAGTCTAAATATTGGGCA
Organism: Pinus albicaulis; assembly: GCA_034641835.2. Taxonomy (NCBI): domain Eukaryota; kingdom Viridiplantae; phylum Streptophyta; class Pinopsida; order Pinales; family Pinaceae; genus Pinus; species Pinus albicaulis. Next base: position 77,337,510 of record CM076582.1, read on the forward strand.
TGAGAAATAACCTACTCTTCAGTGACAACGCCACCCTTAGCCACATCCTTAGTTATATATGGTAACAGGGACTTAATGAACCACTCAGCAAGGAGCTAATCAGGAAAAAATGTTTTAACCATTCTATGACGACGACGCCACTCATTAATATGATCAAAAATGTGAGTAGCATTAGTGTGTTTAAAATTAGTCAAGAGTTCTATTCCAGTATCATATTTTATGGGTAACTGGAAGTGAGTCAAAAAGACAGTAGCTAGGGTAGTGAAATTATCAAAAGAGGCTCTAGGTAACTCAATGTACCATTTTGCAGTCGTACCAGTGAGCATACGCTGGAAAAGACATAGTCGAACAGAGTCATCATTCAGGGAGTTTGATGAACACCACAAATGATAAGTCATAACATGATTCAACGAGTCTTCCCCAAGGTTTCCATTGAACTTAGGAATATCCGAGGGTAATTTATGAGGTATCACCGGCCACCAAGGAGCATAGTTGATTGGATCATTAGTGAGCCGATTTAAATCCGATAACTCTAAAGTTGCGACAAAGGGCAACTGTCGATTGAGGTCAGGTTGAGCATAGCCAGGGTACGATGGAATTTCTTGGGCAACAGGCCTTTGAACACCAGTATAAGGAATCTATTGCTGGTAACCCAGATAAGGGTTGTTTTGATAGACAAACTCTTGCAGATTCTGTTGACCAAAACCTGGGTATGATACTTGTTGAAATGAAGGTTGTGGCATTTGCACCTGTGGATGCCAAGGGGTCTGTCCACCAATGTTATAACCCAAATTAGGATAACTTGGATTGGTTGAGGATAGTTATAACCTAGTTGTAGATGTGACATCCCATAATATGGTAATCCAGCTTGTGAATAAATGATTCCGAGTACAGGTGGTTGTTGTAAACTAGCCGAAGGAGTTGGAGTCTGAGGGCCCAATACTTGAGGGTATTTAGTTGAAGGACCTGCCTGAAACAGTTGTTGTACAACATTTTGAGTCTATAACAGGGGTAAAGATGTATTAACAAGTGGAATTGATGTGGGTGCAACAGGTTGAACCAGTTGATACGAGTGTACAACCATTTGTGGTTGGATAGATAGATGTGTTGCCATTGACAAACATTCATTTCGACATTATAATGAACAAAAAACGACGGAGTACTGTCAAAGTGGGTGACCATAGGTTGCCCCCCAGCATAAGAGTATAATAAGACAGAAAATAGTTTTCTCCAAATGCAGGGAGTCCAGTTGAAATTGTACTGGATGGAATAGACCTAGATGGACCAGCTTGATATTGCCCTGATGATGGATATAAAGGATCAAGCCATTCAGTACTCACTATAGGTTTACCAGTTAGAATACTAAACGATGACATTGGTGAAGTCCATGGATTTGAAGATGCACCAGAGAAAATTTGAGATAAATATTTATAACCTGATGGGACCACAGGGCCACCATGTAGATATGACTCTAGTGAAGTTGTGAACATCGACGAGGTAGAGAGATCAGGTGCTGATGCAATTGGAACATATGGTCCAACCGAAGATGTTGATTCAGGCATGGTTACTTCACCAAATGTATACCCTTTTAAATAGACGAGAATTTGAATAGGCACAGGATCAACAAAAGGAGAGGGAGGTGATTGAGGAAAAGACTCCTATAGGTAAATATCCTCCCCAAAATGAGTTGGATGTAAAGGTGTTTCGTCTTGTGGTAATTCTTCAATCGAAAATAAACCAGGTGGAATGATTTTTCCGCCAAGCCCAAAGTATACTTCAGGAGGTTGGCTGCATGATATGGGAAACTCAATGGCTACAATAGATTGTGGGGTGACCGATACAGGAACAAATTTCGGTCATTCAACTTCGGGATGCAGATGTTCTGGCAAAAAAGAGACAGGATCTAGATCAACTTGCAGTTGAACAACGCCGGGTTCGAGAGGTATGGTCTCACTGATTGGATGGATCGTGACCACAGGTAGCTATGAGGACTTCGTCTCGACAACAGTAGACAAACCAGGATTTGTAGAAACAACTTATGTCGACTCTGGCATATGGGAAGATGATGCTTCACCAGAGGTACTGATGGTACTAGTTTCAGTAGAGCGATGTCGCCTTCGCCGACCAGAAGAGGCTTCCGGTGTTAAAGGTGGTTTCAATGCAAGTCTACGTGAATGACGGGGAAAGGGATTTTCTTCTTCCACGATGACTAATTTATTTTATGAACAAAAAAAAATAAACAAAATAAAAGGATAATGTTAGGAAAAAGGTTTACCAAGAAACTGTGAACTGCAAAATACCTCCTGATGAACCAAGAAGTACGGGCAGGCAATCTCCTCGAATGTTATGTTTGGTGTATCACAATTTACAAGGCGGCCAACTCGGTTCACTATGGATGGATAAAAACCTAAATTTGTCCTCCCATATACACCCTAAAGTATGTGGAGGCCCAAGTCTGTATTAGCGTTGTCTAATGCGAAACCGTACAGTGAGAGCACCCATTTATACTTTTCGTACTAAAACACCGCCCGATATACCCGAAGGTACGTGGACGAGTTACGATATACTTACATACGTGGAGTGAGGTATCACACTCGAAATTTATTGGAGACAACTAACGACAACTGTTATGTTTTACGACGTCGGAACACGTCTCTAGCCTAGACCTTCCAAATGTTATCGTTATGGTTCCAATGCTTTTTTAGATAAATTGATGTAAATTTTAAGTTGATCTTGTTTATCAATTTGTCTTTCAAGGTTCACCGCAATGATGTGATGGAAATTCCTAAAATGAAAACTAAAATGATAAGCAAACTTTTCAATTTTAGATTTTTCAATGAAAATCCTAGCTACTAAGGGGAAAGAGCAATTAGTTTTGAGAGCAAACAACAAAGAGAAGAAACTAATATGCAGCTGTCCTAATTTTTTCCTATGCAAAACACACAATTCACTACATGAAAATGCAGGTTTTTCTTTTCAGTCCCCTTAATGTGAATGCAAAAAAGAAACTATATGCATCAAATCAACAAAAAACAAATGTTTTCTTCTTTGAGAAATGATGAATTTAACAACAATTTTTATTTTAGGAAAAACGAAGAATGAAACTACAATTTTTCCTACAGGAAACAGAGAATTTAATGACAATTTCCTTTACGAAAACAAATGGATATAATACAGAAATAAAATACTTTGAATTTGATTTGTCAACGATAAAGAAAAATACTTAAAGAGACATTGAACAAACTTACTTTTCAGAGGAAGAATCAAGCAAATTCACTAGTCTCTATGATGTATCAGACAATTGAAAACACATCAAACAAAAGGATGAATGTGATGGAAATGACAAATTCAAAGGGAATTTGGTTGACTTAGGGGGCAACACAGTCTCTAACGGGAGACATTGCGTTGCAAAGCACCCCTGAGTGAGAGACAGTGCTCCGCAAAGCATTGTGTCTTGACCAACAGTGCGTTGGGCGCAGTAGAGAGTCAAAATTCAAGCTACTGAACACACTTCTAATGCAATTTTTTGTTTCAAGAGTCTAATAATTGACAATAGATGCTACTGGGTGGATAAGCAGAGGCAAAAACACCAGGAATGAAGGGAAACTCCCAAGTGGAGTCGCCAATTTGTTATGCGGAATTATGAATTACAGATAAAACACATTCCCTATATGTGGTGCTATGCATTTAGAACAACAGATCAAAGACTTTGCAGACACTTTCACTAAGAGTAAATAAACACACATAACGAGAGAGGAACTTACTTGTGATCCAAGTGCTTCCTATTCTCCTTCTGTCGCTCTTGCTGTAGCTTCCAATCCAACTTTGATCGCCATACTAGTTCCTGCAAGTATAAAAACTAAACAACAAAGAGATTGCAATATATAGATGCCTATTTATCTTAATCAGTTAAATCGATGAAACATGAAACATATATATCAGCTAAGAATCCATGATATGAAAAGTAGAAACATAAATAGATACATATGTGGGAAAATGAGCAGCAATCTTTATTAATGGATAAAAGGGGGAGTTTACAACCAGCGATTGATTTGATGTCACCAGCTCCAGCATTCATCCCAACCTCATCACAATAAACATCTCACCAGTAGTATATCACTCTTATCAAACACTCAATTAAGAAACCAACAACATTTCTTTACCAAATTTCTTCCTTCTCAAGCACTAGGATTTGTGCTCAATTTATAGACTGAAGGTAGTTTCTCAATCAATGAATTTCTAGAAATAGGCAAGACATGTTCCCAAGCTCAGAGGTGTTAGATGGACACATGGATTCGAAGTTTGACACATAGGGAATATTTTCGAAGGCACTAGACATGTGGAGATTCCAGAACAATGAGAATTTCGCTCCCATTTGACCAACGCGCTCTTAAATGTCAGGAAGTGCTTTGTATAGCACCCTTGAATGGAGGTAACTGCATATGCAACACAATTAATCCCTTGAGAGGCTGTGTTGGTGAGCTCATAGGTGATATACCATGTACTTCAAATCTTAGAAACCATGCAATGGAAGTCATAGATGATTTGTTCTTATTATTGTCTTAGGGCATGTAGCAACTGAAATGATAAGGGATGATAGACCCTATTTCATTGATTCTGGGGATGATGTCCGATTTAACCAGGTCATGGGGAATGATGCCCAAATTGACCTATAACAGTGTTATCCCATGGCAAAGAGAAATTGGACCTTTTCTTCCAGCATCTTAATGATCAATCTAACTTCATTAAGTTCACCATGGAATTAAAAGTGGATGGAAGCCTGCCCTTTCTAGATGTTCTTATTTCTAGGAATGAAGAAGGTTTTTTCTCTCATCAAGTATTTAGAAAGAAGACACACACTGAGCAGTATTTACATGCTTGTCCTCATCATTTCCCTACTCAGAAGCTAGGGGTTCTCAGTACCTGGCTACCAGAGCCTTTAGAATCTCCGATGAACACCACTTTGAAGGTGAAAAATCTCATCTCCTTAAAGTTTTCAATAAGAACGGTTATAGAAAGGTTCAATGTATTAGAGCTTTTAAAAAAGCAAAAAAAGGTCCTATGAATAATAAATATCATTGTCATCAGTTATCTGGAGTTAACCTTCCATTTATTCAAGGTACTACTGATAAATTCGCTAGGATCCTTAGGAGACATAATATTTCCTCAACCTTCAATTCCCTCCACACCATTCAGAGTTCGCTTAGATCGGTTAAGGACCCGGTTTGCCCTAAAGGCAATAAGGGTGTTTACTTGATTCTGTGCTCTTGTGGGACGCCTTACATCGGTGAAACTGGTCGATCCATTAATCAAAGAATTTATGAACACATCGTTGACCTTAAACATTGTAGATCATGCTCCTCTGCCTTAGCAGAGCATGCTGAAAAGACACAACATCACATTTGCATTGAAGATGCTAAAGTTATTGCAAGGATTGACCATTTCCACCACCGTAAGTTAATGGAAGCCTTAGAAGTCGAAAAGAGGTCGGTTAACCTTAACAGGGATGATGGGTGGAGTGTTAGCAAATGCTGGATTCCTTCCCTTCACTTTTAGTTGTTGTTTTTTCCTCCCTCCCGGTTCCTTATTCTAGTCAAACTAGTTGTTATTTACAACGGCTATTTGGAACATTCCTTTATCTATTTAAATTGGTTCCTAGATCAGATTTCTCATCTTGTCTTGATGATGAACCACACTGGCTAGTTCGAAACACGTCAACAATATATACTTAGACGTGATTATCACCAAAAGATTTTATATAGGTTTCCTTTCATTACCCCGGGCCCAAGAAAACAACATAGCGGCATGACCTCGGGCCCAAGAATAAACTAAGATAAGAAGTACATGTTTGTCAGACTAAAGTGATAGAGACAATCGTTGAGATGCATTTCAATGTTGAAATATTAATTTTTCGCATGCCCATTAACTTTGTTATTCTAGAGTAAACTAGCATATGCACCTGAGGGTGCAAAGGGAACGAAAAATACTAAGTAAAGGAGATCTTTATAGTGTTGGATTAAGAATCTCTATAGTGTTATTTCGTATAACATTACAACGTTTTTGGTGTAAATATTTAGCTAATTAATATAATAGATAAAATTGTTAAAAGATTAGAATTGTTTACTGCAAGTGTATGTCATACAAAGACATCATTTTGGAATGTGATGCGTTCAAAGATATCAAAGAAAGTTATGAGAATATGTTAGCATAGGTTTCTTGGCATTGTTTTTTCAGCCATGGGATTGTTGAAAGGTTGGGCCAACTTATCATCAATTTGAATAAGAAAAAGATTGAAATACAAAAAGCTAAAAACAAAGAACTCATAGTCCCATAAACTATTTTTAATCTCATGGACTTTAAAATCTCATTTCATTATCAATTATAAATTAATTGAATGCATTAGTTTTAAGAGATATTTGAGTTACGCTATGGGAAAAATTAGATACGATGATTACTGCTTCATTTTTCAATATGAAAAAATTGTCATGTGGCTTTCTAAATTTTAAATTATGTCTCTCATGTATTTCATATTAAAGTTCAAAGTTTTAGTTGAGGAAGGTAAGAGACATGAGCTTTGAAATTGAGGGTATTATGGAAATAATAATTATTGAGCATGTGCCTCGTCGGTGAGGTGTTAGAGTCTGTGATGGATGCTATCAATGACGACTTGTAGGTTTCAACTATGTAAGATTATCTTATGTTAGATCTAAGACTTTTGTGATCCATAATTTAGATAAATGTCTTTCGGATTAATCACATCATTAAGATTTGGTCAACGTTTCGATGGTTCGAAACTTTAACCAAATCCTAATGATATGATTAATCCAAAAGACATTTATCTAAAAATATTTTAATTTTTAATTTTTTTGCCAAAATTAATTAACTTTTTTTATTATTATATTATATTTTTTTTTAGTTATTTTCAAATAAAAAATAAATTAAATAAAAATCAAACATTTAAAATATATAATATGAATTAAAAAAGGAGAGATGAAGCAACTAGAAGCCGTTTCCGCCACTTTTAGATTATTTACGATATCTACTCCATTAGGAAAGTGTCACAATGGTTGTTTATTTATTATAATAAATTTATCTCAACCCCAATAGCGATAAATAAATTTCTCTTGAAAACCAAGTTTTATTTGAGGCGATGGTATACTTTTAGTGCAAATATCCCTTTTCCATAAAGTATAATATTAAAATTTATTAAAATAGTAAGAAACGCTATGCCCCTTTTTCGTGAGGATACTTGTGCAATTACTCCAATTTGTTGACCGAGTGCGGGAATGCAGAGAAGTGCGAAGAAATCTCTATTCTCTGCACTCCAAACAACTCGATATTTTTGCTTAGGGACCAAACCCACTAAGCCATCACACGGGTTCAGTGACCAAGTTTAGGGTGGTGAATTTCTCTATGGTTAAGTTTTGCTTTTTAATGGTATGGTAGGGGATTGGGGAGTTACTGCCGTGACCAAGTTTAGGGTGGTGAATCATGGTTAAGTTTAGGGTGGTGAATCATGGTTAAGTTAAGTTTTGTTCTTTAATGGTATAGTAGGGCTTGTGATCAATGTCAATTTTTTTCTTATGAAGAGATCGTGGTATTGATAGACATTCTGGTCATTTCATGAACAATGTAGATTGAGCTGGGTGTGTGCTTACCCAGCTTGATTTTTTCAAAAACTAATTAATTTTTTTCTTTCTTCTATTTATGGCACCCTCAACTCCAAGGGGAATTCGTTCTACATCTACGGTTGGCATGAATAATAAACTCTCTTTTGTTATTGAGAAAATAGTAGAAATTGTTATGGTATCTCTATACACAAATTTATTCGAACAACAAAAAATTGCAACTAGTGGTTGCAAATTTAATAATGGTTATCATTTAAACATTTGAAGTAGTAGATTTATGAATCTTGGCTCATCTAATAATAAAGGTTTTTTTTTAAATCATTGAGCATAATAAAGGGTTTTTTTTTTAAGAATTTATTGGTTTTGGTGTCGTGTAAGGTTGTTTATAATTGCTTAACTACGGGTTTCGATCCTAAGTTGGAATCCCTTTCAACAATGCCCATTTTTGTGAGGCTACCCAATGTTCCTTTGGAGTATAGGGATGCAAAATTTCAAGAAGCCAATGTTAACACTTTCTGGGTCTTTGTCTCCCTAACCCCTGAAATAATAAACCTTATTAGATTCTTTATAACAAGGATTGAGTCGAAGTAAATATGCAATTAGTCTTCCTAAAAATCTCATTCTAGATTGCAAAGGAAGTTGATGAGCTCCACAGTAGTTCTGGTCACCCAAAGAAGAATAGAATTCAAATCATGTTCATAATCGCATACCTCAGAAATATAATTAGCATATGCAGTGGACATAAATTGGTTATCGTGTTAATGGTTCTATCACTACCCACAGGAAATGTTGATACATTATGCGGAGTGCAAAGGAAGGTTGTTCAACTCCCTGCCCCCTCCTTTCTTCCTCTACACCTCCGCACTCCCCACAATGTATCAACAATATGGAGATTTGTTCAATTGCTACCCCCACCTCGCCTACATAAGGGAATTGGAACCTCATTAGTTTTGGCATTATTGGGTAGGGAAGTAACAGTGTTAGGTATAACAATGTTAGTATCAAAGAACTCGCCGATGTAATGGCCGCTCACAAAATTAACCTTTTTTTATTTTAAAATGATTTGTGACGTACTGATAAATACCGAAAATAAATCACCCTTCACCAAGGGAATTATGTCATATCAAGGCTCGTTCAACCAATGGAAAATTAGAAATCATATTTCCAGAAATTATATATATATATATATATATATATATATATATATATATATATATTAATTTACAAGAAAGTAGAATTATTCATCATTTTCCTTAAACTTTGGTTAAAATTGCAAAAACTCGGCAAAATAATGGAGAGTCAACACATTTGACCATGAAGCGAGTGTTATAGTCCCTCGCAAGGGAGGAACTAATAATATGGGACTTTGATATTTTGCATTTGTTCCCATTCAACTTAATATTATATGTTGTAGATTATTGATAAAAAATAATGTGCATCTAATTGTTCTTGATGAGTCCCCTTTTTATATTGTTAGTTTACATTTATATATATGAATTATTCAATGTGTATTATTACTCTTTGTCAACTATATGGCAAATGTTGTAGTCCTCAGTAATTTAAAAAGGGACTTTGTCTAAAACCAACCTTTTTCTTGTGCTAATATACAAAAATAGATTATGCTTCATAACATTATATGAATATATGCTCTTAACTTTAGTGGCTTGTATGTTTTTATCATTACCACATAGCTTTTGTCTTGAAAGAGACAACTCTTGGGCCAAAACTAAAGTAAAATTTTGTAAGAAAATATGTACACACACATATAGAGAGAGAGGAGAAAAATGTGGTAGAAAAGGGTTTATGCCATATTCAACTCATTGTATTGATCTCATGATTTCAATTTATAATACATTAACTTGACCACAACTGGAAATAGATCTTAGTACTCATTAATGGATCATTACAACACCTCATCAATAGATAAGGTTTACAACTCATATCAATGTGATCTTGGACTTTGTGATTACCTAGACACTCACAATATAACATCCCCCCTACCCACCTCAATCACAACTGTGAATAATTGTACCATTAACAATAACTTGTATCAAATTCGATTTGAAATGATTAAATTGAGCTTCGATGAAGATATGCCCAAAAAATCACCAATATCTGGATGTTGAACAATTCATTTGGCAATGAAAAATTGTCATGTCTAAACCTCCCCATTTTGTAGATTAGAATCCCAAAAGTTGATTTCATTGATATGAGGAGACAAGTTGCTATGCTGGAATTTCCAGATGTTGATTAATTTTTATGACTGATAGGACTTCACATCTTGAAGCTTCATTATCATCATTGATATTTGTTTCTCCCCCTGTCAGGTGCAAGGTGAAGTTTGTTGAAATGATCGAAGCTTGGGCTCTAGAGAATTTTGTTCTTCAATAGTTGACAGTTAAAGGGGTCTTTAGATTCTTTTTGTTTTTCAAGAAATCCAAGCTTGAGCTTTGGATTCTTTATATGGTCGTTTTATAGATTTAACACTAACCATGTTCACTTGATCTAGTGGTTTTTGGTTGACCACTAACCATCTTCACTTGATTTGATATCTTTTGGTTGATAACTAACCATCTTCCATTGATACAGGTGGACTTTGGTTTACTACTCACCATTTTTACTTGAACAACATGGTGGTTTTGGATGACCACTAATCAATTTGATTTGAACAATGTAATTCTTCCTGAAGGTGTTAGAGAGTATATTTTTATTAAAGTGCCCCCCCCACCAACCCCCCCTCCCCCCCAAGGCATGGAGAGTACCATATTTGACTCATGTTTTAATTTCAAAGAACATATGGAATTGGATTAAGATCATGCCCAATCATCTCACATGATCATTTGAAAGCTTTTTGCTTTTGTCAGTTCTCCATGCAGTTGTGTCTTTACATCTATCTTGACTAGATGATAAGATTTATATAGTTTCTTTACTTGTTGATTCCATCTCCATGAATTTATCAACCGTCATGAATTATTTTCTTAACTTTCTTCTTCTTTTGACATTTTTTAGAAGGGTGACTTTTCTCCTCACAATGAAGACAAGGATGGATATGAAAACACTTTGTCTTCGTATGCCCAATTCTTTGACAATGTTGGAATTTATTACCAATATTGTTAACATATTAAAGTCTTTCACTCACAAACTAAACTAGTTTGGAGTAATTTGAGACAAAATATATTGCCTTTGTTACATCCTAAGCCATGTCAAGTTTTCGTGAATGACAACTCTTCTCAAGGTTTCACAATTGTTTTAGAAATATTATTTTGTAATTCTTGACTTTGTTCTTTTGTATCTTGGAATTTACTTTTGTTATTATTGCTACTGCCATTCTATGCTTCTTCTTGTGACTCATATTGGACAAATATTCCCTCCATTTATTGTCTTTTGTATCAATCATCAAGTATTTTGTATCACAATTAGCATCAACCATCTGCATTATTCCTTGTGTGTCATAATTAGCATCAATTTTTTGTATAAGCTCCTACATATCACATGTTGTGTTAATCATATGGACAATATCCTCTATGTCACATGTTGCAACAAAAAAAAATTTATTAGATCTTCTATTGGTTTGTAAACTACCATGGATATTCCATTGGACATTTCATCATAACAAATCCAATGAAAGGATAAATTGAAATCCAAAATATATAACATGAGGGTTAGTTTTCCTTAGATTTATGGATTTATAATACCTCTAATTATGCATGCTATATGTAAATTGTCGAAAATGGAGAGCAATGAAAGACAAACATAAACCAATCACAATGAACACCATATATGACCTAGAAAGCCCTTCCAAGAGAAACTCCAGTTGGAATATGAGGTTGCTTTGATCTCTCTTTCTCTTAAAGGAAATGATGCAAATACAAAGGATTGAGAGCTATGGACTTTGGACTACTACATAACAAAAACCCTCTCTGCTCTCCCCTCTATCTATCTAATCTCGACTATTATACTCTACTATGGAAAAAAATGAACTCGAATAGAATAGAACCCCTTTTTCTCTAAGTGGATCAGTTATAACACACCCCAGTACCTAAATAGTGGTTAAGTTTGATCCATTCAACCCTCAACATGAGTTAGAACTCCACCTATCTAAAATCTTCTTCATAGAGTTCATGTGGCTAGCCCCTTTTCATGGGAGTATGATTTATTGATCGAAGGGCACAGAGCAAAGTCCAGTATGTCATCATCCTTCCCAGATGGTCCTTCCACTATGTTTATGCCTCAAGGAAATCATGAGGGTTGATCACTGGCTAGAATACCACTCTCTTACATTGTTAGCTAGCATGGGCCTCAAGGTCATGTCCATCTATTGCATGTATTTTTAGGGATGATGGCTTCTCCTTTATTGGGATAAATGTATGAGACCCTTATCTAGAGAGGAGGATTTTCTAGGAAAACATCTTCACCTTCTCCTGTTTTGGATAAGACTTTATCTACCTCAGGGGAGACTTGAATTTCCCTCTAGGGAAATATGAATTTTGGGGTCCCTTGTCTCATCTTGACCCTCTGGAAAATTATTTTGTGGACAGTATTGAGAACGTTGGCTTAGTATATGTCCTCCCTATAAAAAATCTTCTAAATAGGAAGAATAAAAATACCGAGCTTGCATAGGGCTTGTGCACGTGACCTAGCAGCTCAAGCCAAGCCGCATTGCCTTATGGTGAAAGGCCTTCGCCCTCATGGCCTCCTCGGAGCTAGATCTGGGTGAGCCTTCTCCCAACGCTGGCGCCTCCCCTTCGACCAATGCATAGCCTGATGCAGCAGTGGCAGCCTTCGCTTCTCTTATTAACTCTTTGGGCCCTCAACGGGCCAAACTAGCGATTACTAAGTTCGTTAAAAAACTGGATTCAATCACTGAAATTTCTTTACCACCTACTCTACCCAGGAAATTTGTGATCTCTCTAGCCGAGAAAGGTTTGGCTGGACAGTTTACAGATCTTTGGCCTTCCCCCAAAACCATTCAAAAATGGGTCGAAAGAAACTGGGCTCAGTTCACCCAAGGAAAAATCTCCATTTGCTTCTGTGGCAGAGGTTACTACACCTTCCACTTTGAATCCAAGAGCGATCAGGATCTCATTTTTCACGGCGGACCATACTTCATGCACACCATGGGATTATATTTAAATCGTTGGACTCCTGACTTTGATTCAGAACTGGATTTCCCAAATGTTGTTCCAGTTTGGGTCATATTGCCACAGCTCCCTTTACATTGTTGGGGAGATGAATCGGTGCATACAATAGGAAATGTTGTGGGAAAATAAATAGATAGAAGCAAACCAAAAGACAACATGCAGGCTTGTGCAAGGATATGCGTCGAGGTGGATCTTGGAAGAGGCCTCCCGCAAGCCATCAAGCTCAAGGTAGACAACTGGACACACATATAACAGCTAGATTACGAGCAAATTCCGTTCAAATGCAAGGTATGTCATGAGTACGACCATTTTGCAAATAGATGTAGTAAGAAAGAAGAAATTGAAAAAACTGTAAAATAAAACCCGGATCCGAAATGGGAACAAGTAAAAAAAAATTACGGCCACAAAATCACAACCTTCTCCCCCGCCTCCACCCTCGCCCGGCCCCCCCTCTCCCACCTCCAAACCCTCTTCCCAACCCTCCTCTTCAATCCTAGAATCCTCCCCTTTCTTTGGGATCAATCCTTTTGATATCCTGTCCAAGGCTCTCATCCCTTCTGAACCACCCATCTCCTCTATCTCCCCTAACGCCATCCCTCTGACTTCTCACTCCCCTCCCCCACCAAGTTTTATTCTCCCAATGGGAGGACCCTCCCTCCCTCTCCAATCCCCTCCCCCACATCTTGGATCGAATCCTCACTCGCAATCAATCAAAAGAAACTCCTCTTAAAATTGAATACAAAAATAAATTAGGAAGGAAATCTCATCGGGAAATAAGATACGAGGCAGCAGCCAAAGATATATCCTTGGGAATGCAACAGGCTCTAGAAAGCATCCTAGAAAAAGGCTTAAAGAATAAAGAGAAAAATCAATAGGCCCACAAAGGGAAGGGTCCCTCAACCACCACCATTAGTAAATAATGATAGTTGTCTCTTGGAATTGTCGAGGGTTGGGTCACCCCTCCAAGTTAAATTTCCTAAGAAACCTCATAAAATCAGAAAAACTAGACTTCGATCCTCTTAATCCAAGAGACAAAAATCCGCAGTCAAGAAGTGGACACAATAATAGAACAAATAAAAAACTATGAAGGGCAAGCAATTTCAGCAAGTGGAGCTTCAGGAGGAATATGTACAATATGGAAAAAAAGAAAAATGGCACATGAAGAAAACTACAAAAAAAGAGTATTGGATAAATACAATTTTGGAAAATGCAGAAAATGGAAAGAAAATGAGCATCTACAACATTTATTCTCCAAATCATTACAGGGACAAAGAGACATGTTGGCAGACCTTAAGAGAAAACACAATGGAGGATCTCGAAGAAAACCTCATTGTAGGAGGAGATCTCAACCTTATTCTCAAGGCGGAGGAAAAGAGAGGGGGCTCCTTTCTGCCTGATCCAAACAGAGAGACTCTAGAAGAAAGTATGGAGCAATGTAACCTTCTTGAAATTTCTCCAAAAAACGGAAAATACACATGGGATAAAAGAAGAATATGGAAGGCAAATATCAAAGAAAGGTTGGACAGGATTCTCATTCGGGATAGAATGGCGGCCAGCTATAGCATAGTATCCTCAAGAATTATTCCTTCGGTAGCTTCAGACCACAAACCAGTTCTCATTGAACTTGGCATGGCTAAAAATTCTGGCCTCTTCCTTTCAGATACAATCAGCTCTGGGGAAGCCATGAATAAGCCAAACAAGAGGTGGAAAAAGAATGGAAAAAAATATATTAGTGTTTCACAAACATACATTTGGGAATCAAAGTTAAAAGCCATCAAAGCTAAACTAAAAGATTGGGCCAAGACCAACTACAAGGAGCCTCACAGAGAGAAAGAGACCTTAAAGCAAGAATTAACAAAAATCCAAGAGGAATTAGAAAACACTGACAGCACAGTTGAGAAGCAGGCAAAGGAAAAAGAAATCCAATGGAAGATTTATAGGAACAATAGACAAGAAGAAGAAACATGGAGACTAAAATCCAGGCAACTTTGGATACAAGCAAGAGACAAGAACACAACTTTTTTTCATAACTCAGCCAAGACAAGAATGATAAATAATAACATAGAAAAAATAGTGGGAGAAGGAGGACAAGAAATAAAGGGTCAAGAAGAAATTAAAAATGAGGTATTTCAAAACTTCAAAGCTTGCTTAACAGTTGTTATGGACTATGGACTATGATACACAAAAAAAATTAAAAAAATAAAATAAAATAAAATAATCATATGGACTATGATACACAATAAATGATCAATAGCAGAAAATTTTAAAAAGAGAGGAATTTGTGGCCCTTCGCAATGCCCTCTTTGTATGACGGCGGAGGAAACAATCCATCATCTTTTTCTAGAATGTCCCTTTTCCAGAAATTGTTGGGAGGCAATGGTGGCAACTATTGAAGTAAATCTGAATTACAGACTTCCTCTAAGTGAGTTTATTAGTAAATGGAAAGGCAGCCCTACTCATTCAAAAACAAATCCACAATACAGAGATTGTGGAGCAGTCTTCCTTCCTTTCTCTATTGGCAAATATGGTTAGCCATAAATGGGAAAATTTTCAAAAATAAAATCCCCACAGTAAAAACAATAATCTCAAAATACTGGGGATTGATGATTGAATTCCTCTCAGCCAAAGAGCTCAACGGAATAGACATGTCCCAACTTCAGAATGATGAGAGAAGCTGGATTGGCTTCGCCATCAATAATATCAGCTTCAGCCCTCGCCAAAAGAATACAAGGGAACAAAAAATCTGGAAAATTAGGAAATCGGTGACTGAGTTTCAAAGTTGGAACAAATATCTCAATAGAGCCTGTCTCTTCTTTGATGGAGCATCAAAGAAAAATCCGGGCAAAGCAGGGTCATGAGGCCTCATCATCCTTCAAGACAAATCAAGGCAGATCACTTACAACTGGAGATTAGGACAAATGTCAAATAACAAAGCCGAAGCTTATGGCTTATCGTTAGGCCTGGAAATCTTAAGAGATAGGAAAATCAATAATGTAATTATCTTTGGAGATTCTTCACTCATCATCCAGGAAATGGTTAGTAAGAAGCCTCCAAAAAACATAGCCCTCAATCAAATTCTGCAAAGAGTCAAAAATACGGCAAAGCATATAGAAGTGGTTGAATATTATCACATTCTTAGAGCAAACAACAAGCAAGTAGACTCTCAAGCTAATGAGGGAGTCCAAAGAAGTATTGTTCAAGTCATAATTGATGGAATTACATCCCTCATCCCTATTCCATGAATATTTCTCCCTTTGTTATGATTACAAAGCACCATCATCCTTACACAGATCAGAAAAAGAGTAGTCATATCATGATTATTATCTTTGAAATATCCCAGCCCAATGTCAATAGATCTATCACGCCCAATTCCCTTAATATTTACTACATCTCAGCCTTCAGTACTCTCGCTTTGTCTCACATGGCAATTCTCGTGATCCCTCCCTACAAAGATTCCCCTTGGATCTGTTATAAATCTCGTGTTGTTGTTTGGGTCTTCACATCAATCCTCTCATTTTCTACTTCTCAACTCCATCCCCTCACTCCTCCCGATCGTTCCTTCCTCCCTCCCTTCATTGCTCACTTCATGCAGGGTGCTGGTCCACGCGGTCTCACAGCGCCTCCCTTATTTTCATCCCCCTCCTCATTGCCCCCCTCATCCCCTCTCATTCCCTTCATCCGAAGCTCCAATCCCTTCTCTATTCGACCTCTACTTTACTGCTTTTCCCTTCGGGAAAAATCTGAGCCTTCCTCAACAGATAAGGCAGCAGATCTTCTCTGAAAAAGAAAAGGTATAGCAGCACAGCAATTGGGAAAGCGCGCAACAACATCAAAATCTACAGAAATAGCAAAAAGAGAAGACTACATCGAAATTGTATCCATTCTCCTTTAGCAAATGGACCCATTAGAAGACAGACAGCACCCATTTGCATTCTGTAAATCTCATAGAGTGGTGATAGAAAGCCTGAGAAATCAAATTCAACAAGACAAGGCCCGAACTAAAGCAGAGATGGTCGTCCTTCGCTCTCAATGGGATACCTGCAATAAAGATGTAATGACAGTCAAGAATCGATATAATCATGTAGAAGAGTCTCTCAAATTCATAAGAGAAGCTCTCAACAAAAATTCAGAACAAGGCTCCACCTCTGAGGATCAAGGAAGCAGATACAGAGGTAGTGAGAACACTGTGAACAAATGACCCTCCACTCCATCAGAAATTTCATGCTTTTGTCTAGGATTCCAGCAATCAATCTAGTTTAATTATGAAAGTTAAATGTATTTTTCTCTTAGAATAGTTTGTCCGGCAATATAGCACAAATGTAATAGCCTCTACTTCAAAAAGGAGGAGAAAAAATAGCAGCACTAGCAGTACCCATGAAGTAATGCTTCCCCATTAGACAAAACTATTATGTATCAAAATCGGGGAAATATTGTAATGAGGAATTTCTTCTCCTCTTTCTTTTCAGATAATATAATACAACCAAATTTGTACGAAAAAAAAAATAAATAAAAATAAATAAAATAAAATAAAATAAAAATTAATTAATTAATTAATTAATTAAAAATTAAAAATTAAAAATAAAAAATAAAATAAAATAAATTAAAATAAAAATAAAATAAATTAAAAATTAAAAATTAAAAATAAATAAAAATAAAATAAAAATAATAATAAATAAATAAATAATAAAATTAAATAAAATTAAATAAAATTAAAAATTAAAAAATTAAAATAAAAAATAAAAATAAAATAAAATACCAAGCTTGCATATACTTCCAAGAGACTAGATCGCTTCCTCATATCATAATTTTTTCTCGATCAAAACCTTTAAATCCACCAATGCGTAGTTTATGGGGGAGTGTTGGATCACAATCCAATTATATTGGACATGATTCTTAGATCCAAAAAGCCTATGGGAACTTTTAAAATAAATTATAGTTGGCTTTAACACACATTCCTTTTTGAAAACGTCAAGACATACTAGTCTTCCTATGGTCCTACTCTAGGATCAACCCCTTTAATTCAATTCCAAGAAAATTTAAAAAGGATAAAAAAAAAATATCTCTCAATGAGAAATGGAGAAAAAGTGTTAGGACGAAATTCTTCTATTTGAAATTGAGGAAAAATTGAGGGATATCCTAGAAAATAGGGAACATTCTTCCCTCTATGTTCAATAATTAACTACCCAGAAAGAACTAGAAGGAAATAAAAGAACCTTCCTAATGGAGAAGGAGAAGGAATGACATCTAAAAAGCAAAGCCCTTTGACTACAAGAAGGGGATGAAAATATGAAAATTTTCCACTGAATAGCTAACCATCAAAAGTCCATAAGCACTATATGGGAAATCAATAAGGCTAATGGTTCAAAATCCACCTCCTTGTTGAAGCCCTTGAATTCCGTTGCAACAACATGGGGGATAACCACCCGGTCCAAAACTTAAAGCAACTCCTTTTCCATTTGGTATAGTGACTTCGACTGGGGATAATGGGACTAATTTCCCAGCAAAGAAATTGATATGATGATGATGGGTTTGATACAAGGTGAAATGAAGAATGACTTTAAACTAGTGGAAATAATTCATCCAAGTAACAAACAAATGCATCTATTTAATCTAATTATTTAACTTAATCTATAACCGGGGCAGAATTACCATCAATGCGATCTAAAAATATATCTTTCAGTAAAAGGTAATAAAGATCATTCAATTACTGAAAGAGATGAAAATTATGTAAGATAATTATTTTGGCTAAATAGTTAGTCAAAATAATAATGTAAAATACATCGCATATATCGATTGCTCTATGTATTTGGTAAGGAATTACAGCTGAAACATTGTACAAAATATCATGAATGATAAACTGTAAATAAAACTGCATACATATCACAATATAAAGAGAAATTATTGTAAACTCACAATCAAGACTTAATCATAAAGATAATAATACCAGATATGATCAATTCTGCTCATGAAATCCACAATATTGACCTGATTATTCTCAATCCAAATATACTTTAAGAGTAAAAAAGTGAAATTTCAGTAAATCATACTCCAATTCTCCAAGAAGTAGATCATGTTCCATATATTTTATCAAAAACATTCACAAAAGTACAGAAGTGCAAGCTTTCACAAATTGTTTTTTGACAAAATTTTGGACCCCTCTCTAAATGCATGAGAGGGGGTTAAATACTAAACTAAATAAGTCAAAAATAGTTTATTACACAAAAAGCTGAGGAGGTTTCAAACAACCTTCCTCATAATAAGTAAACTAAAATACAATATATAAAGTAAAAATGACAAGACTGCTTAGTTGGGCTAATTTCCTTTTGTCACTTGGTCTTTGAGCTGGAAAATATCCATCATTGGCTTCAGTTGAGTCCGCTGAGTGATCCTAGATCTCACTTTTCCTTTGAATATGACATTTGAAAGTGCTGGCAACGCCTTCCCTGTGGAATCAGTTAAGGATCGCAGAGTCATGCACTGGTTATGTGGTCTGATCAAGAAATTCCAGTAATTTTCTTGATCCAATTTAGTTATATGTTTAATTGATTCTGCATGTTTCTCAGTGCTTTCCTTCCACTGCTTTTCTAATAGCTTGAACTCTAGAATTGCTTCAACTATAAATTCTTTAATAATTTTGGCATTCTAAAGTTGTTCATTGACAAACCCAATGATTTTTCTTGCTACGATGGCTGCCTTTGAAGCTACTTTCTCTACTTTTTTTAATTGCATCTCCCAATCTTTGAATAAAATATCCTTATGAGATTTTTCAATATTTGGGAGATCAACCTTCTTCCCTTCCTCAGATTCTTGCCAAGAAATAAACTCAGAAATTTTCTTATCAATCCTTTCACATTCCAACTTTATATTTCCACCTGTTGAGTCAATATGTTGCTTATTTCACAGTATGTGTTAGTAGCAGAGATTTGTTGGCAGAAACTCTCTTGTTGTTGTTTCAACTGTGAATTACATTCAAGTGCTTCTTTAATGAATTGTTCTGTTTGAGGTTGACTCTTGAGCTTGTCCATTGTCGCTTGTATCTGTGCATCTTTCTCAGAGATGTGTACTTGATGCCGCAATTTCAACCTTTCAAATTCTTTCTGAAATTGTGCCATTTTCATTTCAGCTTGCTTATTGGCATTATGTTTCTCCTGTTCTAGTTGCTTTTCTATCACTTGGATTCTTTCTTCTCTTTGTCTAAGCATAAGTTTCACTTGTGTTGCTTTATCAATTGTAGCATTTGCATATGCTCCTGCAAACTGTGAAAGTTTAGTAAGATGTTAAGTTGGATTGACAAGAGTGTCTTTCCAAACAATATCTATTGACTCATTACTAAGGGTTGTCATCATTTGTTCAATTATTCTTCTTTTTCTCCTCTTTACTACAACTTTATGATTTGGTTTGTAGAAAACGTCCAATGGAGGTATCTCTTCAATATTCAAAACAATTTCTTCAATATGGAAGGCTGGGATGATTTCCTGATCTTGAACACCTGGAGTTTGTTGAAGTGCTATTTTTGTTTCTGGTAACTTCTGAGTCTGTTCAGGAGTATGAAATCTTGATGATCCTTTAGGATTAGGATTAGGTGGTGTTGAGATTCAACAAGATGATGATCCTAGTGAAAATTAAGCACCTTCACTAGGTGGGGCCCGCAGGCTATTTTTAGGTGTATGTCTATTTTTAGAATGGTGAGCATATTCTAAAATTAGCAGGATGTTGATTCTAGATGGTTAATTAAATTCTATCTTTAGATGAGTTTCTATTTTTAGAACATGGGTGAAGTATCTTTATAGATCGCTAATCTAAAATAGAATGCATGTCGATTATTATTAGCCCTTAATGATAATCAGACAATAAATAATAACTTATTCTCTTGGAGCACTTGATTTCAGTTAACTGAGGTGGAAAACCAGTTAGCTGAAGGAATTACGAGTTGCAAGGTTGGTCGGTGACTCATGCATGATGGACTTCGTTGTAACTGAGTGTGACACAGTTGTAACAAAGTTGGAAGAGTAGTTATGGGAGTTGTTATTTAGTTTAACTCAGTTAAGTGAGTTAAACTCATTTGTGCTAGTTGTAACTAAAGATACACCAGTGAAAGATGAGTGAATTAATTATTTAATTAATTCACAAGTAGTATCTTACTCACAACTGAAGAAATACAACAGTTAACTACTTGCATGTCAGATCCAGTGGAGACCCAGTGAAGAGATAAGTGAAAGGGTGTGTTTGACTATCAGTTGTGACTATAGTGATGCATTCAATGCATCTACACAGACATTGGAGTTTCCAATGAGTATTGTCAGTGCAAGAAAGGCAAGATCGAATTCATTCAGGGATCTTCTTCAGCAGGGATCGCGCAGTGGAGGCAGGCTGTCAGGAGGCAAGAAATTGGTGCATAGATATGCAAATTTATGCATGACAGTGTGAGACGGTTGTATATTGTACTGAGAGATCTATGAGTTGAGATTTGTATGAGATTGTTTCATGATTCCATGATATACATAATATATGATATTTGGGGTTTTTAGCTTTAAGCTTTCCCAGTAAAACATCTTGTTATGTGCGATTGATTTTTCTTCATATGTTTGCAATTGGCGATTTAATTTCCGCAAAGAATTAAGTAGAAGGATTCTATATTTAACAGTGGATTCAATTGTTATATCAGGGGAGTCTGTTAATATAAATGTTATTGTATTAAATTTCTACATGGTATCGAAGCAGTGTTAATCACTAGATATTGCAATATTGAAGCGGTGTTGAGTTTTGTGCTGGTGGACAATTCGAATTTGCTGCAAGAATTTATTGGTGCGACAATTGAGTAAACATTGAAATGGCTTTCAATGGGTTGCGTTTGGAGTATGCACTCAAGGGCAGCTCTAACTACATAGCCTGGAAGGATAGAATGGAGGTGGTGCTTGAAGATAATGGCTTGAAGGAGTTAATCAATAACGATGTTCCTAAGCCCACTTCGACGGATGCTCCATTACTTGACGCGTGGCAAAAGAAAGTAGCGAAGATGAGAAGAATTATGTTGGAAGGTGTGAAAGACCATATTGTGTCAAGCCTTCATGGGAAAGCCACTCCATTTGCAATGTGGAAGGATTTGACAGATATTTTCCAAAGCAGCAGCGACCATAGGAAGTTGGCGTTGAAAGATAAACTCAGAAAAATCAAAATGGAGAAGGGCTACAGTATTCCAAAGTATCTCACGAAATTTATCCAATGTAGGGATGAACTGGGGAGTGTGGGAATTACAGTTGGTGATGATGATTTTTTGAGCTTGGCTCTCCTTTGACTTCCGAAGAGTTGGCACAATTATCAAGACTCTGTCAATGGGTGGGAGAAACTACCAGATTGGGAGAAACTTTGGTCGGATCTAGTGCAGGAGGAGATAAGGCAGAGTACCAGGGATGGCTCTTCATCAAAGCATGATGATGAAGAGTATTGTGCTTTGGCTACCAAAGCGAGGAAAGGGAAGGGGAAGAAATCCCATCCAAAATCTTAGGCTAAAGGCAAGAAGTTGGATTTGTCCAAGGTGAAGTGTTTTCACTGTCACGAACATGGGCATCTTGCCACTAACTACCCATAGAAAAAGAAGAAGAAGAAGGTTGACGGAGCTGCAGCTGGTGAGGCCCTTGCCTCGCAATTTGAACTTGATTTCTCCTTGATCGCATGCTTGGTTTCAAGCGCAATGGGATCGGTGTGGTATATTGATAGTGATGCTTCCTTAAACATGACGGGAGATAAGGAGCTCTTCAGCGACTTGGAGGAGAAAGATATCCAAATGCATATAGAGATGGGCGACGATGGATGATACAGTGTGACCGGCATTGGTACCATTACCTTTGAGAGGGAGTCAGGTAAAACATTTCTATTGAAAGATGTTATGCATGTTCCAGGTCTAAAGAAGAACTTGGTCTCAGTCGCAATGTTGGAGGACAGAGGTTATGACATTGTTTTCAGCAATGGAAAAGCTTTCCTGCGACATAAAACAATGGATAAAACCAAGAGGATAGGGATTCGAGTTAAGAATATCTACAAGCAAGAGGTAGATATTTGCGCTGCAATGGTGGGCAAATAAGAAGAAGTGGTGAGCCAGGATGACGACGAATTATGGCACAAGAGATTGGGCCATCTTCACCATGGCACCCTGAAGATTTTGTAGCATATTTCTACTGGACTTCCCGGGGGTACACTTTCACAGATAAATCAATGCAAGGGATGTACTATGGGTAAGTTTGTGATGACCACCTTTCATGAAAAGGAGAACCGTGATTCGGGGATCTTGGAGAGAGTTCACACAGACGTTTGTGGACCATTCTCGGTTGCTTCAACAACAAAACACATGTATTATGTTATTTTTGTTGATGACTATTCTCGTAGATGATGGATCTTCTTCACGCAGAAGAAGGATCAAACATTCTCAAATTTATGTGAGTTTAAAGCATTGGTGGAGAAACAGTCGGGGAAGCAAGTGAAGGCTCTGCAGAGTGATAATGGTGGTGAATATATCTCGAATGAATTCAAATAATTTTGTAGCAAAGAAGGAATTTGAAGAGAACTCATAGCACCTCATAACCCACAGTAGAATGGGGTTGCAGAGAGGAAGAGCAGAATGATCGTGGGTGCTGCACGAGCTATGCTGCATGATCAGGGCCTACCAATGCACTTGTGGGTGGAAGCATGCAACACTGTGATTTATGTGAAAAAATGTTGTCCTCGTAGAGTACTTGGCATGAGTACACCTGAAGAAGATTTTACTGGTAAGAAACTAGATGTTTCTCACTTTAATTATTTTGGCTCATCTGTTTATGTTCAGGTGACCAAGAACGCTAGGAAGAAGCTGGAGCCGACTGCAGAAGTTGGGATATTTGTGGGGTACACAGAAACACCCCATAATTATCATGTGTATTTTCCAAACAATCAGATGACTGTGGTGTGACGGGATATAAAATTAAATGAGGAGAAAGCCATGAAGTTGTCGCTTGAGAGGGAGCTACACTTGCATGCAGAGGAGGAACTACTTGTTCCCAAAGATGAGCCTCAAGATGTGGATCAGCCATAGGAGGAGGATCATGGAGTGGAGGAATCCACTCACGCAGAGCCAAACATCAGAACTAGCAAAAGGCATACCACAGAAGCTAAGAGGCTGAAGCTTGATGCGGCATAGAATGTAGGAGCCCCTACTTCACAGTGTAGACAGAGACAGTCTCCTGACCGATTCACTGGATACATGGCTCTCGTGAGCAAGTGTATCGTGACAGAGCCATCTTCTTTTCAGGAAGCGGTGCAGGAGCCCACGTGGGTAGATGCAATGGTGGAGGAGTATGACTCCATTGTCAGAAACAGTGCTTGGGAAATTGTTCCAAGGCCGGTTGATAAATCAATGGTAGGTTCAAGATGGATCTACAAGGTAAAGCAAGCTACTGATGGGAGTGTTGAGAAGTATAAGGCAAAAAATTTTGCTTGGGGCTTCTCACAGATTGAGGGGATTGATTATGAAGAAACCTTTGCACCTTTCGCACGGTATTCTTCCATAAGGACCATCCTTTCTCTCTCAGCGCAGATGGGTTGGCACATTCATCAGATGGATGTGAAGACTGTGTTCCTTAATGGGATCATTGAGGAAGAAGTGTATATTGAGCAGCCTGAAGGATTTGAGATCTTCAGCTGTGAGTCACATGTGTGCAGACTCAAAAGAGCGTTGTATGGGCTGAAGTAAGCACCCCGTGCTTGGTACACTCGGATCAATAGCTATTTCACTGGACTTGGCTTCACCAAGAGTGAGGCAGATGGAAACCTATACTAGATTGTGGTGGAGGGTAAGATTTTAATCATTTTTCTTTATGTTAATGATTTAATACTTACTGGTGATGAGCAGTTGATACACCCATGCAAGGAGGACCTTGCAAAGGATTTCAAGATGAAGGATATGGGTCTCCATCATTATTTCCTTGGATTGGAAATATGGCAGTGAGAAGGTGAACTGTTTGTGTCTTAAGGAAAGTATGATCGGGAGATACTCGGTAAGTTTCACATGGAGGACTGCAAACCCATAGATACTCCTCTTCCAGGAAATTAGAGGAAAGAGAATGCTACATCTGTAGAGGTAGTGGATGCTACTGTCTATCGACAGTTGGTGGGTTCACTCATCTATTTAGTTAATACAAGACCGGACATATTCTATGCAGTGAACCAGCTTAGTCAAGCGATGGTTAAGCTTACCAAGATATTTTGGAAGGCAGGAAAGCATGTCTTGAGATATCTCAGGAGAGGTTTTCAATATTGGATCTACAGCTAAATCTTGGTATAGCAGGAAATAGAGATCTGTGGCACTCAGTTCAGTGGAATAAAAATACATGGCAGCAAGTCAAGCTGCATGTGAGGCTATCTGGATGCGGAAGATTTTGGTCGGTTTGTTCAGTTCTCATTTAGATCCTACATTGATTCATTGTGATAATTAGAGTTGCATTAAAATCTCGATTAATCATGTGTTTCATGATAGATCTAAGCATATAGAGGTTCGGTATCATCATATCAGAGATTGTGTGCAGCAGAAGATTATGTTGCTTCAGTACATTCCTATGGAAGATCATGATGCAGATATTCTGACGAAGGCGCTCACTAGGCAAAAATTCGAATACCATAGAGACAAGATCAGGGTGAAGGATAATCCCTTTCTTGTTGAGAGGGAGTGTTGAGATTCAACAAGATGACGATCCTAGTGAAAATTAAGCACCTTCACTAGGTGGGGCCCGCAGGCTATTTTTAGGTGTATGTCTATTTTTAGAATGGTGAGCATATTTTAAAATTAGCAGGATGCTAATTCTAGATGGTTGAGCAAATTATATCTTTAGATGAGTTTATATTTTTAAAACATGGGCGAAGTCTATTTATAGATCGCTAATCTAAAAATAGAATGCATGTCGATTATTATTAGCCCTTAATGATAATCAGACAATAAATAATAACCTATTCTCTTGGAGCACTTGATTTCAGTTAACTGATGTGGAAAACCAGTGACCTGGAGGAATTACGAGTTGAAAGGTTGGTTGGTGACTCATGCATGATGGACTTCGTTGTAACTGAGTGTGACACAGTTGTAACAGAGTTGGAAGAGTAGTTATGGGAGTTGTTATTTAGTTTAACTCAGTTAAGTGAGTTAAACTCAGGTGTGCTAGTTGTAACTAAAGATACACTAGTGAAAGATGAGTGAATTAATTATTTAATTAATTCACAAGTAGTGTCTTACTTGCAACTAAAGAAATACAGCAGTTAACTACTTGCATGTCAGATTTAGTGGAGACCCAGTGGAGAGATAAGTGAAAGGGTGTGTCTGACTATCAGTTGTGACTATAGTGATGCATTCAATGCATCTACACAGACATTGGAGTTGCCAATAAGGATTGCGCAGTGCAAGCAAGGCAAGATCGAATTAATTCAGGGATTGCGCAGTGGAGGCAGGCTATCAGGAGGCAAGAAATTGGTGCATAGATATGCAAATTTATGCATGACAGTGTGAGACAATTGTATATTGTACTAAGAGCTCTATGAGCTGAGCTTTGTATGAGATTGTTTCATGATTCCATGATATACATAATATATGATAGTTTGGGTTTTTAGCTTTAATCTTTCCCGGTAAAACATCTTGTTATGTGTGATTGATTTTTCTTCATATGTTTGCAATTGGTGATTTAATTTCTACAAAGAATTGAGTAGAAGGATTCTGTATTTAACAGTGGATTTAATTGTTAGATCGGGGGAGTCCGGTAATATACATGTTATTGTATTAAAGTTCTACAGGTGGTATCTGAATTTTTTTCAGTAAACTTCTGTCATTCTTTGCCTAAATGATTCACTTGGGATTTTTTTGTCTGCTCAGGTGTATATTGAACTTCCTGAAGCTATTTAGAAGATACCCTTAATAATCCAACTTCATCATTTATTTCCTCAACATGTATGTTAATTCCTTTAATTACATCTTCAATTATTTTATGAGGGTTTTCATCTTTATTTTCATAATGATCTAAATCTTGGGACTCATGTTTGGAATGCTCTGAATCCTGAAATGATTTCTCCTGGGACTCATCTTTAGACATATCTTTTGGATCATCATCTAGGTTGATACTTGGAGTTGGCTCACTAATTTCCTCTATTTGCAACAGGTCCAGTGGGATTGTTTCCAATCTTTTATTTTTGTACTCATGGAAAGATTTGATATCTGCAACACTGATTTTGTTGGATGCCATGTTCAATACTTCTGAAAATTTCTCTGTTCCTTCAAACAAATCATCAAAATCATCTTTCTCATGCATGAATGGTCTAATTTTAAGAGCAGTAGTAAAATTTTGGACTACATTGTTGGGATCATACTGTCTTCTGGCATAAAAGCCAAATTCAAAGAGGTAATATTTGGGATCTCCTTTGTTGTATGACTTATATCAAAAAGAGAAAAGGTACCACACTGTACTAGAAACATACGCAAAATAGAATTTTTTGACTCTTTGAGATGCTTGGTTATACCATCTCCCAATGTTTGGTATGCAATTTCCCTGTCCAAAAGTTTGTATAGGACATAATAGGGAAAAACATGGGGAAATGCAATATTCCTGAAAACTCTGATATAAGTAAAATTTTCTTCTCCAAACCATCTGGCTACAGGCATAATGTCTGCATTGGCCTCTTTAGAAATCCAGGGGGCTCTCTCATTAAAAATAATTTGGTGGATAGGCAACATGACTCAATGGAAAATTTTATAAAAATGAGAACGAAATTTAGATTCCCACAAGGCTTTGTGATAGACATGAATAGGACTAGGGTCTTGACTGGTCCATTTCCAACCCATAATAGGAAAATTTGAACAGAAACATATGGCATTCATAATGTATGCACTCATGTAAAAAGGAGGGATTGTTCTAGTAGAAAAGATTATATTTGTTCAGTATTCTCTAAAAGTCTTAGCCAAATTATTGGATAAGATATTGGCCCAATTCATAATGGTGGAATTGACAACAACGTCTATTAGGGGAACCCATTCAATAGAAAATTTGGTGGTATCATGCTTGGCAAATAACCTACACATCATTGTTGCTATGAAACAGTAAGGTGCTGGTAATTGTGCAATTGGATACATACCAAGTTTATCCCGCTTAAATTTCTTGCGATCATCCTTCCATTCTTTCACTACCTTCATCGGATCTTCATTTTCCTTGGAAAACTTTTCAAGAAAAGCTTTATCATAAACCTTCTGTGGTATTGGCATATGGTACATAGCGTGCAAATATTTAGGGGTAAATGAACCCATGTCTTCTTCTCTTGAGTTCTTGAAAGTTTTGTCTGCGACATAGACATTGTCAATAACCCATCTCACCATGTTTTTGTATGGTAAAATATTTGGTCTTGTGGCTATCCTGTGTAAAAAGGAATGTGTTGTAGGAAATCACAAGTGTAAAACCTGGTAAAGTGAAAGGTTTTAGCATCAAAATCCAACCCCTATTTATTACAAATGAAACAATATATAGAATAAAAACTCTCCTAAAGTGTTACAATAATTCAGGAATAAAATCCTAAGTAATAATTAAAAATAAAATAATATCTCCAATTTATCTGCTGGAAATATTGAATTGTTTCCAAGTATCGTGCATTGAAATCTGGAATTGGTTCACTGACTGCGGGAAATCTACAAAATGATCCTCAATCTCCTGATCTTCTACTGCAAGGCGTCTTCTGAATGTTGATATCTCTATGCCCTTGAAATATGGAGTTGTTGATTCTATCATTTTTCTTTCAAATGGTAATTTTGTGCCTTAAAATATGGGGTTTGTGAAGTTGTCCCCCAAGATCTGTTAATTACTTCAATTGACTAATGATTTGTCACTTTTTGACACTGCTTCACCATTTATAGAATATTTTGGAAGGAAATATTTGATAAATTATTTTTTTTCATATTTTTTTTTCATGAATTTCTTAAATGAAATTCTCAAAATATCCCCTCACACAATTGCATCTCCATCCATTATTTGAAATTATGACTTGTTTTTCCTTTTCCTGGAACTCCAAAACTATGTGTTGTTCTGCCTTCCCATGGATTTCCAAAACTATGTGTTGGTTTGCTTTCCCATGGATTTCCAAAACCATGTGTTTTTGTTTTTACTTTGGCTTTTACCTCTATAAAATATTTGGGTAATTTGCTTTCCTCCCATGGTTTTGATTTCAAAAATAATTAAAATTATTTTTACACCAGTAAATCTCCTTTTTACATTTACCTATAACCACGTTTCATCATTTTTATCTTTCTTAATTAGCCTCCAATACGTAAACTTATTTCATAAATATATGAAATGTAAAAATATCATCTATCTCAACAGTATTTTACTTAACATTGGGGAAAATTAATGCATTAAGTGTGGGGTGGGCCATAGGCTTTGACTTTCGGGTTTTTGATTTGGTTTAAGGTTGCCTTTGTGATTAGGCTCCACCCAATAATTGTTTATACCATAACTTTTAACTTTAAATAGATATTTTTCATACAAATATACAATTATAATTTTATAAAAATATGATTATTTAAAATAATAATAATAATAATAATAAGTCATTCAAAAGCATAAATAAGCACATGTTTGAGCATTTATCCAAGAAGGAAATTGACAATTTCTTAAAAAATAATTTGTAACTTTCTATAGTGAAAGAAATTGCTACAATAGTTGGTGTGGACAATCCCTCCATATATGGTTCCCTCGACATGTCCAACATAGGAAAGCTCATTTCTTGAGCCCGCTAGTATCTTCTCTCATTGGTTTAGTGGGTCAATATTTGTTGGCATTGGGGAAAGTTTTTTGGAATTCACTTTTGGTAGGAGTGATGAACTTATTATTTTTCTCAATATACTTATGCCCAGAGGGTTTTGTGTGAAAATCTCTCAAATTTGGAATCCTATTGCAGCAACTGGTATTAATTATCGAACTGATAAATTAATCATTCAGTTTATTGCTACAACAACATCAAATTAAACACACTTCAACCTTCACTATATAAACCGCAGAAAATTACAAGTGTGGAAACAAAACAGAGCAAGAAGAAAAGCATGGACACAAGTAACACCGTTGTTATTCGACCAATGTCCCCAGAAAAACCCAACGTGGGAAAATCAATGCAACGGTTGAGGGTTTATATATTATGCAATAATTTTCTGAATACAAACTGGATGCCTTGTTGGCTATCCTCACAGAGAATCTGACTTACAAAGAGTTAGTGAGAAAAACCTCACACTGGCACTAGAAGCCCAAACTAGGGAAAACCCCGGACTAGCAAGCCCTCCACTGCCTCTGCGCAGTCTCTGTGTGACTCTGCATGATAGCTCTTCTACTGGCTGGATCTGATCCTCTAGCCCCTTCTGGTCTCACACCCTGGCTTTCCAGCACTGAATCTGACTGATCCACAATTGAATCACGGACTTCCTTTGGGATATTGTGTTGCCTCTGATGGTGCTGCATAGCTGCTATGCTGCCTATGCTGGTATTGCTCTATGTATTCTTCAGCTTAGGAAAATATCCAACCAGAAATTATCTTTGCCCCTCTCTACGAGAATCCTATCGATCGATATTCTCCCTAAGCACTGCTCACTAAAAAATTTTGATCTCTGGATTCTTTCTCCGTCTTGGTGTTTCATGTGTTTTCCAAATGAACCTCCAATTCCTTCTTATAATCTTTTCATTGAACCTTCAACGGCAAAGATTAAACTCTAATCGATGGCTAATATTAACTTTTGACTTGATCCACTTTTTTCTAGAACATTCACACCCATATTCTATTAATTCACTTTAATTATTTTATTTTCCTAAGTTAACTCTTAGGGTCCTTTTAAAATAATTATTTTTTTCAATAAAATACAATCCGGGTGGAATTTCCAAAAACGATTTATGGGTTATCTGGAATACATGTGTCTAAATTTCCCTACAAATTTTGAGAGTTGGAGAAAATATGATGCTACCATAAATCAACATTGCCTCTTAGCGAGGAATGTGCCCTAGCAATACCATGTTGAGTATTTCCCTGATTCTGCAAACATCTCCCTCTCTGTTGTTGAATTTTGACACTACTGCCCACAAACTCTGCGCAAATGTTGCATCTGTACTGTTGCTGATACCGCCACTATTAACAATGCATTTGTACTACAACTCCCTCTCAAATTTTGCATCCATGCTGTTGTAGACTCTGCCACTGCCAACTACTACTGCACTGCAATATTGTTGCTTACTGCAACAGAAAAACATCCTGATACTGAACAAGTGTTCAGAATGATGCATATCGGTACTGAAGATCTTATTGTTGCTAACCTCTGCACTGTCCCTCTGAAGTTGTTGTGTTGTATTTTACTTCTACATTGTGCTTTCTTGCACTATTGCCAACTTTTCTCTGTGTTGCTCAGGTTCTGGCGCTGCTAACCACTACACTGTCACTTCTGCACTCCTCTGCACCAACTGGAACTCGTCAATTGTGCTACATATGATTTGGGCTCCCATAGAAACGTATTGATCTGAGAGGTGGACTCCTCAAGGATCCTACCCATCTTGTAGATCTATGGGTCTACAGCTCCAAATCATCCCACCTCCCTCCTGAAGGTATCTCATAAATCATGACGAATTCAGACCTACTCATATTACTGCTAATTTTTTTTCTTCTGCTGATGCTTCTGTACAACTGCTGTAACTACTGCAATAATGAGTCTGGTCTCCTGAGATCCTGAAGTATTAACTTCCATGGGACTACTCCCTCTGAAACTAGACTCCCTCTGAGTTTCGATCTCCGTATGGGAAATCTTTTTGCTCCCTCCTAGCAACTCACACTGTCCTCTTATGCTGGCAACAAGACTACGTAGCTCTGCACTGGGAATCTCTTGGCTAGAACTACACCTGCATGTTGCAACTGGGCAATTTGCACTGCCTGTGTCACTGCAATCAGTTCTACAACTGTCTCCCTCTGAAACTAGACTGCAACTAGCTATGCAGTTGTCGTCTAAATGACTGACTGCTCATCTTGATACTATGATTCTCTTGCTATTGATTCTGTTGGGCTCCTGTAGCAAGGATAATGATCCATGTGAGAAATGTGTAGCAGCTGGATCTAATGTACTTCTCTTCCATGGATCCTGCCCATTTGAGGCCATCTCTACAAAAATGTCAAATCTCCCTCTCTCTCCTCTGCATAGTTGTTGGCCTGGCCCACGCACTCCCTGCTAGAGATAGTAGATTTGCAACACAATACTGTTGCTCAGTTATTAAGAATTAGAATTCCCCGGCTAGGAATTCTCTAAGGAATAAAATCACCCACACATTTTCAATCTGTTTCCTCTAACCTTCTGCACATCTGGCTCTATGCACTTCGTGCTGGAGAAAACTAAATAATTCACGAACTTTGTTGCTTCTGAACGAGAAATCAAAGTTTCTTGGGCATGAAACACTTTGAGGTTAGAAATCCCCAAAATTTCTTTAGCTACTCTTCCTTACGATTCTACACCAACAATCCCTGCTCCACAGAAACTGCATCACTCCAGCTGTTGATATGTGTCGAAACTGTTGCACTGCTCCCTCTGCCTTGGACAAACTGCGATCTGGAAAATCATACCTCTTTGTCATCTCACTCAAAGAGAGATTTCCTTGCAGCACTAGCCCTCTTGGCTTGGACTGCGCAATCACCTGGGAGATATATCTGTTGCTTACGCAGCTCTTTGATCCCCGACTTCTCCTTCAACACTGGATCTGTTGATCTGCTCTTTTTCTCCTCTCGCACTCAGTTTAAACAAGCTCTGATACCATGTGAAAATTCCTCAAATCTGGAATCCTATTGTAGAAAATGGTATTAATTCTTCTAACTGATAAATTAATTATTCAGTTTATTTCTATGGCAACATCAAATTAAACACACTACAACCTTCACTAAATAAACAGCAGAAAATTACAAGAGCGGAAACAAAACAGAACAAGAACAAAAACATAGACACAAGTGACATTGTTGTTTTTGGACCGATGTCCCCGGAAAAACCCAGTGTGGAGAAACCGATGCGAATAGCTAAGGGTTTATATATTATGCAGTAATTTTTTGAATACAAACTAGATGCCTTGTTGGCTATCCTCACAGAGAATCTGACTAACAAAGAGTTAGTGAGAAAAACCTCACATTGACACTGGAAGCCCAAACTAGCCAAAACACTGGACTAGCAAGCCCTCCACTACCTCTATGCATTTTATGTGTCACTCTGTGTGGAGATTGTGTGGCTTCTGCATGTTGACTAGTTCTGATCCACTGGCCCCTTCCAGTCTCACACCTCGACTTTCCAGCACTAGATCTGACTGATACTTAGCTAAATCACAGACTTCCTCTAGGTTACTGTGCTGCCTTTGTTGGATTTGCGCAGGCTCTGTGTAATTGTTACGTTGCCTCTTCTGGTACTGCTCTTTTTCTTCTCTGTTTTGTATTCTCCGGCTTAGGAAAATCTCCAACCGGACATTACCTTTGTCCCTCTCTACGAGAATCCTCTTGATCGATCTTCTCCTTGAGCACCGTTCATTAAAGAATTTCGATCTCTGGATTCTTTCTCCGTCTCAGTGTTTCGTGTGTTTTCCAAATGATCCTTCAATCCCTTCTTATAATCTTCTCGTTGAACCTTCAACGATCAATATTAAATCTCTAATTAACGGCTAAGATTAACTTTTGACTTGATCCACTTTTTCTATAACATTTACACCCATATTCTATTAATTCACTTTAATTATTTTATTTTCCTAAGCTTAAACTTAGGGTCCTTTTAAAATAATTATTTTTTTCAATAAAATACAATCCAAGTGGAATTTCCCAAAACGATTTATTGGTTATCTGGAATACATGTGTCTAAGCCTCCCTACAAATTTTAAGATTTATAGCACATCCGATGCTACCATAAATCAACATTTTGATCTATTTACTTTAAAATTGGTCATGTCCTTCTTCTTCCAGTCTATCTAGAACTAAGCCTTATGCTTAGATTGGTCATAGCAGTACTTGGTTTTCCAGATGGTGTCCTCTAATGTTTTTGGCTCATCAAACTTAATCCTATCTCAATAAGCTTGTGGTGACCCACTAAGGTACATTTGAATCTTCGCTTTCTTATGTTTGAAGTATGTTACATATATGTGTTCATCCACATTAAGTGGTTATAGATTATGCTCATGGAAATCTTTGACTTTTTTATCTTAGTACCTCTCAGACAAGTACTTTTCACAAAAATACTTCTCAAACATTCTCCATGACAACTCCTTCCTCTAATGTCTTCGACATTTCTCAAATCCTCATACCAAATATCAACTTTATCCTTCAAGTTGAAAATGGATACTCAGCCTTCATGTTTTCATATTCATGGATATTTTTTTTCATCCCTTCTGCCTCTTCAACCTTCTTATTTAATACATCAAAGGTGGGGGGATTTGCCTTCTTGAACTTCTTCGACATTAAGATTTTTAGACTCCTTTGTTGGTCATGTTTTCTAGTTGCAACGCCTGCTAACTTGTTATGTCTGCTATACTTTCTTTTTGGTGTACCCAATCAGGTTTCTTCCCTCATTGTGTGTTCACTCATCTGTCTATGTCTTTTCCTTGGCTTACTTTCGATTACCTTATTAGAGTAATTGTTGTGAAACCAACTCCAAAAATAGAAGAAAAGAGATATCAACGCCTTAGAAATAAGCCACTTCGAGGGGGCAACCTCCAATACATTACATGAATGAACAATTATTTGATGATACAAATTACAAAACCTCCTTTCTATATATAGGATTCCATGGGGCCACAATGTAATCCTAGCCGACCTAACAATAATAATTTAAGGGCACAATAATAACAATATGGGGGTTACAGGGGTACAATAATAACAATAAGGGGGTTACACTAACAACAATAAGGGACTATACTAGCAATATAGGGACCTAACATGCCCCTCTCCTTCAAAAAAGTGTTGTCCTCAACGCTTGAGTAGCTCTGGGTGCTTCTGTATAAAATTCTCATCCTCCCATGTAGAATCTTTAGTGGGTAAGTTCTTCCACTTGATGAGATACTCTGAAATTGATCGATTCCATAGCTTCCATGACCACTTCAGGTTCCAATATTATTTTTCCTTCCTCATCAAGTTCTGGAAATATTGTTTGAAATGGAATATTTTCACCTATAACCTTCTTTAAGCATGAAACATGGAAAACTGGATGTACTCGCGAAGAAGCAGGAAGCTCCAATTTGTATGCCAGAGTACCAATCTTTTTCAACACCTTGTAAGGACCATAGTACTTTGGCGATAATTTATTATCCTTCTTAGCTTGCTTGAGGGACATTTGTTTATATGGTTGTAGCCGTAAAATACCCAATCTCCTACATCAAAACTTCTCTCGCTGCGATGTTGATCTGCCTGTTGTTTCATTCGATTTTGTGCCAAATTCAGGTTATCCTTTAAGAGTTGGAGAACTTCTTGCTGATGCTCGATGTGATCTTCCACCGCTTGAACCTTCGAATTTTCTCTTAAATATGATGTGATGGATGGTGGATGATATCCATAAAGTGCTATAAATGGGGTCATTTTTGCTGCAGTATGGAAGGAAGTGTTATACCACCATTCAGCAAGAGGTAACCACTTGACCCATTGTGTTTGTTTATCAGATACAAAACAACGACGATATCCTTCCAAACATTTATTTACTATCTCGGTTTGACCATCAGATTGAGGATGATAAGATGAGCTATGAGCTAATTGAGTACCCAAACAAGAAAATAACTCCATCCAAAAATTTCCAGTAAAAATGGGATCTCTGTCGCTCACAATAACCCTTGGGCTTCCATGTAGCTTTTGAATTCTATCCATAAATGTAGTAGCAACCGTACTTGCTTTAAATGGATGAGATAATGCACAAAAGTGTGCATACTTGGTAAGTCTATCAACTACCACCATGATGACACTCTTTCCTTCGGACTTAGGTAAACCAATGATAAAATCCATTGAAATATCCTCCCAACGTTGACTTGGAATGGATAAAGGTTGTAGAAGACCCAGGGTCTTAATAATCTCAACTTTATTCTACTGGCAAACCAAACATTCCGCCACAAACTTTTGAATATCAGATTTAAGGCCATCCCAAAAAAAATCTTTCTTCACCCTGTGGTAAGTTTTTAAAAATCCTGAGTGTCCTCCTAAAGGAGAAGTGTGCAATTCCAGAAGAATCTTTTGTTTTAGTTGGAAATTCTTACAAAGATATAAGCGATCTTTGTACCATAAGGAATCATTTTTCCAACTAAATGTATCAGATGTACTAGGATCTTGCTGCAACTTTTGAATGAGTGTCCACACTTCTTCATCCCTCTTCCATTCATCCCTTGCTTCAGTTATCCAATCTGGTTGGATAATAGAAATGGCACAAAGCAATGCTTCCACCTCTTCATTCTTTCTTGAGAGTGCATCTGCAACAACATTTAGCTTCCCTTTTTTTGTAGATTATTTCAAAGTCATAACCCAACATCTTTGTGACCCATTTTTGCTGCTCTTCTGAAGATAGTCTTTGTTCCAAAAAGTGTTTAAGACTATCATGATCAGTTTTACCTTGAAGTGTCTTCCCATTAGGTAAGTTCACCATTTCTTTAGTGCATGCAGTATTGCTAACATTTCCTTCTCATAAATAGGTTTCTGTAAATACTTTCCTTTGATTGGACGACTTTCAAAAGCAATGGGTCTTCCTTCCTGCATTAAAACAACACCAATTCCATTTCCTGAGGCATCACATTCCACAATAAAGGTTTTGTGAAGTCTGGCGTAGCTAAGACCGGTGCTAGGCACATTGCCTCTTTAAGATGTTCAAAGGCCTTAGTTGCTTCAGGAGTCCATGAAAATGCATCTTTCTTCAATAATGTTGTTAGAGGTGCTGCTATTCTCCCATAATTATTAACAAACTTGCGATAATACCCTGTTAACCCGAGAAATCCTCGCAACTACTTTATGGTTGTGGTAAATTTCCATTCCTTCTTGGCTTTAATTTTGTTAGGGTCTACTTTAACACCCTCGTGAGATACAATATGACCCAGATATTCCACCTCTTGTACTCCAAAGAAACATTTGGATGTTTTTTCATATAATTATTTCTCCCGCAATAGTTTGAGCACCCTATCAACATGCTCAACATGATCCTTCCAAGACCTATTGTAGATTAGTATATCATCAAAAAATACTAGCACAAATTTTCTAAGGAAGGGTTTGAAAATGGAATTCATCAACCCTTGAAATGTAGAAGGTGCATTGGTAAGGCCAGAAGGCATGACCAAAAATTCATAATGACCCTCATGAGTTTGAAATGCTGTTTTTGGAATATCTTCAGTCTTCATTCTAATTTGATGATATCCTGAACGAAGATCCAACTTGGTAAAATAATTTGCTCCATGTAATTCATCCAATAATTCATCAATCACAGGAATGGGAAATTTGTCTTTAATGGTGAGCTTATTGAGCTCCCTATAATCCGGACACATTCGCCGTGATCCATCCTTCTTGTGTACCAATACTACAGGAGCAGAGAAAGAACTTTGACTAGGTTGAATTATACCCGCCTCTAACATTTCTGCAATCATACGTTCAATTTCGCTTTTTTGGACATAAGGATATCTATAAGGCCTGATGTTTGGAGGAACACTTCCTGGAATCAAATGAATAGCATGATCATGATCACGAATAGGTGGGAGTCCTTGGGGAGTTTCAAACACCTTGGAATGATTGTCCAAGACTTGTTGGAGATCTGCAGAAATAGATGATTTTGATGTCGGAACTTCTAGAGAGCATAATTGTGCAATTACGCCTCGTTGTTCTTTCTTTAGAAGCTTCGTCATGACATTAGAGCTTATTATCCTTCCTGGCTTCCCTTCAATACCCCGTAATTCGACATCCTTTCCTTCTGAAAAAAATTTCAAGAAAAGTTCTTGAAAATTAAAAGCTACCGTCCCCAAAGATTGTAACCATTGTACTCCTAGTACAACGTCAGCACCTCCCATAGGAATGGCAAGCATTGGACTAGTCAATACATATTCCCCCATGGTTAGCTTGATATTATGGCATTTTCCAGAGCAATTTATAGTTCCTCCACTTGCAACCATCACTTGACATTCTGGTGCTGGGTATAGGAAACAATTTAATTCCTTGGCTACCTTATAATGAATAAAATTATGGGTGCTACCTGAATCAATCAACACTATTACCCTTTTCTTCTTAATATGTCCTTCTATCTTGAGAGTT
This sequence comes from Pinus albicaulis, assembly GCA_034641835.2. Lineage (NCBI taxonomy): Eukaryota > Viridiplantae > Streptophyta > Pinopsida > Pinales > Pinaceae > Pinus > Pinus albicaulis. Next base: position 77,375,569 of record CM076582.1, read on the forward strand.
TGAGGAGTGGTAATTCCTGCCAGTGCATTACACGATATGGTCGGATTCATTTCTTCTTCTTCTAGGGGTGGTTCTTGGTGTATATCCTCTTCTTGTTCATTTTCTTATTCTTCTTCACAATCTATGTAAAATAATTTCTTCTCAGCACACTTATGACCTTTAGTGTATTTGCTATCACAACTGTAGCAAAGCCCTTTTTCTCTTTTTTCTTCCAATTTTTATGGTGTCAACCTTGTAGGTTGTGGAAATCTAGGTGTAGCAACACTTCCTTCTTTATAGAATTGAGTGGTAGGCTTCCTTGTCACCATAATTTTACATTCAACTTTTCTTGCCAACCTGAATGCCTTCTCCAATGAATCAGGTTCCAAAACGCGAACTTCATGTTGGATGTTATCCTTTAAAGTGCCTATGAAGAGATTAATCATGTGTTCCTCTGGAATATCAGTTACCCTTATATTCAATTTTTGGAAGTCCTCAATGTGCTCCCCCACTAAACCCTTTTGTTTGAGATTTATCAATTGGCTAAAGAAGGTGTTGCTCTTTGTATCTCATAATGTGCTATCATTTCCTCCGTAAAAATTGACCAAGTGACAATTTTTTTTATGGGAGCAAAGCCATCGATACCCTACAAACGTATTTTGTTTTAAATGTAAAGTTGCAATGCGTACCTTTTGTGTGTTTTTCACATTATGGAGATCAAAATATTGCTCCATCTGTAGTATCCATGTTACAGGATCCTTTCCATCAAACTTCCTCATATCCATTTTTGGAATATGGTGGTTCTTCCCGCCAACATTAGATTTTATGAAATCACGATTTACATTTATTTTGTTCCTATCATGAGTTTCCTCTACTATATTTTCACCATTAGGAAACATTTCTTGTATCAATTTTGTCAAACCTTCCATGTCTGATTTTAGATCATTCTTCATGTTTTCCATCTTAGCTTCCATGTCATCCATCTTAGATTCCATTTCAGCCTTCCATGCCATCCATCTTAGTTTCCATGCCATTCTTCAAACCATCCATGCCTTTCAAACCATCCATCTTAGTTTCCATGCCTCTTTTCAAAACTTCCATGTCATTTTTTGTTGCTCTTTGCGAGAGCGAAATTTGTTGCACTTGCTCTTGTAATTTTGATATGTCATGTTGCCATTCTTCGTCTTCATGAGTCATAGTAGAGCCTTCTAAAGGCTTAATGGGTGTTGAATTCTTTTTAGGGGCCATTTGAGAATCCAATACTGATATCTATTCTACAATATGCCCTTGGAATCAATTCAACTTTATTCTTCAAACAAGACTTATGCAATTCGAAAAAATTAAATTAAATTAAAAAATAAAATAAAAATAATAATAAAATAAATAAATAAAAATAAAAATACACACCTTTTACTTGCTTTTGAGGAGCTCGATATTGAAATTGACTTATCTCTATACTTGTAGATCCTCAATAAACGAAATTCGGCCCTATAGTAGTCCGTTGAAGCTTCTTTCAAATGCCACAAGTCTGACTTGATTTGGATTCTTCAAGGCAAAGTTATATCCAATCTCCCACAATGACCTAATTATGGACTGGTTCAGTAGAGCTAACTTGTAGGACTTGCCACGTGTCATTGTTTTCTCCTTTGGCTCTAAAATTTATAGAAAGGAAACTACAGTCCACGTACTTCTAGTCACTTCTTATAGAATTCCAATCCGATGCTCAAAGAGAGAGTTATGAAGATTTTCCCACGATCACCTCTTTGATATGAAATTTGGGAGCTTGAAAAAGACCTAACTTCCACAGATCATATCTATGAAAATATTGTGAACCAAACTCTAAAATTTTGCGACAATGTTCCTCAGGATTTCATCTTCGCTCTCTAAAAATTTCAGCTTCTGAACCTTCGTAGAAACAAAGTTATAGCGAAAATTCCGCGATGACCTTTTTAAGTGAAATTCAGGAGCCTGCAAAAAGCCCTAACTTCAACAAATCATATCTCCGAAAATATTGCAAACCAAGCTCTGAAATTTTGTGATGATGTTCCTTAGGATTTCAGCTTTGCACTCTAAAAATTTCAACACGGGCAACAATGAAAAAAAAATTATATTGAAAATTCCAAATGTACTGTTTTGTTTTTTGGGCAGTGAAACCTAGAATCAAACTCACAGATACCAAATGTTGGCAAACTAGCTCCAATAGAAGAAAAAGTATCAGCATATAAATAATCCATGGAAACCAATACATTACGTGGATGAACAATTCTTGGATACAAATTCAAACTATCCTTTTCTATATGTAACAAGGTCCAGGAAGACATAATTGTAATCCTAGCCGACCTAACAATAATAATTTAAGGGCACAATAATAACAATATGGGGGTTACAGGGGTACAATAATAACAATAAGGGGGTTACACTAACAACAATAAGGGACTATACTAGTAATTTAGGGACCTAATAGTAATGCCCAAAAAGGAAGTAGTGTGTTTCAAGTTTAGGGCATGGATAAAGGTTTTACTCTTGCCACAAAAAGGAGATGTCCATGTGGTGTTGATTGTACCAACAAAACTAAACCCTAGCGTGTAGGTATTTTCATTGACAAACTCTCAAAGAGTTGGGAGGAGGGGATATTCCAAAACTTAATAATCATGCATCTAAAATTGTATATAGTATTTATGATTGACTATTGTATGATTGAACATATAGCTTTGTTAGGATCACCATCAAAGCCGCAATATTTAATTAAATATAAAGATATTAAAAAATATGGAAGAAAAAAATATTTCATTGAGAGGTGCTTTACAACCTAGTATGGTGGAGAAGTTGTAGCGCCTGCAAATGACATTTAAATTTTGGTTCAATATGGGAGAGATGTTGTAGTGTATGTAAATGAGTATAAACATTTGAATGCCAGCTAAATTATGGAGAGATGTTATAGTGTATGTAAAACCAACATAGATCCATCAAAAAATCATAATAAAGTACATGATGTTTGCTTAATTTTAAAAATAACATAAAAGTTAAAAAGTAATAAAAAATGTAGTTTTTTTTTTAATTAATAAAGTTACAAAAAAAATTATAATTAAAAAAAATATAATATGCATATCACATTAAAAAAATTTAAATAATAATGATTCATATATGTAACCATGGTATTTCAACATATAATTAAGAAACATATAAAAACTTATCAAATTTAATTAATAAATGTGTAATTAAAAATAAAAATATTTCTAAATATTAAAATATATATATATATATAACAAATTGTAACTATTATATTTCATAACTTTATATTATAATTTAATTAATAAGCATATAAAATTTCAATATTTATAAAAAAAAAAAATTCTAAATTATGTGTGTGTACTTGTAATCAGTGGAAGATAACTCTCACCTATTGATTATGAAGACACAAGAGATTTGAGGAGCTTCAACATGAGAGTCAAGGTTTTGCAACAAATGACTCTGAAATGGTTGCCACAGGGCAGAGGGCCCTGGTATGCCTCCATTACAACATTTTTCTCACCGCTATTATTATGTATGATGAAGTCCTCAATTATTCGAAAGATGATTCAGAAGGCCTCCCAATTCAAAGCTCGCCCCCACTGATATCCTCGATGGGGACGACAATATAGTTAGTTTATTTAAAGAAGGGAAATGTGTCTCCTTAAACAAGTGATAGGGTGGCTAATAGAGGGTCGAGGCAACTTGAACTGACAAACTTGAAAACCTCTCCTCGGGTTTTGATGACGTGTGTAGACCCTCTCCCACATAACCTTTCTGATCTTGAAATCTACTAATTATCGCGCCCCTTTCGCAATAAACTTCCCCCCGGGGATCCCCTCTCTTCTGTTTCCCCATTGGAAAACCCTGGTTTTTCTCGAGTTCGAATGGGTCCTTCACCTTCGTTGGACTAATTTCTAAGCCAACAAAACCCTATTCTTCCTTCTGGTTTTCTCAACAAAATATTATCTATGAAGATGTTTGGTGGGGGGAATCAAAACCCTCTTTAGTTGGCTCCCCCACTTCCACCAAAAATACCTAAGTCTCAACATAAATGTATTAAGATAAAAATGGAGGATTCGTCCCTTGTGTTACGAAAAAGACATTTAGCTTAACGAAATCATGAATATGGAAAATCGAGTGGTGGTTGAAGAACGCCAATGGTGATTGTCACGCACTGGACATAGCTGAATTTCAGCCCCCTTCTCACATACCCCTCCAAATACATAATTTTGGTTAAAGGATGGATGGGATGGTTTATGAGGGAAGAGAAGGATGCCAAAAAAATTATATAGGGTCATTGGATCTCGAGCTCACAAGCCCTCCACCTGAAACCCTAGTTTGTGTACTTTAACACCAAGTTGGAAAAGATATATATAATTTCTATTTAGGTTAGGCTTCCATGCCTCCCTCTTTTATTCTAGTCGGTGGATTTCTTTAAGGATATAAGGAATGCCCTGGGGTTTTTCTATGGCACATATTACTCTTACCAATCTTCGGGGTATATGGGAATGGAAAGAATCTTGGCGGTTTTGAATCTAACAAAGGGATTTTCATCTTTTATCTCCATAAGTTCGGGTTCTCTCAAACACCAATAGAGAATAGATTGTGAAGGGGTACCCTATAAATGTGCTTGATGCTATGTATATGGTTACATAAGCAAGGGTTGCAATATGGTCAAAGGCCTATAGCATTGGGTAAAGAAGCACAGTCCTTTCTTTATCTCTCTGTCCAGGGCACAATTTGTAGAAATTGCAAGAAATTTGCTACTACTAATGAAATCAAACTAAAATCAAGAGACATGAATTTCTTTTGCTATTATGCAGAAAGGAAAACACACAATAGAAACACAAGCAATAACATGCCACCATCAAATCACAACGAACACAATGATTTTACAGGGGAATCTAACTGGGAAAAACACCTTCGCTTCTTTGCATTAATTCAAATGAGAAAGAGAAACAATTACAACATATTGCTTCAACTCTGAAGCACACCCTGCACTGTCATATTGTTCTCCTAATTCTTAACCTGCTCTAACCAACACAATCAATTCAAGCCACAACCACCCTTCTATTTCCTTGCACAATCCTGGAGGAAATATGCTCCTAAAGAATAGGGAAATTCTGTATTTCCTTGCACGAATCCAAAGGGAATTGATCACGTGTTGAGTGAAAAATCACTGTACACTCAACAATATACAATTATAAATACAAATGTGCCTTTTCCATCCACTCAAATAGGCAAATTCAAATTCTGTGTATGATTAGGTCTACTAATTGACTATTTAACTGAAAGATAAATGAGTTAGCAACAATCATAACTGCCCAATTGACCTTCAAATGACTCAAATGATGACTAGAGATCAATTAACTGAGTTGAACTAACAATAACTCAACTAGATTTCTAAATTTTAGCAATTAACTCATGCATAACTCTAAATTTATCCCACAAACTCGAATTTACTAACTTAACTAGTAGACAAGGCTATGTCACTCCATCTAACTGCAACCTAAGTCATCTTGCTGATGTGGAAAATCCATTTTTTTCCATTTTACTAAGGCACTAGTCAAATGAAGCCTTTTCTTACTAAAATTTCAACACATGTAGTGGACAAAACATCTTCTGATCCAACACACAAATCGCAGATTCATAAGGATGATGACAAGAAAATGCCTATAGGCCACTCCTGGAGCCCTCTGGACCCTCTTTGTGTAGACATCAAAAATTGTGAAGCTATTGTTACTTTTCCTTAGGAGGGCCAACCATTTGAAGGTATAGTTTTGATCTTGGAAAACCCCTATGTTTATTGTTTAAATTCATTTTTCTGCTAATCATAGTCATAGGTTTCCAATACTCTCTTCCCCTTCTTTATTTCCTTTAGCTACCTCATACGGCAAGTCCTTTTCTCCCCACTTAAAGCCAATTCCTTTTGTCACCTCCCCCCAACCACAAGTTTCTCCCTCTGTTAATTCATTTCCCTCCTCTTTGAGTTTACCTTTCCCCACTCTCCCTCTTCGTCCTCCTCGATATAATCTTTGAACCTTAGTTTTCCCCTTCCCATCGACCTCTCGGGACTCTTCTGAAGCCTTTTGTCTTGAACCCGGTGGAAATTTTTGGTCATCCCTTGGTACAAAAAACCTTAGGAAGAGGTGGGAAATCCTCTCTTTTTAAAGCTCAAAGTATAGCTCATTCAAAAATTAAAATTGGGAAGCAAAAATCTATCATTCGAGATCTTAGAGATCTTACCCTTGCTCCTCCCCCAAACTGAAATTTCGCTCCCTCAATTATATGTATTTGGCAAACCCTTCCAAAAAACTAGCCTTGCAACATTTGGATTGTCTTCACTCCATGCAGGTTATTATTTTACAAGAAACTATGAGGGAAGGTTCCAAATAAATTTCCTCTCTCAAATCTTTCCTTTGTAGTTGGGACTTCTTACTGTTGATGCTTTAGGCATATCATGAGCTCTTCTCATGGGTTGGGATACAAATTGGGTTCATTTCAATTATACCTAGTCATTAAACTCTAGATTGGCCATCGAAATTCTCTCCAAAGAACTTGATAAACCCTTACTCTGTATAAATATTTGTAGACCTTGTAATAATTTCTCAAAAAATTTCTTTTTGGACTCTAGGAGGGTCATTCTGGGGGGAGATCTAAAAGTCTCGTTGGAAACAACTGAAATTTGGGAGATGATGGCTAAAATTGACCCTCTAACTAATTTCTTTGCAAAACATGGGGTTGTTGGACATTTTTCCCACTAAATTACTACATTCATGGACAAATAATATATTAGTCCTTGACACCCCATCGAGCAGCGTTGTGAGCCCGCGCTCTATTCCTAGCAGCCATCAGCACGTAGCTTTGGGCCTCCGTCGCCATGGCTCTCTCGGAGCCTGAACCGGGTGGGACTCCTTCCTCCGAAGGCACATCTTCTCTAACTCACGCACAGTCTCATGCGACTGCCTTTTCCTTCGCCTCAATGGGCCCTTAGAGAACCAGACCTGTTATATCCAAATTTGTGAAAAAACTTGAAGTTATCCCCGAGATCATCCTGCTGCCAAACCTGCATCAGAGAGCAACGGTTTCTTTAGCTGAGAAAGTTTTGGATGGGAAGCTCACTGGATTATGGACCTCCCCTAAGACGTCCAAAAATGGGTAGAACGAAACTGGGCACAGTTCACTCAGGACAAAATCTTCGTTTGATTTTGTGGCAGAGGTTACTACGCCTTCCATTTCGAATCCAGGGACGATTGGGACCTCATCTTCATAAGCGGTCTGTATTTCATGGACACCAGAGGTCTATATCTGTACAGATGGATGCTTGATTTCAATCTGAAACTCGATGTCCCTAACGCAGTTCCAATCTGGGTCAGGTTACCCCATCTCCCTCTGCATTGTTGGGGAGATAATTTAGTTCGAGCAATAGGGAATTTCGTCGGCAAGTACATTGACAGAAGCAAACCAAAGGATAATATGCAAGCATGCGCAAGGATCTTTGTCAAAGTAGATCTAGGAAGAGGAATTCCGGAAGCCATCAAGCTCAAGTTCGACAAATAAACGCATATTCAGCAACTGGACTATGAGAAAATTCCCTTCAAGTCGCCAGAGATAGCAATAGCAAGGTCGTAAGTAAGTAGTGGTATAGATATCTGGATAGTTCACATAGATATCTACCCTTAAATAGTGCAAGGTATGTCACGAGTATGTCCATTTCTCTAATAGATGCAGCAAAAAAAGAAGAAAATGATAAGCATGTAGAAGATAGTCAAGATTCAAAATGGGAACAAGTTAAGAAAAGAAAAAAATAGCATCCAAATCTCAGCCTGCACCTCCCCCGCCTCCTACATCTGACCCCCTCTCCCCTACCATCAAATCCTCCTCCCAACCCTCCACCTCCATCCTCGAAACCTCTCATTTCCTGGGATCCAATCCTTTTGAGCTCCTATCCAATCCCCTCATTCTATCTGACCCCCCCAACCCTCCCCTTTCCCCTTCCACCATTCCCCAGAACACCTTCGAACTCTCTTCTCCTCCTCCGGGCTCCCCCCCCTCAGGGCTTCTTCTCCTCCATTCCCCATCTGGAGGGCCCCCCAATCCTCTCCAGCCCCCCTCCCCCTTCCTTGAATCAGATTCTAACAAGAAACCAGTCCAAAGAATCCCTCCTATATGTTAAACACTCAACGAATCCAGGAAGGAAGTCAAATAAAGAAATAAGAGATGAGGCAATTGTGAATGATCTCACCTTGGGAACACAACAACCAATGGAGAGTTACCTCGAGAAAGGCAACAAGCATAAGGAAAAAGCTCCACAGGCCCATAAAGGGAAAGGTCCCTCAGCCTCAATCCCTAATAAATAATGATAGTTGTCTCTTGGAATTGCAGGGGATTGGGTCATCCCTCCAAGATAAACCTCATAAAATATCTCTTTAAAAATGAAAAACTAGACATCCTCCTTATCTAAGAGACAAAAATTAGCAGCCAAGAGATGGACAGTAACATAGCAAAAACAAAAAATTATGAAGGAAAATTTATTTCAGCAAATGGAGCATCACGAGGGATTGTACTCTTTGGAAAAAAGAAAAATGGAAATTGTAGAACTCAACAACGAAAGCCCACTAGATCAACACAAATCTGGAAAATGCAGCTAATGGAAACAAAACAGCGTATATAACATATATTCTCCAAACCACTATAGGGGCAAAGAAATTTATTGGAAGACTCTAAAATAAACCATAATAGAAGACCAAGAAGAGAACCTTATCCTTGGAGGAGATCTAAATCTCATCCTCCAAGTTAGAAGAAAAAAGAGTAGGCGTTTTTCAGTCGAATCCAAATAGAGATGTCCTTGAAGGAATCATTGAGCAATGCAACCTTTTGGACATCCCTCCAAAAACCGGGAAATACACTTGGTATAACAAGAGACTAGGGAAGGACAACATCAAAGAGAGGTTGGATAGAATTCTCATTAGGGACAGCATGGTGGCAAGCTACAACAAAGGCTCCTCTAAAATAATTCCATTAGTAGCCTCAAATCACAAACCAATCTCCATTGAACTTGGAACAACTGAAAACTTTGGGCCTCTTCCCTTTAAATACAATCAGCTATGGAGTAGCCATGAAGAGGTTGAAAAAATATGGAAGCAAAAAATTAATGGATCTCCTAGTCACATATGGGAAACAAAACTAAAAGCCACCATAGTAAGACTGAAAGATTGGGCTAAGGCCAACTATAAGAAACCGCAAAGAGAAAAAGTGGATTTGCATCAAGAATTAGAAAAAATACAAGAGGAAATGGAAAACATGGATAACACAGCTGAAAATCAAGCAAAGGAAAAAGAGATTCATTGGAAAATTTATAGGAATATCAGACATGAGGAAGAAACATGGAGGTTGAAGTTAAGGCAGCTACGGATACAATTCAGTGACAAAAATACCGTCTTCTTTCATAATTCAGCCAAAACAAGAATGATAAAAAATAATATAGAAAAAATCACGTGAGAAGGAGGGGTCGAAATAAAGGGGAAAGAAGACATTAAAAGATAAGTCTTCTGGCATTTTAAAACTCTTCTAACAGCTTTGTACAGCCAAGAAAATCTGGAGGATTTCTTAATGCATATTCCAAAATTAATAGATGAGGCAACAAATAAATACCTCTCTAGAGAAGTCACTGAAAAAGAAGTAATGACAGCTGTATGGGACCTTCACCCGGAAAAGGCCCCGTGCCCAGATGGATTCCCTGTCTCTTTCTATGGCACCTTTTGGCATGTAATAAAAAAGGACCTATTAAAAATGATTAGATACGTCATCAAAAAGAAAAATGTGGGAGGATTCACAAATTCTACCTTTCTCGCCCTCATTCCTAAAGACCCTTGCCCCTCCACTCTCAATAGATTTTGGCCAAACCCCCTTTGTAATGCTTCCTATAAAATCATCTCCAAAATCCTAGCTGTAAGACTTAACCCTCTTCTTCACTCCCTCATTTCTGAAAAACAAGGAGGTTTTGTCCCAAACTGTCAAATTTTTGACAACATCATCCTTGTTCAAGAGGTCCTTCACTCAAGCTACTCCAGTAATGAACAAGGCTTTATCTTAAAAATGGACATGGCCAACGCATTTGATAGATTCAACCTCACCTACCTTGTTGTTGTCCTTAATAGATTTGGTTTCTCTAAAGACTTCATAGGAACAATTAAGGCTTTCACTATTGGGCCATGGATAGCCCCTCTTGTTAACGGAAGACCTTGTGAGTATTTCCAAAACTCTGGGAACTCCAACAAGTTTGCCCCTTATCTCCTTTCCTTTACATTCTAATGGTTGATTCTCTAAGCAAAAAATTGGAGCAGAACAGAAGAAATTCTTCCTTGATAGGTCTCACCATGAGCAGAAGTACCAAAAGAATCAATCATTCACTATTTGTAGACGACACCCTTCTCATGGGTGGTGCATCTTGCATAGTAGCTCGAAGATTTAAATCTGTCCTAGACAATTTCATGGATGTCTCGGGAGGGCTAATTAACAATGGGAAAAGTTGTATATATAGCTAGAATACCCCTCCTAGAACTTTCCAACGAATGTCTCAAATTCTGGAAATTCCCTTCCAGAATAACTAGAGCTACTTCCAATATCTCGGGCTGCCAATCACCAAGAAGAACTTAAAAACTGAAATATGGAGCAAGTATGCTGAGCAAATGAAAAATAAAATCCAAGCATGGGGGATGATATGGTTAAACCAAGCAGGGAGAATCATTCTCATCAAATCAATACTTTCAGCTCTGCCTCTATATCATTTTGCTTTAATAGCAACACCAGCATGCATAAACAAGCAAATCGAAATCATCATTAGAATCGTCCTATGGCAAGGAGGCAAAACTGAAACAAAAATGTTCAGCCTTGTCAATTGGAACCAAGTTACTGCCATTACAAAAATGGAGGCCTATCCATTAAAACTCCTGGGACTATGAACCTGGCTATAGGAACCAAGATTTCTTGGATGTTTCTCACTGGATAAAGATGTTGGTGGAAAGCAGCCTTAGAGACAAAATATCTCAATGCTCCAAGAATTTCCCTATTGGAAAGAAGCCCTCCCACAAGACCGTGCTCTCAAATCTGGAAACTCATCTCTGGCACAATCTCAATGATCAAGGAAGACATCTTAATAAGGCCAGGGAATGGAGGAAGAATCAACCTGTGGACATATAGCATCATGGGAAACCCTCCCTTGGGTAGCAACCCGGATATTCATGATTTAAAGAGTTGGATGACAGGGGAAGGCTACACAAAATTTGGGAACATATCCAAATGGGAGAACAATGGAACTTGGAAACAATGGGACAGGCCCAATTTTCCCATTAACCTCACTGATCAATGGAACTCCATGATTTCTCTCTTAATGAGAGCTTCTCCTATAGCCAAAAATATTTAAGACACCTATTTCTAGGTCCCTACAGGAAGAGGCTATTCAGTAAATTCAAGCTATGCAAAGATTCAAGAACAGCAAAGGCCGTAAGAATGGCAGTACTAGAAGTATGTTCAGAAGGTGGAAACCCTCCCAAAAATCAATATTTTCCTATGGACCCTCCTTCACAACAAATCTCTCACAACGAAGAATTTTTAAAAAATGGGAATCTATGGTCCTTCTCAATGCCCTCTTTGCTTGAAGGATGAAGAGACCATCCAACATCTCTTCCTAGAGTGCTCATTCTCTAGAGAGTGTTGGGAGAAAATTGTGTCTCCAATTGAAGTTAATTTGAATTACAACCTCCCTCTAAATCAATTTATATGTAAATGGAGGAGAAACTATCCCCACACCTTTAAAAACAAAACCAAAATACAAAGGTTCTAGGCCAACATCCCCTCCTTTCTATGTTGGAAAATTTGGCTCGCTAGGAATGGGAAAGTATTCAAAAACAAAATTCCAAAATTTAACACAGTGACCTCAAAGGCATGGGGGTAGATAACATAGTTTCTCTTAGCAAAAGGGTTAAATGGAATTGATATGATTCAATTGCAGCATGATGAAAGAATCTAGATGAACTTTGCACTTAACAAGATCACAATTCACCAAATGGAAAAAGTCACAAAGGCTCACCCAACCTGGAAAATCAGAAAGGATGAGGAAGAATTTCAAAGGTGGATTAATTCTCTCAACAAGCTCTACCTCTTCTTCGACGGTGCCTCAAAGAAGAACCCAGGAAAAGAGGGAGTCGATGGAGTAATGTTCCAAAGGGACAACTCCTGTCATATTCAATTTAATTGGGAGATGGGGACAATGTCAAATAATAGAGCAGAGGCTTATGGATTACTCCTGAGCATGAAAATTCTAAAAGACAGGAAAATTCACAACGCAATAATTCTAGGGGACTCCTATATTATCATCCATGTAATGGTGAGTGGTAGTTTCCCAAAAAATGCAACTCTCTACCAAACCCTGAACAGAGCTAAACAATATGAAAATCAGATTGGGGAGACAAAATATTATCATATCTTAAGGTGCAATAATAAGCAAGCTGACATTTAGGCTAATGAAGGAGTCCACAAAAACACATGACAGGCTAAAATTGATGGGAATATCACCATCCTTCCTATACCTTGATAGCAATTCTCACTACCTTATCCATGATGCCTTATCATCCATACAAAGGACAGCATCTTTGCAGACTTGATATGACCCAATCCTCTGACTGCTCTTGCAAAAATATCCCCGAATCTCTCATTCGAAATCCTTCAAAGATTTACCGCATATTTTTTCAGAGTACCCAAACTCTGAATCTCAGCATCCCTCCCGTGATCCTTCATCATTGCATCGTTCCTCACTCCTTATATTTGTTTCACAACTCTCTTATCTCCACATCTGCTCCTTTTTATTGGTATCCAAGGCAGCCTCTTTCCCAACAGCTTGGTTCCACCTTGCCCTTGCTCTCAAGCGCGACCCTCCTCCGCAGCATCTTCTTTCTCATTTGCAGGTGTATATGTTATCCACAGTTCTCGATCTGGGCTCTAGCACTCCGCCTCTCTTTTCAGCGCCTTCATTTTGACTTCATATTTCCTACAACTTCCCGCATATTCCTCCCCCTCCCATCAGCTTCTCTCCACTTGGGAAAATCCACCATCCCGTCCTCCATAACTGCTAACAGAAATACATTCAACAGATAAGTCAGCAATACATTAATCATAGAAGGCAACAATACTTTCAACAGAGAAGGCTCCACTGTTGTTAATCACAAAACAACACCATCTTCTCCTCAAAGAGAAGGAAGCAATTCATTTTATCTTCCCATCCTAAAACTCATGGACTCCTCTGATGATAAAAAACATCCTTGCTCCTTCTACAAATCACATAGAGTGGTTATTGAAAGTTTGAGGAACCAGATGCTTCAAGATAAAGTGTGCGCTAAAGAGGAAATGGCTCGCCTCTGCGAGCAATGGAACACATGCAACAAGGACTTACTGGAGGTGAAAAATTGTTGCAGTCATCTGGAAGGGACTATCAATTATCTGCGAGATGTCCTCACCAAAAGATCAGAGCAAGGATCCAACTCTATAGACCAAGGGAGTGGCGATAGAGACAACGAAAACACAGTCAATAAATGATTCTCTCCTTCTATGGCTCTCTATGTATTGTATTCAAATCATTAGGCGCTAATCTAGTTAAAATATGAAAACAAAATGTATTCTCTTGTTAGAACAATTTGTAAGACAATATAGTACAAATGAAATAGTTTCAACTTCAGAAAGGCTTGTTAGAAGCAGTAGTAACAGCAGTACTTTAGTATCAACGCATTCCCAGCATCTAAATCTATTTTGTAAGCCACGTGGAGTGATTTTGTATCGAGGAAGCTCTCTTCCTCCCCTCTTTTTCTGATAATATATCATAACCGAATTTGTATGAAGAAAAAAATTGAAAACAAAAAGAATATATATATATGTGTGTGTGTGTGTGTGTGTGTGTGTGTGTGTGTGTGTGTGTGTGTGTGTGTGTAGTAGTAGTAGTCCTTGACCGTATAGCCAAAAAATATGATCGTTTTCTCATCTTTAAAGCTTGGATAGATTTCGGATATGAGATCTTTCAAAGTCAATCTATTGGTGGAGCCTCTGACCATTTCCATATTATGTTAATAATTGATCCTCCCTTCCAAACCCACAACCCCTTTCAAACTAAATATGGCCTAGTTGGAGTCCCCTTCTCTTATATACACCATTAAATCCTCTTGAATCCCCCTATCCACTTCCTCCTCTGAGTACCCCTTGTTTAATTCCATCGAAACTTGAAAATGACTAAGGACCTTATCATAAAGTGGGTAAAGAACAGGGAAAATAGGAATCTAAATCGTTGACAATGGGAGAGACAAATCTCAGTTTATTATAAGAGAAAAATGCATCTATCCCAGACACTCTTGATAGGAAACTAGAGATCAAAGTTTTAGAGGAAAAAGGAAAAAAATTCTACTCGATAGAGAAAAGGAATGGAGGATGAAGAGTGGGCTATTTGGTTGAAAGAGGGAAATGAGAATACAATTTTTTTTCACATAATTGCAAACCACAAAAAATCAATCAATAATATTTGGGAGATCAAAAAGTGTGATGGTTCTTTTCCAACTTTTTGTAAGGACATATCTAAGGAAGGATGTAGACATTTAAAAAAACATTTACTCCTTCCCCTAGCGGGCCTCCATTCAACAAATCCTCAAAGTGGCTACCCTCTTCCCTCAATTTATTGATGAAGATGGCAACTCCCCCTTAATGGTAGATGTATCAGAGAATAACTCCTCAAGGTCATTCACAACTTTCAGAAAGGTAAGAGTCTTGGCTCGGATGGATTTCCAATTTAATTTTACATTTAATGTTTTGATTTCATCTGGAAGACCTCCTTGTTGTCATTGAATGCTCCATAATCTCAGGAGAGATCATTTCCCCCTTCAACTCTACCTTCATCGCCCTTATCCAAAAATCAAGTTCTCTTTCCTCCTTCGATCTCTTTTCATCGATTTCATTGTCTAATTCCATGTATAAATTTATTTCAAATCTTATTTCTCTAAGACTAAAAGATATCCAATCAGACAATATATTGACTGAGGAATTTGGGTTTCTTAAGAACCACCAAATCCATGAAGCAATTGGTCTCACTCAAGAAGGATTGCACGCCATCCATAGGAGAAAGCAAAGATAAATTTTATATAAAGTGGACCTATCGAAATCTTTCGATAGAGTAAATTGGCTCTATCTTCATGTATTATTGATCCATTTGGGCTTCTGTCATGGATTTGTAACATAGCTCATGAATTGCATCACCACCTCCTCTTTTGTTATTATTTTAAAAGGAGCAAAAACACCCTTTAATGCATAAAGGGGATTAATACAAGGTTGCCCGCTATCCCCCCTTTTCTTTCTTCTAGCAGTGGAAGGATTAAGTAGATTTATATTTGATGTTAAGCGAAGAGGAAGTTTCAGAGGAGTCCAGATCTCCCATGGATTCTTTCTCTCGCACGTGTTTTTTGTAGGTGATATATTAATATTCTTTGAAGGGAATCTCCCCCACCTTATCACTCTTAAGGATATAATTTCCCTTTTTTCAGAGGCCACTAGAATGAAAATAACCATAGGAAAATCCACATTATTCAGATGGAGATTTCCAGGTTACCTCAAGCCCACTATAGAGAACAAGTTCTCCACCATGATCCACTCTCTAACAGCATGTCACAAATATTTCGGTTTCCTACTAAAACTTATCAATTATCTTAAATATGACTGGCACTAGTTGTTCAAAAAGATTGAAAAATGGATTCAAATATGGAGAAATCGATGGCTTTTAGGGGCATGTTGTCTAGTTATGTGTAACGTAGTCTTGGAAGCCATTCTAGTTATTTTGTCATCATTATCTTGGATCCTAATCAACATTCTCTAGAAGATTCAAATGTCAATAAAAAAAAAATTATTTGGGCTAGAAGGGAGGATAAACATTCCTTTGTTCTCACATCACGGAAGTCGATTTCCTCCCCAAAAGATCATGGGGTTGGGGGCTAAAAAATCCCCAATGGTTCTCAAAAGCTCTTGTTGCTAAAGGAGTTTGGAAGATTATACGTGGGGAAGGATTATGGGCATAAATTATGCATCACAAATATATCATCCCTTTAGTAATTCAGGACTAGATTCAGCTCCCATAAATCTCGCCAAGGAAAAGGTCATTCATATGGAAAGTAATCTAAAAAACATACAACATTATCAATGAAAGCCTTTGCTGCAAAATTAGGAATAGTACAAAGGTCACTTGGGTAAGGACCCTTGGATAGGCAACCAAAACACGAACATAATGTCAAATCCCCTACTAAATGTGCTCAATAGAGGGGTATGATATAGTTTAAACTTAATTTCAAGGGGACCATATCAATGGGGATCCTAGCATTGGGCCTCATCAGAGGACCTACTCCTTGATGGGGACTATGTTGAAGCCTAGTCAGCCTACACACAAGCCTTAAAAATATCCAACATTTCTCTATATTATCAAGAAGGCAGCCTAATATGGTCCCCTAGCCCAAAGGGGATATGCTCATTATATAATATATATCTTCATCTATCAAGATATTTGGCTTCTAATGACCTCCCATGGTGCAGGAAAAATCTTTGGAAATTGAACTGCCCTCCTAAACATATCTTCTTTGTGTGCCTACTTCTCAAAATTAAGGCCCTTACCTGGGATGTTCTGCATAAATGGTATTTCTAGGGGTCGAGAACATGTTATTTATGCAAATATAAATATGAAACAACCCCACATATATTCATTCAATGATCCTTTTTTAAATTAGTATGGAAGCAAATCAATGCAACGAAAAGTCAAAATTTCACCTGGGAAGAAAATTCGATGAAGGACAACCTAAAAAGTTGGCTTCAATCTTCAGTCCCTCCTAAACATAAGGCGCTTCCACTATTTTTGGCATGGGGAATTTGGATAGAAAGGAATCATTCCATATTTTAGGATAAAATCCCCTTGCCAATCAGAATTGCCATAAACTGTCTTGTCATTGTAAATTTGTTGAAATCTCCTCTATGGAATTCTTCTCACACCTCTCGTACTAAAATCAACATTGACACCTCCCTAGGCTTTTTTAGATGGATTTTCCCAAGGATATCCACCTATAGGCGAGGCAAGGGGAGTCGTAAGCTTGGATTCGTCAGTGTCATTTCACATCTCTGCAAACATTTGCCAAGCTATAAATAACTATGGTGATTTATTTGCTTTAGAACTAATTTTGCAGTTGGCAAGAGAGTTCGGAATACATTCTTTGAATGTTTATGGGGACTCCGTGAGTGTTATTGATTGGATGAAAGGATATACTCAGCTACACAACTATACTCTTTTTCCTTTATACCCCGAAATATGTTGCCTAAAATATGCTTTCTCCCATATCTCTTTTGATCATGTATGCCACCACAGGAATAATGAAGCAAATGGTCTCTCCAAAGATGGACTGAATATGGATGGAAGTTCATGTAAAGTCACAAGAAAAGAAGTGGGGCAACACCAAGAATATTGTCTCAACCTTTGGGCATAGTGGAGCACGACAAACCATTATTTTCTATTTTTTTTTATTTGATGCTTTCTGAGTATATATAGGATCATGTTGTAGGTTGACTTAATGCCTCTGCAAACAAAAATTGATGATTTTTCGAGGCAAACTTGTAAAAATATTTTTTTATTTTTTATTTTTTATTTTTTATTTTGAGGGGGGGTGGGGGATTTCATGGCAGAGATGGAAGAAATTTTCTCAAAACTATTGGTTTTTTGTTGGACCAATGAGGTAGTTCCTTCAGGGTTATATGAATGTCAAACGACATATACACTTATTATTTGGTTTATAACATATAGATATAAGTGCAATTACAATTTCTTTTCCACACACACACACACATACACATATAGAAGGGTGTGAAATTTGTATAAATATAAATAATATTAACCAACGTAAATCTATCTTAACTTTAGATCTATCAAGTGCCAAGAAGAATTAAATCTCTAGAGGTGTAAACCATTTCTCAAGTTTTTTAGTCAAAAAAATATTTGTATCTTGAGAAATTTGACCCCTCTCCATGCTTGGTAAATCAAAAATAAAAATAGATATATACTAGTAATTATAAAAATATATAATTATAAATATTTTAGATAATTGATAAAAACATATATTTATTAATATATTAATAAAAAATATTTAATAACCTAATAAAATTAAAAACTTGATTATTCATATTTATAACTAACTAATATAATTTTTTAATTTGATTAAAAATTCCATAATTAAATTTCAAATACAAAATCTTTATTATTATTATTTAATTTTAAAGTTATGACGAAGCCACACCAAATTAGGCTATAATTATATCTATTTATATTTTTTTAAACCACTCTTTTAAGGGTTATGATACATATAACATATAAGTAAGAATGGAGATTTAGGTGATCTCATCTTAACATGGAGCAAAAGTTTAAGTAACCATTACCAGTTCACCACTTCATTGGGAAGGGTAGCACATGGGGAGGCATCATATAGGTAAAGTATAGGTCTAGTAATTGCTAACCATAGCGATCATCTAATTAAAAATAATTAGGCTAGATACGATCTTTCTTTTTCAATTACTAATTCAACTAACCTCAAGGAAGATATACCATAATTTGATGATGCAATCCATTAAGCCCTAACCGATTAACTCATCCGTCTTTTTCGAGATTTTACTTTCCACAAACCTAAAGGAAACTAACAATAGGATGACATAGTTCTTTGATTTGATGTTTTGCCAAAACCTCTCATGACAATATTATCAAATTCTATTATGTTATAATTTAACTATTTGAATTCAATTTCATTTAATATCTATTGGTTATTATATCATAATTAATTTAATTTAATATTTATGATTATTTACCTTGTAGTTTTAATAATAATTAGAAGGGAAATTAAATTTTTATAAAGATTATTTAAGTTGTAATGATTTTTTAATATTAAAATAAAATTTAAACTTTTTTTGATTGGTGAAGAGCTTGTCTTTCTCTAATGTAACGAAATAAGTTAATGATCTAAGACTATGAGGCATTTGGAAGGAGTGAAAGTTTATCTTCTTATAGATCACCAACAGGTCATTTTAAGTAACAAGGTTTTTCTTGAATAATAGTATTGAGTTAGCTCACATTTATAGATAAATATCCTCATTGTAGATAATATATTACATCAAATCTTTGCTTTCAGCAAAGCATGTTCTCTAAATCATAGATAAAAATTGACATTGAGTGCTCATTAAAAATATTTCAAATCCACGTGTCCCCTTTGATTCGCTTGAATTATTAGCAGTAGGACAAGAGATTATAAATGCAAAAAGATATGAGGATATGCAATGGCTTATAAGTTGTCTACTAAAAAGGGAAACACACCTTATGTCTTTATAATTAAAGTTCTCATAGTGTTAGAACATGTAAAAATGTAACATATGACATATATCTCACAAAAGATCAATGGGGGAAAAGGAGGTGTTTTTCCAATTTGCATTCCTTCTTGTATGCATAACTTATATATACATTGGTAACACGCTTATAATAGTTAATCTACATCCTCGGTTGGTGAGAATAAGCCCTGATTGTTTAAGATGAAAACATTTAGGGCGATGATAAGTATTAATTTAGAGATAAGTGCAATAGTAATAACAAATTTTACGAAAAACACTCTCCTAGTTAGATCCAATTAGAATACATATATGCCTCGCTAACCTTCACTATGATTTCTTTATGGATGTTTCTCTTACATGCTTTGAGATCAAGGATATAAACATCATATGGTAAAAGAATGTCGTTTAGTCGAAAAGTAACATAAGACTTGAAACTAGTGGATACTAAGGGTGTCAATGGTTGGGCTTGGAATTTTGAAGCATAAGAAAAACAACACCTTTACTTACTAAGCCTATATTTAATGACATAATGAAGTTAATGTAGGAACGTAACAATGTGAAATAATGGCATAGGTATAAGAGGTAAACCCCAAGCACTATCTCTTAGAATTATGAAGTTAATGACCATTTTAATACAAAATCGTTATGTTCATCAAAATCCAATTTATAAAATCACACACTTATATAATAAAGTTGATAGTACAATCTTATGGAAATAGTTGATTTTAAATTGAATATCTCAAACTCGAAAATAAGAGAATTGTTTATCCAAAAGAACCATAGAACAACACAACCCAAAACTTATAACATACCCCCTAATATCCCTAGCCCCTACTAAGGGTAGAAGGAGGTTGCTACTCTGATGACTCGACCTCCACAGTCCAGTTATGGAAACAAGGTCTAAATTTCCGATATTTTTTTTCACTTTGTCATAACATAAAATTGATAACATCGTTGTCTTCGTCTCATCAAGACCTTTCCATTGATATAAAATTTGCCACAATCTGACAATTGGATCAAGAGATATGGTCGATCAAAGTTTGGCCTACCAAGTTTCCCCACATCATCTAACCTGCCACGTAGCGCCCATGTGGCCACCCCAGTCAACCACACAGCAGAACTACCCCAACTATCAACCTGTTCATACCATGTCATGTATGCAGGTGAATCCCCCTTGGTATTAAAAAATGCGCATGAGGATTCACTAGTATATTTATAAAGATACACGAGCCCCTTTATGGCCACATCACTTTGGATTAAAATCCTGGCACAATTTCTCTTAACTCCCACAAAAATCGACGGCGTATAAGCATTGAGGTTACGTGAACCCTTTATAGACCCCCTCCACGTGTCATCTTGTCTTTTGTTACAGTGGCATTCTCGGGCTCTACTCTGACACGTCATCCCAACATATTCCCTTACAATGCGTTCAAAACCATCGGGGTTATGTGGAAGCTCCACTTTTCCATATCACCATGTCACCTTTGTTGCGTGTGTCTCAGCCAGTCACATGGGGTTAGAATCCCTTACAACTATGCATGTGGCCCCCACCATTTCCACCTCACCCCGAGAATAAATCCCAGTACCCATCTCCACGAGAAATTGTCGAGCCAAGACGTTGGGGCGGCATCAACAACTTTTATCTTCAGGGTTATGTCATACCCTCCATGTGGCTCCCTTTTGAGGATGCCACGTGTCACTTGGCCCCACACAAAACCCCCAATTTCATATGACACGTGTTTGCCTTCTAAGTCACCACACCACCCAGAGGCCACGTCACCTGTCATGCTGGTTGTGGGTCCCACCTATTCCTCCATTGTGTGGTAAAAACATTTGTTTTTGCATTACAAATAAATTTGGGTCCTCTTCCTGGATTCCATTGAATACACCGACCATCGGCCCCACTGCGCCACGTTGTCCTAAAAATAAAATCCCAGGAGTTTCCAACTTGCCTATCTTTAAAATTTTCGGGGAAATTTCTTCAAGGTCCATCCAATGACTAGGAACTCACTTACCAAACCAATGAAGAAGATTCAATGGAAGGCTTCCCTACCAATGGGCCACCGTGCCACATCACCCTGGTAATTAAATCCTAGCAAGATTGAACATGCCTCCACTTGAAACTTCGAGGGTAATTCCTCCAAGGTTACATGGATGACGTCGATGCTCCTGCGATATCCAATGGCTTAGATCCCTCATGCATGTGCACCCTAGGTCATGGCTCTTAGTTGTATGATTGACAGGTGTCTACTTCATCTCTCTTTTAGCCAACGAAGTTCAACCCCCACTGCATGTGATGGGTTTTACTCTGCCTTCGACAATCAGTCACGACACTCTATCACATGGGCATCTTACAACTCAAAGGTCAGACCCTTAATGCCTTAAGGCCCCAAGGCCCAAACGCGCATATATATATGTATATATACATGGCCTCCGTTGTATCTCTCGATTCATGGCCACAACACCAAACCCTCTTGAGCTTATAATACACATATTTAAACACTTACATATGTAGACATAGGTATAGGGAAGCCATGACACTTAGTTGTTTGGGCTACTCCATTTTGCGACTATATATATATATATATTCGCTATCCTTCCTTATCTTAATAACGTCTCAGCTAGGCCTGTCCAGAACTATGCAGTCATTTATACATATATGTAAGCAACCAGTGTTCTTGAGCATAATAATTAAGAATAAAGGCCTATCCCTCTTGAGTTTGTATTTATGTTCATAAACACAAAGGCGTGATGTACAAAACATTTCAATGCAATAATTTAGCTAAAAATAAAGATTCACCCATATCTTTTGCACTTAGGAAATTACATTGATTTCAAGCTCATATTATCACAAAGATTCACATGTATGTCGTATTCAAGTAATTAAGTTGTATTCAAACTCAAGAGTTAAACATAGGAATTAAACCATTCCTCAAAAAATTGCACACGATCCAACATTCCACATTCATACAAGAGATTAACATTACTTGACATTAACATTGACATTTTAATAGCACATCAAACATGCACATAATAATATTCACGAGTGGAGGAATTTATTTGGGCATTTATCTAATAAAGGAGGCTTGGCAACTAAGATTGGGACTTCAACTCTCCACCTAACCTTAGACAAACTATAGCCACATTTACTTGTAGTTGTCACTCTTGAGCCAAATTATAGAGCTTAAGGATGAGTACTTGAGAGATTAAACCAATGCTTCTAGCTGAGATAGGGACTCCAGAGGACTATCCACCTCCACCCACTATTTACTTCATATGGTCAATTTCTCATAGGGAATCTAGAGGTCCACCACCTCCACCCTTCAACTACTTCAATAAGAATTGCAGCTCTACTATTATAGGCTAAAACAAGGAATTCAAAGGCTCACCTCCACCCTCAATCAACAAGGAAATCCAGAGGCTTATACCTCCACCCTCAAATCAATATTTGAACTAGGGTGTCTCAAGGATACACTGCCTTCACCCACCAACTATTAAACTTCACACAAGGCAGCGAACACTTCCTTTTAGACAGAGGAACTTATAATACAACATCCCAACATCTTTGGGATTTAGACACATAGAGTCTCAATTTATATGTGGAGAGAGAGATATAGTCGATGATAAGGATGTTTTATCAATTGTGTTACCTCTAAAGGAACAAGATTGCACTCTCCAATAGCTTCTTAGTGGAACTTCCACCTATGTTCTCAGCCCAACCCCATAGAACTACCAACAGGTGTTATCAGCCACTAGCGCTTGGTGCCTCCACCTCTCAAAAGTTATCCACCAGCATAGTATCCAGTGGATTTATCATCCCTGTAAGGCACAACCACTACTCAATGATTATCAACCAACAATCCCTTTGGGTTTCTCAGTTGGACTATCATTTGAGCTTCTCCCTCACTAAATTCTCTCAGTCCTCCTATCATTTTATGCCTTCTCAACAATAAAAATTGATCACCAGGAGCCTATCACCCTCCTCTTAGCAATACATCTTTCTCACCAGAAGCCTCCCAACCTCCTCTAAAAAATCAACCTAATCATGAGGAGCCTCTAAGCCTCCTTTGAGCAATACAACTTGCTCATCAGGAGCATCTTGGCCTCCTATTTTTCTTGTTCCCTTCTCTGTCTTTGCGCATGAATCTTGAATGATCTATTCTTTCCAACATGAGCCTCCCCAACCTCCTTCCCCTTTCTTCAACATGAGCCTCTCAGCCTCCTCTACTCATGTCAACAAGAGCCTCTCGACCTTCTCTTCTCTTATGTTATTTCTTTATGTGCACATGGTCTCCCTCCTTAGCACGTGAGAATGTGTTTTTAGAATGCTCCCCTATCCACTTGCCCACGATGGTTTTGTCTATTCTCAGTGGTCTATGTCAACCATCCACCTCAACAACACATGCCATACTACTCATTTAATTCTTGTCCTTTCTTTGCTTGTAACTGTTGCCCAAAGAGAACATGGACATGTCCTTGTTTTGTCGCTGAGATAATACATAATCAGCCTATTAAAACCACTCATCCATCTCATCACTGATATTAAAAACAACCAACTTCCTCAAGCAATCTCCCTCCTCAAGCAATGAAATATGTGTCCCTCTTAGCAATTTTTATTTATATTTACATAATTACAAGGAAAATGTTTTACAATGGAAATTAACCCGTAAGGGATGTCACAAAACCCTTATCAATTCAAGTTTAAAATGTAAACATCATTCACATATTAATCAAAAGAGGCATATACAAAATGTAGTAAGTATCTTTTACTTAACAAACAAAAACATCAAATAATTTTAAAGTTATACCTTAAAAAATTACACCATACATTAAAAATGAGTATTTTATCCCATAAACAAAGGGATTTCATTTATTAGCTCGGTCATGACCTTGATTTTTATTAGCTTGGTCATGACTTTAAAAAAAATTATATTATTGTACCTGCCCTCAGGCAGGATACTACGCATTAGGTTTTTCCTGATTGTGACATTAATTTAGGTTGATTAGACAAATGTTTTCAAATTTTTTTTGTTTTTGCCATGGTTCACTATGAGATTTATTATTGTTGATTTATTTTAATTATTTTGATTTGAATTATCTGTTATCTAATTGGCCAAAAAGTTTCACTTCTTATTGCAAAATGCTTTGAAATTTGTGTCATTGAGGGGACAGTGGAGGGGTAAAAGTGGTTGTTTCAGGAGTGTGGACAGATACGGAGAGGACCAAAGCGGCTGTTTCAGGAGTGTGGACATATACGGAGAGGACACTCTGTCTTCACAGCAATTTAATTCCCCTTAACCTCTTGTATTAACTACGTACTCACATGATAAATTTAATTAACAAAATAATATAAACTCCTTTATTTGTGAGCCCGATGCTTGGGTGGCAGACTGGTCTTGGCATTTAATGCCAACGCCGGCGGAGCCCGTGATGTGATGACCTGTACTTCATGCCTCGGCGAATAATCCGGAAACGAGGAGGCTACCACTCTTGGCATTAAATATTAAATATCTACATACATCAATTTCATTTCATGGATTTTAATCGCTAAAGAAAATAAATGGTTTTATTATTATTGGATTTGTACTGTACTTTTTATTTTAATATCACCCAAAAACAATGATATTTATGCCCAAGGCATTCTTTTACTCGATCGGACGGTTGTGATTAAATCGCATTGTCGCTATCGCTAAGTTCAATGGCTTGCTCCACTGCTCTTCCTCCAAGCCAATGCGATGGATCCCCACGGACCCGATAGCCAATTGAACTCGTCTTTATAACTTTCGGACCCGTATTCCTTCATCGCATACTTACTTCGCCGATTGCGATTGCAAACTGCTGGGTTCAAATACTTCCTAATTCAAAATCAGCATGGCCACAGTAAAACATCAATACTCTGAGATGAAGCGCCATATGATTAGCACTGATGGGGACTGCCTTGAAGCATAGCCTTCATCTGTGATTGGGCGTCCGTGAACAGATTCTGAATAACATTCTTCAACTCCTCAAGAGCAGCATCCCTTTCCACACGGAATTGGTTATGCAATTCTCGGCTTATTTTCACATCACCTGCTTGCGGCTCACTTTCTCCAACTTGTTCTTGCTCCCCCTGCTTTTTTTGACTCACAAGTTTGTGTTTACCTTTCTTATTAGCCTCAACAGTTTTTTTATTCAACTTGGGACCCATAGATGCATTTTTTGCGTGTCCCACGGAGCTACAATGCTCATCACCACCCCACAGTTGCATCCAAAGTTTATAAAGAGCAGCCTGGTGTGGGTTATCAAACGCGTATTTGATTTTCTCAGAACTGTAATTATTTAACTCAATCTTAGCCTTGATTGAGTGAAATTTGGCCCTGGCGAGCCTAAATTTCTTAGACAATTGAGCATTGCTAAACTGTCTGGGCAACATGGGCTTTACATAGTCATATACAGGAACCATGATAAAGGGCAACTCCTTACCTCCTTGACAGTAAGAAAGAATCCCATTGAAGAAAGCGAGCTCCTCCTTGGGACTCCAGTACCGAGAATCCGTCTGAACAGACTTTTGTGGCAAAGAAGGCACGCTCACTATTTCTGCCGCACCTTGTTTCTGTGCTTCCTCCTCGGCCCTAGAACAGTTAGTAATTGCTGCAACAATTTGTTTCTTACTGGTAGGAGGCTCATGGATTCCATCGTTTCCCTGCTCCGTGCGACGTTTCCTCTTACAGTCTTCGATTTTATGATCATCAAAATCTCTTTTCCTGTACCGCCGTCGTTTAGCCTCATGAATTTTGGATGGCGAAATTACATAATCTGATTCATTCATCATCTCTGGTATGTTTCTACTGAAAGACAGTCCTCTGCTCTGATCAACCAAGAGGGGAGAGCAAAAAGTGTTCCTCAAATGAAAAAGGAGGGAAGAGAAAAAATTGTTTGCCTTTCCTTGTGATAAGAATGAGATTTTTTCGCCTTTGCATCCACTTCAATCAAGCAACATTGGTAAAAAAATATATCTCTAGTTCCCCAACATCGGCAAACACGGATTGGGTCCATGACATAACAAACAAACGGGCCAATCGTAAACGTTCCGATTGCTGATTAAGAACGGACGCGATGAATACAATAAACTCTGCTGCAATAAAAGGATCAGGTCTAGTCTTCATATAACAGTTCAATCGGGCTATAAACAAAAACTCTCCCGATTCAATGCTTGCGATTGTTTAATAAATTGTTGGGTTCAAATACTTCCTAATTCAAAATCAGCATGGCCACAGTAAAACATCAATACTCTGAGATGAAGCACCATATGATTAGCACTGATGAGGATTGCCTTAAAGCATAGCCTTCATCTGTTATTGGGCCTCCGCGAAATTTAAATAATTTTTTTTCCTGAAAACCACACTTCATTTTTTCTTTCAAAATCTTTTCCTTTTTTTTTAATTTAAAATTTCCGCTTGATTCAATGTTTAAAATTTATTTACTTAAAATCTACTAAAACCGAAAGAAAAAATAAAATAAAAAATCAAATCAAGACTGAAACTGAAAAATAAGAATAATAAAAATATTTAGAAATAAACTGAAAGTAGAAATATTTCCCAACTCATTATTTTTACTAGCAACTATTTATTTTATGTTTAATTAATATATATATATATAACTATTTCAAAATAAACACTTAAAAAAGAATATTTTCCAACTCACAATTAATTTTCCATTTCCTACAGGCTACCCCACCCATCTATTTTGTCTTTAGGAGGTACTCCACGCATTATATGCACTCAAATTAACAACTCTCTGGAAAAATTATGAAGCATAGATATATGTGGCTGATGGTTGAAAATTGCAATGGTACATAATATAAAGTAAGTTTTATTCCTCTGAAGCATGGATTCTCGATCCTCTGAATAGCTAATGCTGTGAACCGGATCGAATTTTATCGAACTATTGGATATTCGAACCGTATTGTTGAATTTCTGTACTTTTTGGTAACTACGGTGTAAACGATAAATTGGCTGGGTAGCAAATTTCTGAAATCTTAAATTTGAGTTTGAAATGACGTAGTTTAAATGTTAAATGTTTTATAAATTATTTTAATTGATTTTGACGAAAAACTATTGTAATAAAATTTAATGTATTTTACAAAAATTTAATTTCTAATGAAAAAAATCCAAAACGTCAACCCGCTCCAACGGAGTGACTATTTTTTGGCGTTAGAGGAATTGCCCGGACAGTCAAAATTGGCCGGAATCCGGGCCAAAAATATTTAAAAAATCTTGCAGAAACAGTGCTTGAATCTTGATTTTAACATTGGAAATGGATTCAGCACCATCAAAAACCTGTAAGACACCCAAAATATTGAACTTTGATAGTTATAACATGGATTCAGAAAAATTCCTGCCGGATTTTCTGAAAATCTTACCGGAATTGTCATGATTTTCAGGGCGATTCCTCCGGCTAGTTAGACTACGGCCTATTTTTTTCAAATTTATATAACATTGCCATACCAAAACGCTAGCATTAAAAGCGTCAGTGACCACGAATATGAACTTTGATTTACGGAAACCAAATAGGAGGGTTTAATAATTATTGGAACTAGGAGCGGAGGGAGTGATGGCTATTTAAAAATATTAGGGAATGAGTTCACCTAAATTTACCACACCAGCATTAAAAGCCTCGGTGAGTGAGAAGTATATGACCTTGATTTGCTAAAATGAAAAGGGTTAATTAATAAGACTCGGAAGAAAATCTAACATAATGATTGCGTTTTATATAATGGCTTCGCATAAAGCAACCAGCATCATTAAAGGCCTGTCCGAGAATGTCTAAAGTGATATGTTTGTTTTTATTTTAATAAAAATTATAATATAATTATAAAATTAATAATAAAGGTGATCCCTCAGTGAGAACTTCTCTACCAAAGATTCAAATCCTGGAAGTGGATGGGAGTGGCGGAAGGCATGGGAACAAAAGAGTTGTCGGGAATAGTGTGCATCAAGACCAGTTAGCTTATACATTGATGTGTTTTGTTTTAAACACTTGAACTTGTGAGAACATTTCTATGTCTACATGTAATTAATATTAAGCTACGTGACCCGAGGACATTTACAACTAGCAAAAATGCATCCATGTGACTTGCATGATGTATACCATCTAAAACTATGAAGGTATTAAAACCAGAGAGTTGCTTTTTCAGCATCGCCATGCCTTGAAAATCGTCGTCGAAGAAACTGAGAAACCTGATTGTCGTCGAAGTTTAGCAATGCACTATACGATTGGAGAATTTGGGTATCATTAATTTCTTGGATGTCCGTCACTTTAGTAGGAGCACAAATGTTAATTCCCTTAGGACGCTTGTATCCCGCTTGTATCCAGTAGATCTGGTGATTTAGGGCTTCAGGTGCTATACCAATAGCTCTGGGAGCTGTCTTTACAGGTCCAAGTCCAGAGGAGATAAGAGATAAATACATCAAGCTATTGTTGAGTTGTGTACATGGAGCTTATTCTTCATGCAGAATTCAATCAAAAACACATATATATTACACAGAGTTTCTAATTCCACCCACTAACACAGAGTCACACATACCGATTTGAGGATCGGACCCAAAAACTAAAGTTTAACTCCGCTACATAACACGGATCGGGTCCATGACACAACAAACAAACGGGCCAATCGTAAAAGTTCTGATTGCCGATTAAGAACGGACGCGATGAATACAATAAACTCTGCTACAATAAAAGGATCGGGTCTGGTCTTCATATAACAATTCAATCGGGCCATAAACAAAAACTCCCCCGATTCAATGCTTGCGATTGTTTAATAAACTGCTTCCTGGTTCCGCGATTGAATCGTTGCTCCAGAGTTGAAATACAAGCTTCTTATACTACCAATTCCACCTGGGATATATTTTGGGCATAGTAAAAAAATTGAAGTACAATGACCATGATTTATAGGACTTGAAGAATTTTCCATAAATTGCAGAATTTTCCCATAATCTTATTGCCATTTCAGCCCTTTCTCCTTCGAAAAAACTTGCAATGTCTAAGAATACCTCTTTTTCATCTGTATAGAGTGCATCGCAACTACTTTTAAGCCTGTCTCTTATGTCATGCAGAAGTATTTGTTGAAGTCTACCGAACTGATCTTCCCAATCACGCCGATCATTTTTTCCACAAACGTGCTTCCCGGACAGTTTCAATAATAAAGGTGATCCCTCACAGGCTTCTGAGAACTTCTCTACCAAAGATTCAAATCCTAGAAGTTGATGGGAGTGGCCGAAGGCATGGGAACAAAAGAGTTGTCGAGAATAGTGTGCATCAAGACCAGTTAGCTTATAAATTGATGTGTTTTGAACACCTGAACTTGTGAAAACATTTTTGTCTCTACATGTAATCAATATTAAGCTACGTGACCCGAGGACATTTACAACTGGCAAAAATGCATCCATGTAAATTGCATGATGTATACCATCTAAAACTATGAAGGTATTAAAACCAGAGAGTTGCTTTTTCAGCATCGCCATGCCTTGAAAATCGTCGTCGAAGAAACTGAGAAACCTAATTGTCGTCGAAGTTTAGCAATGCACTATAGGATTGGAGAATTCGGGTATCATTAATTTCTTGGATGTCCATCACTTTAGTAGGAGCACAAATGTTAATATATACATCAAGCTATTGTTGAGTTGTGTACATGGAGGATTCTACTAGATGGATGAGCCAATTAAAATTCATATACACCTAGTTTCTCAAATGACAGGGCTCATTTGAACTTTTATCACATATTATAAACATATATTATCACATTTTAGTGTTAGTAATGGAGTCATCTATATATGTAACACATGTCCTTGTTTATTAAAATTTGATGATAGTATTTGATTAAAGTTTTCATCACTATAGGACTTTGAGTGAATTTGCAATGATACAAAATGATTTCGAATAGTTTGGATAGAACCACAAAGGAAATCTTCCCAACATGCATGAAGATTTAATTATAGTATGTTTTTTTAAAATGTAAAGGGGATTATTTCATAATTTGATTAAAAACAGTAATATGCTAAATAATTCTATGATTAATTCAAATCATTCATGATTGCAGTAAAAGGCTTTGACAATTCTGAGGGGATCTCGAAACCCAATTTTTTTATGAAACTAATCAAATTAGATTAATTTTAATCTCTAAATCAAATTTAATTACAACTTATCGTACTTCACAACCTACGAAGGATCTCGTGATTAGCCATAAACCCGATATGCATGAAGAGGCCTTGTAGTACTTTGAAAATTGAAACTTTTTTACTTTGCTATGTCATTTTAGGGTACAATGATTTTTTTTCATTTCACTTCCGCAATGTCCAAAATTGTTATTAGTTACTATTGGTTTGGTTGAGGTAGACTAATAATATTTAATTTTTTAAATAATTTATATTATAATTTAAGTTTGAATTTATAATTTATATATCAAAATTATAAATATCTAAAATTAGATTTTAATAATAAAAAAATTAGAGTTAATTATATATGAAGTATTAATGAAAAACCATTTTTCTTATTATAAAATAAATTTAGAATTTTTTTTTTGTTTTTATACTTTAAATTTTTATAATTTTGAAACTATTTAATGAATATAATGGATGTGAATTAATATGAAGATCGAGTACATCAAATACATAAAAATAAATAAATTTAATAAGTACAAAAACCTTTTACACTCGTTAATATTAACCTTTTCCTTAACTATAAAATGTGAAGATAAAAACCATAAATAATTTTAAAAATAACCCATCAAAAGTACCTATATTACTATATCAACCATAAAACTTTATTTTTTTCTGCAACAAGTTGTATGTAAATTAGTTAATCTCTGATTGAGAATTTTAAATGTGATAGATTCCAATCTTAAAGTGTTATCCGTATATTCTAACTAAGTGAATTAACAAGGCACTGAAAACAATTACTCATAAACATACTCAAACTCAAATTGTAACATTTCTATATTTACATTAGGGGTAGGTAGTCGCTACTTGTAGCCTTGTTATTATTGTACCTATTAAAGTCAAACAAGAATAAAACATTAATTAAAATAATGTCGTTTTTAGACTATATTTACATTAGGGATAGGTAATCACTACTTGTAGCCTTGTTATTATTGTACCTATTAAAGTCAAAGAAGAATAAAACATTAATTAAAATAATGTCGTTTTTAGATAAAGGTGATTTGAAAATACTTTTATTGAATACAATTTTTCACGGTGGATAAAAAATCATTAGTAAAAAATAATTTTAGAACAATCCAGGAACCTTCGAATGTTAGATAACAATAGTACCCGAGCTGGAATAATGTCGTTTTTGGGTAGATGCAATTCAAGTATTCTTTTGTAGATTTCTTCATTTTGGATTTTGTTATCATAGTGGACAAAATATGACTTAATGTTCGAGGACTTATATTTATGAGGAGCACATGCTTCTTTGTAAAGTCACGACACCTTGGCTTTAACTCACTTATGATATCTCTCTCAATGATTTTGTTGTAGGTTAGGTTAGGTTCTTGAACTCTATAACCCAATAGTAATGTTTTGGGTAAGTTTATCATCCTAGCTTTAGGAACTAGAAACGACGTGTTCATTACCTACATTTATATAACTATTTATATTGATTTAAGTAAAATACACCTCAACCAAATTGTTTTGTATGACAAAAACTAAAGTTAGACACAACTTTTTTACTACAAACACTTAACCTTTAAATGCATACTCTATTTTGATCATAAATATGTGATGGGATTTCATGTTTGAAGGCAAAGTATCCACAATTTTCAAAAAGAAAAACAATAAACCACAATAAATCATTTTTGTTGAAAAATATTGAAGACGAATTTCCATTGAATGGAACCAAGCAAGATCTTGGAAAAACCTATATGTACATATTAGACGATTGCCACTTTTCTATTGATAGGGAGGTGTGGCAAAAACAATGATATGATATTGATAGACAAATGACTCCAGAGATAACTTCAATATTGTTGGGTATGTGTTATATAGCTGGGTGGACCCAAGGATGGGGGTGGGCCCAATGATGGTGGGCAGACCTACCCATGGTTTCGTGCATGGTTTTAAGCATGCTGGTTTTTTCCCATAGTATTTTGTAGATCCGATCAAGGGAACTACGAATATGTTCTAATCCAGGGTTAATGGATTGGGGTTAATGGATGCTTCAACATGTATATAATGTATTCTAACATTGAAAATAATATAATGAAAAATCAGTTTGGTTTTCCTGGTTTTTGTTCCATGAGAAAATCTATGTGTATATTTTATGTTCTCTCCATTGTTTATTTTTCTATTTTAAGAATTCGTTTGTATGTAATTTTTGTACAAGGTTAAAACCTACATTTGGTATCAGAGTTGTTTTAGCTTCAAGGGGACGCCTTTACTACTGATGGGTTTTCCTCAAGCCCGTGGTAGACCTTGTTACAGTGGGAGATTTGTGGGATCAAATATCCCAGTGGCCATAATGTGCAACTCCTTGCAGGTATCTAAATATCCTCTTGATTGCAAGCAAGTGATTTTTTTTGGCGTTGCTTGATATCTTGCCACAAGTCTTACTGCCAACATAATATATGGTCTAGAGATTGTTAGGTATAGCAGACTTCCTATCGTAGATCTGTAAAGTCTTTGATCTACATCTGTAGATCCATCATCAACACATAACTTGCATCCATTGATCATGGGAGTTGACACAGGTTTGCAGTCTTCCATTTGGAATCTTTTTAACATGTCTCCTAATTATTTTTCTTATGAAATGAATATGCCTTTGTTCTTCTGTAGAATTTGAAGTCCTAGGTAGAAGGTAAGCTCTCCAATCATAGACATCTCAAATTCTAACTTCATCTCTTCTGCAAATATTTTTACTAATTCATCCTTGTTGCTACCAAACATGATGTCATCTACATATACCACTACAATTAAAAGTTCATTTTCATCAGCCTTTGTATACAGATTGTTGTCTACTCCTCCCTTCTTCAATCCTTGTTTTTCAAAGTACTTGTCCAACCTATAATACCATGCACGTGGTGCTTGTTTGAGACCATATAGGGCTTTCTTTAATCTGCAAACATAGTTGTGCTTATCTTCTAAGGAAAAACCTTTAGGTTGTTCCATGTAGACTTCTTCCTCTAGATCTCCATTTAAGAAGGTGGACTTCACATTCACTTGATATACCTTGAAATCATGATTGCATGCAAAAGCCATAAACATTTTAATTGCTTCCATTCTTGCTACAGGGGCAAAAGTTTCATCATAGTCAAGTCCTTCGATTTGAGAGTATCCCTTATATATAAGTCTGGCTTTATTTTTGATTACCTGACCTTGTTCAATCATCTTATTCTTGAATATCCACTTTGTGCCAATGACATTTTTTGCAACAGGTCTTGATATTAACTCCCAAGCCACTCGATTCTATTGAGGCGTATCTGCAACTGTAAACTGTTGCTTTATCCCACAATCATTGCACAGGTTTGCAAACTCATCACCTATGAATTAACCTCCTCTGTCTGATTTGATGCATTTTAGTTTACATCTAGTTTGATTTTCTGCCAGTGCCTTGAATATCTTAAATTTCTCAAATGCTTCAGATGTATCTGAGAAATGCCACCCATGTTAATCTAGAAAAAACATTGATTATCAGCATGAAGTAAGATTCTCCACCTGGTGCATTTGTTCTTGAAGGTCCACACAGGTCCATGTGTACAAGATGAAGAGGCTTACTTGTAAATAGTTGGTCTTTAGCTTTGAATGATGTGCAAGTTTGTTTGCCTAGTTGGCAAGACTTACATATGGTATTTGGTGGCTTCTCTATTGCAGGAAAATCTCTGACAACTTTCTTTTTGCTCAATTTGATGATGTGGTAAAAATTTAGATGTCCCAACCTTCTATGCCATTGCCAAGATTCATCGAGTTTGTTGATGTGGCATGCTTCATTCTCCTCTTCCACTATATAAACATTACTCTATGTTCGAACACCTTTGACCAAGGTCTTTCCTGTGGGGATTGACCTTACTTCACAATCTTGGGCTCTGAAAAGGACCTCACAGCCTTTATCACACATTTGACTAACACTTAGCAGATTGGCTTTTAGACCATCTACAAATAGTACATCCTGAGCCTCTCCTCTTCCATTATTCAGGCTGAC
Source organism: Pinus albicaulis (assembly GCA_034641835.2). Classification (NCBI taxonomy): domain Eukaryota; kingdom Viridiplantae; phylum Streptophyta; class Pinopsida; order Pinales; family Pinaceae; genus Pinus; species Pinus albicaulis. The sequence continues at coordinate 77,410,156 of CM076582.1, forward strand.
TGTGCCTTTTCCCTTGATTTTCCCTGCTCTATCATTACAGCATGTTACATTCCCAAATTTCTTTTCATCAAAAGTTACAAACTTGCTTCGGTCTCCAGTCATATGTTTTGAGCACCCATTGTCCACATACCATTGATTGTTCTGACCTTGAGAAATTAGAACCAGATCACATTTATTTAGCTTCATTTTCCATTGCATGTAGCTGTTTGTTCTATAAATTTTATGAGAAGATTGATCACAGTCTTTGAGAGGACATTCGTAAGACTTGTGCCCATTTTTATGGCAGCAAAAACATTTCATTGTATTTCGGAATGGATTATGTACACGAGTGAATCCACCATTGTTTTTAATTCCCTTTGAGTTTCCATACTCCAGTCTCTTTATATACACTCTGCACTCCATGGCTTTATGACCGAACCTTTTACAGCAAAAGAAATACCAATGGAAGTAGTATCTGTATCTGGCAGAGAAGGTTGTTTGGGGATATAGCCATTTGGTCATATGAAAATTCTGTCTTTGGAAGCCATTTGATTTGTGTTGGAATGTTGCTTGGTTGTTCACTCATTTTTTTCCAGGGCTTTCCTTGTGGTGGATTTTTGCTGCAGCTCATGAGGATTTGAAGGGTTCCCACATTTTTGTTCTCGGATTTATGGGAGTCAATATTTTATTTTAGGACAACTTTCACAAATGTAATAGCTTTCTTATCTTCTGCCTTCGACTTGCTGGATTCTCCTTCATATCCTATCCCAGCCTTTACAAGAGGAGATATTTTTGTATTTAATATCATGTCCAATTGTTCAACACCTTTTAACTGTTGAATCTTCATTGTTAATCAGTTTGAGCCTTTTCCAATTTCTTCCTCAGACTCACCACCTCTTCTTCCAATCTTCCACATTCCTGACTTTTCTCTCTTATTTGCTACAGCATAATGTCTTTTACTTTCCTTGCTTCTTCTAGTTCAATTTTCAACTTCATAAAATATTCAGAGTTTGATTCTTCCTTTACATGTTTTAGAAGGATTGCCTTATGTTTTCTAGCCTTGAGCTTGAGTCTATCTATTTCCTTTAGGGCACTCACCAACTCCCCCTCAAGATCTACCTCAACTTCTTCTTCAAATTCTAGGAAATCTTTCTCAAGCTCTTCCTTGGCCATCAAAATGAATTCTGATGTTCCTTCTTCATTGGGGGATTCATCTGATCTCTCAGATGCATTGTTGTCTTGTTGAGCATAGAATGTTCTTCTATTAAATATGCTCCCTTTCTGCCTATTTCTGAAATTGTTTTTCTTTCTCCCTTTTTGATTGGTTCTCTATTTTCTTATCAGGATATTTTGAAGCAGAGCGCCCCACTCTTCCACAATTAAAGCACTTAAATGGAATTTTACCTTTGTACTTACCTGTTCCTCTATCCAATCTTCGGACAAATTTGGATTTTTATTCATCAGAGCATGAGCATGTACCTTCCTTCTCTTTTATGCACTTGTCGGCTTTAAAGGCAACCTCCCTCATGTTTGACTTCCCTTCAGTAAGTCTCATCTCATATGTTGTTAGGTTGCCAAGTAATTGGTTCCTAGTCAAGGTAGAAAGCTTAGGATTAAACCTGGGTGGTAGAGATCTCAATAATTTTTGTACTACAACACTTTCTTTAAGTTCTTCTCCTAGGTCTATCATGATATTCACAACTTCTGCAACTCTTAAGAAGAATGCAACTATATCTTCGTCTTCATTCATTTTTAATTTTTCAAACTGAGTTCTATGTGCTTGTATTTTGGCCATACTCACCTTTGTATCTCCCTCATGAATGTTTCCTAAAGTATCCCAGATATCTTTAGCAGTCTTACTGTGCATTACTTTGATAAATTATGACTCACTTAGAGCGCTCAAGAGTGCATTCATTGCTTTTGCATTAGCTCTGAAATTTTGTTTGGCTTCTTCCTCAATGTTTGTATCCTTTGGTGCATATTTTTCTTCCACAACAGCCCAAACTTCTATTCCTAGAGACATTAAGTATGTCCTCATTCTTATTTCCCAGAAAACGTAGTTTGTGCCAGTAAACAATGGGGCTTTATTTGTTGAGCATCCTTCTAGGCTAACCACTTTGGGGACCTAGGACCTCCTTCCAGTTGTTAAACTATTACTGAACGAACCGGCTCTAATACCAATTGATGAACCCTTATCTAAACTGAGAGGGGGGGTGAATCAATTTAGTACATTCATGGACATTTAAAACTCTTTTCTTTAAACTTATTCACACCTCCATTGCATAAGAAACTTAACATATAATGAATCAACAAACTTAATATGTGGGCAACAAGTAATAAGCAGATTAAACACAATACATCAACCCATAATCATCATGCACATAGACAACAGATATAAGTGGAAACCCATAAGGGAGAAAGCCACATATTATTATTGTTGTGATGCAAAGACAAGCTCAAACTCCCTCTCACAACTGATCTTCTGTAGGTACCAACCTACAGGAGGCTACTACCTCAATTTCTGCAAGCTACAACTTGGAGGGAAGCTCCAACTCCCATCTATTTTCTGTAGGCTACAACCCACAGGAGACTCCTACCTCAACCAACTATAACTGGACATTTATCAAGCTACAACTTGAAAGGATACTACAATCCCCTCACTCAACATGAAACTAAAATGTTGATTTACCTGGATATCAGCTCTGTTATACTCCTTCTCCACTGAAGCCTTTTCAGCCTTCATATTTGCTTCATATTAGCTCTAGATGTGCGCAAAATCTCTATCCGCTCACTCTCATTCTTTCACTGTCTAACCTCTCTATGCGTATTACAATAACATCATTTATAGAGATAAATTCATGGCTGTTTGCACTCTATATGGGAATATGAAGTGAAAATGTATGACTCTTTGCCTTCCACCCACTCATTTCCTCACTCAGCATATTCATAAAGTTACAACAATATATACATTTATTTCACTATCAAGTGGAGTTTTGCTTTGCCTTGGAGACTTGCCTTTGCATCACAAACAATATAAAATATATCAATAAATTTACATTCATACAAAATATTTCAACTCAACCCTTTCAACTTCTTAGCTTTGTTGTGCATTTGTCATCTTCTACTTGCTGTCCCTTTGTCTATTATGTTTATGTTGTTATATTCTAATTGTGCTGCATAACCGCCTTTTTGCCCGGCTTGACCCATGCTGTTGCGTTTCCAACAGTGCCATCATATCTCCTTTTTTCCCGACTCTACCCAACTACCTTCCTTCTCTTTCTCGTAGTGTTCAACCTTCTTCTTTTCTCAACACTCGACTCTGCCCAGTGGTATTTCTGAGCCCGACTCAATCCATGGTGCATGTCTTCTTATTACCGCAACATTCGGCTTTTGCCTTTGCCTTTTGTTCTGTGTCGGGTCACTTACCCTAGTCTCCTTTAGACTTGTTTAGACCTTTTTCCACTTAAACATGTGTAAGGCTGGACTTGAAATAGATTATCTTTCCTTTGAATAATGCATCGGGTCCACTTTCCATCTCATTTCAGCATTCAGGCGATCTCCATTATAAGGCTCCTTTTCTCTCCGATGTGATTTAACAATGGAAAACCTCATACTTCCAGAATTTAATTATATTAGTATGTACCTTTGAGAGGTATTGCGTCTGAGCCCATTTCGCATTTCGCAAGATTTAGCTCATAGAAATAACAAGTTTCCTCTTATCATATGCGATATGCAATCGCATCGCATCACAAACCGCACTTCTTATCACATCGCAACTTAAAACAATTAACTTAAGATGTCTTAACATATAAATATAAGAATCACCGATAATGATGTGTGGTATGCGAATCGGTCCCAAGTTGGACTTTAAATCCTCTAGACTTTAGCTTTGAAGCATATCGCATCCGCATTTTGAACTTTGGCATTTTAACATGATTCTTGAGTGCTTATCCTCCTAAGCTTCCAATGTACGATATGTGGGCTAGGTCCACGTCATCTCTATGTCATCATGCCATGTCATCTTGCCGTGTAATCTCTCGCACTTCACATTTCGCAGTTTCTGTGTCTTATCGCAAATCAGACATTTTACCTTATCGACAATCAGCCTGAAAACCTTATCGCACGTCGCAGAATTTAACCCATCGCAAAATTGACACTTTGCACATTTACCTCTATGTCGTTAACAGTTATATCATATCTCATGTGATGTGCGATATGTGCATGGACCTCCGCCCGATACGTGGCTCCTCATCGCATCACAACTTAAACAATATAACTTGCGATGTCTTAACATGTATATATAAAAGTCACTGATTACGATGTGCACCAATCATCTTCTGGCCAATGCGACGCAATCCGGTGCGTCCATTCTCTCGCAGTCATTTATGCGACTTTATCATGACCGTCCATTCCTCCCGCACACTGATACATGTCGATGGAATCATGTCTTCAATAAATCCGTGTTATTCCATACTTTGATCTACAATGAAGTTCATAGGAACTTCGTTCACTTATTCGTATTCATACAACAGGTTTGCCAACTTGACCTGCGCGTTCAGGACTTGACCCAAGCTTGCTACCTTTACTGCCTTTGCTCTTTGATAAAGATTCTAAAGCTGCTCCTCTCTACTCCTTTTCCTTAATGATAATTCTGGTGCTACTCCTTTCTGCTCCTTTGCCATCATTGACAATATTTCCAACAAAAATCCCCTTGCCAATTAGAATTTCCATAACCTGTCTTGCCATTGTAAATTTGTTGAAGTCTCCTCTGTGGAATTCTTCTCACACCTTCCGTACTAAAATCAACATTGACACTCTAGTCCCTAGTATTTTTTAGATGGATTTTCCCAAGGATCTCCATCTATAAGCGGGGTAAGGGGAGTCGTAAACTTGGATTCTCCAGTGTCATTTTACATCTCTGCAAACATTTGCCAAGCTATAAATAACTATGCTGATTTATTTGCTTTAGAACTAATTTTGCAGTTGGAAAGAGAGTTCGGAATACATTCTTTGAATGTTTATGGGTACTCCGTGAGTGTTATTGATTGGATGAAAGGATATACTCAGCTACACAACTATACTCTTCTTCCTTTATACCCAAAATATGTTGTGTAAAATCTGCTTTCTCTCATATCTCTTTTGATCATGTTTGCCACCACAAGAATAATGAAGCAAATGGTCTCTTCAAAGATGGACTGACCATGGATGGAAGTTCATGTAAATTCACAAGAAAAGAAGCGGGGCAACACCAAGAATATTGTCTCAACCTTTGGGCATAATGCAACACGAAAAACCATTATTTTCTAATGTGTTTTATTTGATGCTTTATGAGTATATATAGGATCATGTTGTAGGTTGACCTAATGCCTCTGCACAGAAAAATTGATGTTTTTTCGGGGAAAACTTGTAAAAACAATTTTATTTTATTTTGGCGGGGGCAGGGATTTCATGGCAAATGCGAAAGAAATTTTCTCAAAACTAATGGTTTTTGGTTGGACCAATGAGGTAAATTCTTTAGGGCTACATCAACCATATGAATGCCAAACGACATATACACTTGTAATTTTGTTTATAATATATAAATATAATTTCAATTTATTTTCCATGTATGTATATATATGTGTGTGTAAAATTTGTATAAATATAAATAATATTAACCAACGTAAATCTACCAAGTACCAAGAGGAATTAAATCTCTAGAGGTGTAAACATTTTCTCATGTTTTTTAGTCAAAAAAGAGATTTGTATCTTGAAAATTTTGATTCTATTAGTACTTGATAAATCTGAAAATTATAAAAAATCTATAATTATAATTATTTTAAATAATTAATAAAACATATATATATATATATATATATATATATATATATATATATATATATATATATATATAATTTATTTATTTATTTATTTATTTTTTTTGGTCTACTCCTATATTGATACAAAAATAAATTTACAGAGAGGCAGTGGCCTCAAGAGTTCAAGCCCATCGTTGCGGCATTCACACAATCCATCGCTAAACCTTGACTGACAAAACTAGCTATGAGAACGTCAAAAGCCATGACCTTGTCTGTCCAGAGGAAATTCAAAGACTCAGACCGATTGACAGGGCACAAACAGACTCTGCCCATTCCTAAATAAAAAACAGACATGTTGTAATGCTGTTGCAGACTCCAAAAACCACAGACATAAGCAGTAATATGCCGCCCACGCAGGGGAAACCGACAAATTGACATATGAGTTGACATATGTGCCTGAGAATTGTAGAGCGAAGGAAAACAGTTTGACAGGAAGAGATTGAGCAAATTCGTGCCATCTGAAACCAAAAACCAAGAAGCGCGAACCCGATTAGTCTTCATGGGAGGGGGAAGGAATTTCCTCGATGATGCGGCAAGCATACTGGTAGGGATCATCAACTTCAGTAGGAGGGATCTCCATGCTGGTAGGGCCATCACCAGTTGGGACGCTGGCCACAGCCTGCAATCTCTCGTCTTGGGTTGCATTGCCAACAGACTCCACGCGCTGCCTGTTAATATTCTGAGAGGTGCCAGGCGCATCTCCCTCCCTTGTCTCCAGAGAAACTCCAGGAGTAGCCATAATGTGCCCAGCGGTCATTTCACGGAGCTCAATGGTGACAAAGGCTAGGAAGGTGAGATTATTGAGAGTGCATGGGGTAATGAAAACGAGCAGTGTGAGAATGAGGTCTGGACATAAGATGAAAATGCGCAGCAGAATTTGGCCGCCCTCGACCCCTACCACGTCCCCTTCTGGAGGCAGGAAAGCGAACAGGGCCGAATTCAGAAGAGTAGGAAGAAGAATCGGAAGTGGAGGTGGAGGGCTGTTGATGGACGAGGCCACGGGAACTCCCCCTTTTGCAACGCATGCGTTGTCTCAATCTCGGCATGGTGAGTTGAGCAAGAAAAGCAGAGCTTTCGGCAATGTTGTGGAGACAGGGGAATACAGAGGGGAGCCTATCTTCGACACGTAGGGGATGCCTGGAAGAATTTGAAAGCGAATGACTGAAATTACAAAGATGGCTATGGGAGACATGAAAATCCAGCATAAGATCAACACAACAGCCCAAGACACATCGCTTCCCGGTGCTGGTGCGAGAGCAAGGCTCAGCAGCAGCAGGGGAGCAACGAGTGCGCAGGGGAGGGGCACAAATGAAATCGCTGATGGGCGCCATGACAAAATAGTGAGCGGGATGGCGTGGATAAGTGAGCTGCATTAACGCAGCAATGAAGTCTCGAGCATGAGCATTAAAACCAAACCTGATGTGAGGTCGGATGGCGGTGGTGATGATCCACGCGCCGATCCACCAAATCATCCACGTACAAAAAGCCTCGTTAACCACCCGCATCCAGGAATAAAACATATATTTATTAATATATTAGTAAAATTTACTTAATACCTAATAAAATTAGGAACTTGATTATCGAGATTTGTAACTAACTATTATAAATTTTCAATTTGATTAAAAGATTCCATAATTAAAAGATTCCATAATTAAATTTCAAATCCAAAATCTACATTTATAGAAGTAACTAATCAAAACATATTGTAAAAAATTTCTATTTATATTTTTAGAAACCACTCTTTAAGCGTTATGATACATATAAGTAAGCATGGGAGAGATTTAAGTGATCTCATCTTAACAGGGAGCAAAAGTTTAAATAACCATTACCACTTCACCACTTCCTTGGGAAGGGTAGCACATGGGGAGGCATCATATAGGTGAAGTATAGGTCTAGTAATTGCTAACCATAACGACCATCTAGTAAAATTAAGCGCGAAAATAATTAGGCTAAATACGATCTTTCTTTTTCACTTTATAATTCAACTAACCTAAGGGAAGATATACCATAATTTGATGTTGGAATCCATGAAGCCCTAAGCGATTAACTAATCTCTCTTTTTCGAGAATTAACTTTCAACAAACCTAAAGGAAACTAACAATAGGATGCCATAGTACTGATTTGATGTTTTGCCAACACCTCTCATCAATCTTTATGACAATTTTATCAAATTCTATTATATTATAATTTAACTATTTGAATTCAATTTCATTTAATATCTATGGTTATTCTATCATAATTAATTTAATTTAATAGTTATGATTATAATATATAAAAAAAATTTATTTAGTTTATTTGTGAGTATAATACTACTTTATAGTTTTAATAATAAATAGAAGGGAAATTGGCTTTTTTTTATAAAGACTATTCAGGTTGTAATGACTTTTTAATATTCAAATAAAATTTAATTTTTTTTGATTGGCGAAGAACTTGTTTTCTTCTAATGTAACGAAATAAGTTAATAGTCTAAGACTTCGAGGCATTTTGAAGGAGTGAAATTCTACCTTCTTACAAATCACCAACAGGTCATTTTAGGTAACAAGGTTTTTCTTGAATAATTGTATTGAGTTAGCTCACATTTGTAGATAATTATCCTCATTGTAGATAATATATTACATTAAATCTTTGCTTTCAACAAAGCCTGTTCTCTAAATCGTAGACAAAATTTGACATTGAGTGCTCGTTAAAAATATTTCAAATCCACGTGTCTCCTTTTATTTGCTTGAATTATTAGCAATAAGACAAGAGATTATAAATGCAAAAAAAATGAGGATATGCAATGGCTTATAAGTTGTCTACTAAAAAGGGAAACACACCTTATGTCTTTGTAATTAAAGTTCTCAAAGTGTTAGAAGATGTAAAAATGTAACATATGACATATATCTCACAATAAATCAAATGGGGAAAAGGAGGTGTTTTTCCAATTTGCATTCCTTCTTGTATGCATAACTTATATATACATTGGTAACAAGCTTATAATAGCTAATCTACATCCTTAGTTGGTGAGAATAAGCCCTGATTGTTTAAGATGAAAACATTTAGGGTGATGATAATTATTGATCAATAGATAAGTGCAATAGTAATAACAAATTCTACGAAAAATTCTCTCCTAGTTAGATCCAAGTAGAATACATATATGCCTCGCTAACCTTCTTTGTGAATGCTTTATGGATTTTTCTCTTACATACTTTGAGATCAAGGATATGAACATCATATGGTAAAAGAATGTCATTTAAATGAAAAGTAAGATAAGACTTGAAACTAGTGGATACTAACGATGTCGATGGTTGGGCTTGGAATTTTGAAGCATAAGAAAAACAACACCTTTACTTACTAAGCCTATATTTAATGACATAATGAAGTTGATGTAGGAACGAAACAATGTGACATAATTAGATAGGTATAAGAGGTAAACCCCGAGCACTATCTCTTAGATTTATGAAGTTAGTGACCATTTTAATACAAAACGATTATGTTCATCAAAATCCAATTTATAAAATCGCACACTGGTGTAATAAACTTGATAGTACAATGTTATGGAAATAGGTGATTTTAAATCGAATATCTCAAACTCGAAAATAAGAGAATTATTTATCCAAAAGAACCCTAGAACAACACAACCCAAAACCTATAACATACCCCCTACTATCCCTAGCCCCTACCCTTGCCCCTACTAAGGGTAGAAGGAGGCAGTTACTCTGAGGACTCGACCTCCACAGTCTAGTTATAGAAACAATGTCTAAATTTATTTATTTATTTTTATTTTCTTTATTTATTTATTTTTTCAACTTCGTCATAACATAAAATTGATAACATTGTTGTGTTTGTCTCGTTAATACCTTTCCATTGATAGAAATTTTGACGTGATTTGACCCCTGGATCAAGAGATATGGCCGATCAAAGTTTGGCCTGCTGGGTCTTGCCAGATCATCTGACCTGCCACGTAGCGCCCATTTGGCTACCCTAGTCAACCACATGGCAGCACTACTCCAACTATCAACCGTTCATACCATGTCATGTATGCAGGTGAATTCCCCTTGGTAGTGAAAAATGCACACGAGGATTCACCGGTATATTTATAAAGATACACGAGCCCCTCTATGGCCACATCACCTTGGGGTTAAAATCCTGGCAGAATTTTTCTTACCTCCCACAAAAATGGATGGGCTATAAGCGTTGAGGTTATGTGAACCCTCTATAGACCCATCCTCCACGTGTTGTCTTGTCTTTTGTTACAATGGCGTTCTCGGGCTCTATCTTGACACACCATCCCAATCTATTCCCTTATGATGTGTTCAAAACCATTGAGGTTACGTGGAAGATCCACTTTTTCATATCACCGTGTCATGTTTGTTGTGTGTGTCTCAGCCAGTCGCATGGGGTTAGGATCCCTTACAACTATGCATGTGGGCCCCACCATTTCCACCTCACCCCGGGAATAAATCCTAGTAGGATTGCACCCATCTTCACAAGAAATTATCGAGCCAAGGCATTGGGACGACGTCAATAACTTTTATCATCAGGGTTATGTCACACCCTCCATATGGATGCCTTTCAAGGATGCCACATGTCACTTGTTTCTAGGCCACTTGGCCCCACAAAAATCCCAATTTCATGTGACACGTGTTTTCCTTCTAAGTCACCACGCCACCCAGAGGCCATGTCGCCTGCCATGCTGGCTTTGGGTCCCACCTATTTCTCCATTGTATGGTTAAAAAAAAAAAAAATCGCGTTATAAATAAATTTGTGTCCTCTGCCTTGATTTCATCGAATACACTAACCATCAACCCCACTATGCCACATTGTCCTAAAAATAAAATCCCAGGAGTTTCCAGCCTGCCTCTCTTCAAAATTTTCGGGGAAATTTCTTCAAGGTCCATCCAATGACTAGGAAAACACTTACCAAACCAATGATGACGATTCAATGGAAAGTTTCCCTACCAACGGGCCCACCATGCCACATCACCCTGGCAATTAAATCCTAACGGGGTTGAACATGCCTCCACTTGAAACTTCCAGGGTAATTCCTCTGAGAATATGTGGATGACGTCGATGCTCCTGCGACATCCAATGGATCAGATGTCTCCTGCCTGTGCGCCCTAGGTCATGGCTCTTAGTTGTATGATTAACAAGGAGTCTACTTCTTCTCTCTTTTAGCCAACGAAGTTCAACCCCCACTGCATATGCAAATGTGTTATGGATTTTTCTCCACCTTCAACATTCGGTCACGATGCTCTAGCACATGGGCCTCTTACAACTCAAAGGTCAGACCCTTAATGCATTCAAGCCCAGCTCTCGCTAAGTCCCAAACGATCATATATACATATATATATATACATGGCCTATATCATATCTCCTAATTCACAGCCACAATGCCAATCCCTCTTGAGCTTATAATATACATATTTAAACACTTACATATGTAGATATAGATACAGGGAAGCCATGACGCTTAGTTGTTTGGGCTACTCCATTTTGCGACTATATATATATATATATATATCATTGGAAAATATTTGTTATCCTTCCTTAGCTTAATAACATCTCAGCCATGAAGCAATCAAATAGGATTAGAAATCCCCATCTACACTTAAATCAATGCATTTAGTGCAAGCGGCGATCCAAGATGAACCTTAACCTTATGGTTGTCTTTGTTTGGACTCAATCTAGTCTCTTAAACTGAGCTCATTTAATTGTCAACCAGGATTTGTAAACTGCTGAAGTGAAGTGTACTGTATGTACCTAGGTGCTTGTTTCCTAATGCGTTGTATGTAGTGTTTTGTGATGCTTTTGGTCTTTTGTGATGATTTATGATGTTTTTGGTCTTTTGTGATGATTTATGATGTTTTTGGTCTTTTGGTGGTTTTTATGTTTACAAGGGAAAATGCCTAGAAAGCTAATGGAAAGGAGCTGGTGATTAAAAACAGAGTTAAGCCTGATTGATGGATAATAAATGACAAATGCAATTGGAAACACTGAAGCAAGATCAAATCTAAACTATGACTAAGTAAAAGCAAAGCTTGATAATGACTTTTAAGCAAATGATTCAAAACACAAACTAAACTTGAGAAATGATCACTAGGTATGCAAATCCTCTAACTAATCAGTTAAACAGCTAACTTACAATGATGCAACATTTTTGTCCTTGATTAGAGATTTGAAACATATTTAGAGGAAAACATTGTTATCATCATAAGATTTTCTATTATAGAACTAGTTCCTATCTCTATTCTGCAATTCAATTGAATGTCTCAAAACCTTTACTCAAAAGTTATTGATTTCTTTTCAAAGTAGTCTTTTGAGGGAGAGCTCTGTTTATGAAATGATAAGGAAATTGCAGAGATACTTCAGGCCTTATAGTGATGTTGTCTTCTGTTCGTATGGTTATGGATCAATTGTAGATTTTAGAACAAGAAGATGTTTGTAAATAGTGAAGGCTGTCTTGTTAATCTTAACAACTGAAGTAATCTATTGTGCAGTGGATGACAATCTGAATGTGAAGTGCAAGTGCAACGAGTTAATCTAAGAATGAACTTAAGATGCCACTAATCTAGAACAATGTTGAACTACAAGTCATCATCAAACTTCAAAACAAAGTAACTGAACATGAGTTAAGTGCAATTAAACTCTGGAGTATCCTAACTATGCTATCATGCATTATTCTATGAAATTACACAATCTGTTTGTCCATCATTAGTGATATTTTGGAAGAGTTCCTTCTTTTGAAAGAGGTCTTAGAACAATTCTGACTGTGTAATTGAATGCAAATGCAAGCAAAAAGACTGAAAGCAATGAAAAACTAAGATATCATATCCATATCCTACTCGTCATTATGATGTTTTGGGCAAGCGTTTAAGAGCAAGAACAGAGATGATACTTAGTGCAAACACACAACTAAATCAGTCATTATCACGGTCATGTCTTGAACTTCTTAAGGATTTCTTGGAAGAGTTTCTTCTTGTGGAAGAGTGATTAGAAAAAGTGTAACTGTGATAGTGAACAACAAAAATTACAACTAAATCTTACAGTACTATAGCCATTTTCCATTCATCATTATAATCTTTTGGAAGAATTTCTTCTTGTGGAAGAGTTAGAATGAATATAACTACAGTAGCTAATTAAAAACAACTATGAATTCAACTCCTAATCCTACAATACTATAGTCATTTCCCCATTCATCATTATAGTCTTTTGGAAGAGCGTCTTCTTGTGGAAGAGTTAGAATGAGTACGACTACAGTAGCTAATTAAAACAACTATTAATTCAAATTCAAAACATAAAGGCAGCTAGAAGACTTATCTAATTTACGCAAAATAAATCCGTGCAAGAGGTAGGGGCCCTCTACCACCTGACGGAATTCAACTCCAAATTAAATCAACGCCTTCACAACAACACTGTCTGCTTCATTAAAGATGAAAGAACTTGAAAATAACACTCTGCATCTTCAGAAATGTAGCACAGAGTCTAAACAAAATCTAGCATAAAATCTAACATAAAATCTAACATAAAATCTCGGTTTTCCAAGTGTTTATAAAGCAAATGCTCATAACCAGACTTGCAACAATTCAGGAACACTGTCTTTCCTTATCGGAATCTCATTAGGACTCTTGAAGTGGTTGCGTGGAGAGGAAAAAGACATCTGGACTGAGACAGTCCTAATAGAAGTCTGCTTTCCTAAATGTGTTCCCACGTTCCAAAACCGTACACAGAATTTGTTTCTTCCTCCATGATGAGCAACGAACCATGTAGACATGACGTGGATTATGCCCATATGCGGTTTTTCTTGAGAGGCCACCTGGAACATACTCAAACGTGAAGGCAGCTGCAGAATCGCCGGTTAGCTACGGAATGTCTGCATTCTGCAGCTAATTCCGGTCAAAATGCTTTACAATGGAAAAAATCACAAAACTTAGCAAGTCAGTCATGTAAATCATTCTAGAAGTAATTTTAACTATATTCATTGATCAATTGGGTCTAGGATGGCAATGGACAAAGGAAAATGAGGTAAAATAGAATGAAAGAAAGCACAATTTTGAGGCTCAATAGTCTTCTCCCTTCCCTTTTCCACTGTCAAGCCTCGACTTGGCCCTACGGAGCATGGAGTCTAGAGGTCATGCATGGCCTCGTTTCATCTCACGCCGGTTCCAGCACTTGAGGACGTGAGCTGTAGGCAAACAGTAAATGTCGAGCAGAGTTGTGCACATGCTGACGCAAGCATGGGGAAGAGCCCTCCCGCCGACGACTACCTCCCTCTATCATCGTCAAGCCACTGCTTGGCCTTGTAGAACACAAAGTCCAGGGGTCAAGCTTGGCTGCGATCCATCTCCATCTGGCTCCAACACACATGGACACGTGAATTAGTGAGAAGGAAAAGGTGAAAACAACAACGACTATGCTCCCAGCAAGCTGCGAACATGTTGTTGCAGGTATGGGGCGGCTTTTCCCCACCTACAGACCTATGGCAGCCATGCAGATAGGAAGGGGAAGGCCTCTGGCTCCGAGGGACTCATTAAAGAAGCCAGGACCCTTCATGCGATAAATGAGAGCGCTCCAGTCAATGGGGAACCTCTGGAAGGATCAATGAAGAATAAAGAGTGGGAAATGCGGAGAGGCTATGTAGATCTTCCCTTGGATGCATAAAATTTTGAGCCCTCACTCCATATCGTACCCGAGTCCAAGAGCCAACATAGTTCTCATGCTTTCCAAATTCATATTTCCATGCTCCATGGTAAAACCATGCTCTGATGGGCTCGACCCATAGATCTGGTGCAGAGCCTGGCGCTAGACCTCGAACAAAAGCAGGGGATCCCTCCCGCCCTATAGAGATTTTTGTACAGGGGTAAGCAGCTCAAAAACTCCCTTCCTCTCTCTTTTTATAATATAGAGAAAAATGCTTCTCTGGTTTTAATCCTTCGTCTGTGCGGCGGGGCTCTTGGGCAACCATCCTCTTCACAAACATTCTCTTACAAGGATGTTGTCCATGCGCAGCACCCGAAGAAAGCTGCCCAAACCCCTGAAGCTCCCAAGCCATTCATTGTGGATAAGTCGGCGGTCATTCCAATTATTGATTTCGTTCATCCAACTCTTGATAACCAGAATTAACTAATGGAAGAAAAGGCCATCATTTTCCGATTCAATGGGTTATGGCCTTGCACAACAGATCTATATCAATGGATCCACTCCACTTGGATCAATAACAATAAGGTATTCTTATGCTCAAAGGGTTTTTTCATCGTTCTGTTCACATTCAGTGAGGATTATCAAAAAATCCTAACAGAGGGACCCTGGTTTTGGGGAAAAGCAAGGATTTTCCTCACACCATGGTTCCCAGACTTCAACCCCTCCACGACCGTCATCATCAAGCTGCCTATCTGGGTCTGGCTCCCTAACTTGTCTGCTCATATCTGGCACTTCTCTGTCTTTCATGGAATTGGAAACACCCTCGGATGCTTCCTGGGCACGGACACCTCTAGAGGGGAAGCAGGCTTATACACCTACGACATAATTTGTGTTGAAATAGACATCAGCAAAGGCTTGGCCGATAAAATCATTCTCAGGGTGGGAGACTTCCATTGGAATCAAACCCTTGACTATGAGAACACAACTTTCATATGCCGACATTGTCATCAAACGGGGCACCTCCAAAACTCTTGCCCCTCCTTCCTTGCTAAAAATGAGAAGAGCAGTCGAAAATCAAAATCCAAAAGCTGGAAACCTTATGCACCACCTCCCATGGATGACATCTACTCCTCTAGCCCGGACAAGGAAGAAATCAAGGCAGATGAGGAGGAGGCAAAGCAAGTGAAGGACATGACCTCAGCAGACATTGGTGCACCCAACGACCCATCTAGCGCTCAGAAGCGATCTCATGAAACCTCCTCCACATACTCAGACAAGGAGCCATATCCTTCAGTTACCAACAACCTTCAAGTGGTTCCGACACACCCGCCCCTGGTTGGTTGGGTCAGAGTATCAAAAAAGAAGGGAAAGAAATGTCGTGCTGACGACTCCACCCATGCTGGGTAGACTCCTAGTTTTTGTCTTTTAGCCCCCATGTTCACCTTCTGGGGCCTTTTTGCTTCTTTCTTGGCTATTCATGGGACCAAGGTTGATAGTTCATCATTTTCGGTTACCTGGATCTCTAACCTCTCTTGTTTGTAATCTCATTGTACCATACGCTTTTCGCTCTTCTAATAGAATTAGTCTAATTTACCCAACAAAAAAAAAATCTCAGCCATGCCTGTCCATAACTATGCAGTGATTTATACATATATGTAAGTAGCCAATGTTCCTTAGCATAATAATTAAGAACAAAGGCTTATCCCTCTTGAGTTGTATTTATGTTCATAAACACAAAGGCCTGATTTTCAAAACATTTCAATGCAATAATTTAGTTAACGACATAGATTCACCCATCTCTTTTACACTTAGGCAATTAGATTGATTTCAAGCTCATATTATCACAAATATTCACATGTATGTCGTATTCAAGTAATTAAGACATATTCAAACTCAAGAGTTAAACATAGGAATTAAACGATTCCTCAAAAATTGCACACGAGCCAACATTCTACATTCATATGAGAGATTAACATTAATTAACATTAAAATTGACATTTTAATAACACATCAAACATGCACATAATAATATTTAGGAGTGGAGGAATTTATGTGGGTATTTATCTAATAAAGGAGGCTTGGTAACAAAGATTGGGACTTTAACTCTCCACCTAACCTTAGACAAACTATAACCACATTTACTTGTATTTGTCACCCTTGAGCCAAATTATAGAGCTTAAGGATGAGTGCTTGAGGGATTAAACCAATGCTGCTAGCTGAGATAGGGACTCCAGAGGAATATCCACCTCCACCCAACAGTTACTTCATACAATCAATTTCTTATAGGGAATCCAAAGGTCCACCACCTCCACCCCTCAACTACTTCAAGAAGAATTGCACCTCTACCATTATAGGCTAAAACAAAGAATTCAGAGGCTCACCTCCACCCTTAATCAACAAGGAAATCCAAAGGCTTATACCTCCACCCTCAAATAAATATTTGAACTAGGGTGTCTCAAGGATACACTTCCTTCACCCACCAACTATTCAACAACTTCACACAAGGCAGGGAAAACTTCCTTTTAGACAGAGGAACTTATAATACAACATCCCAACATCTTTTAGGATTTAGACACGGAGAAATTCATATGTGGAGAGAGAGATATAGTTGATGATAAGGATGTTTTATCAACTATGTTACCTCTAAAGGAACAAGAGTGCACTCTCCAACAAATTCTTAGTGGAACTTCCACCTATGTTCTCATCCCAAACCCATGGAACTACCAGCAGGTGTTATTGGCCACTAACCCTTGGTGCCTCCACCTCTCAAAAGTTATCAACCAGCATAGTATCCAGTGGATTTATCAACCATGTAAGGCACAATCACTAATCAATGATTATCGACCAACAATCCTTTTGGGTTTCTTAGTTGGACTATCATTTGAGCTTATCTCTCAATAAATTCTCTTAGTCCTCCTATCTTTTTATGCCTTATCAATGATAAAACTTGATCACCAGGAGCATATCACCCTCTTCTTAGCAATACAAATTTCTCATTAGAAGCCTCCCAACCTCCTCTCGAAAATCAACCTAATCATCAGGAGCCTCCTGGCCTCCTATGAGAATTACAACTTGCTCATCAGGAGCCTCTCGGCCTCCTATTTTTCTCGTTCCCTTCTCTGCCTGTTCACATGAATCTTGAATGATCTGTTATTTCCAACATGAGCCTCCCCAACCTCCTCCCCCTTTCTTCAATATGAGCCTCTCAGCCTCCTCTACTCATGTCAACAAGAGCCTCTCAACCTTCTCTTCTTTTATGTTATTTCTCTATGTGCATAGGGTCTCCATCCTTATCACGTGAGAATGTGTTTTTAGAATGCTCCCCTATCCACTCGACCACGGTGGTTTTGTCCATTCTCAGTGGTCTACGTCAGCCATCCACCTCGACAACACATGCAATACTGCTCATTTAATTCTTATCCTTTCTTTGCTTCTAATTGTTGCCCAAAGAGAACATGGACATGTCCTTTTTTTGTCGCTGAGATAATACATAGTCAACCTACTAAAACCACTCAACCATCCCATCGCTAATATTAAAAACAACCAACATGCTCAAGTAATCTCCCTCCTAAAATAATGAAATTTGTGTCCCTCTTAGCCATTTTTAATTATAGTTACATAATTACAAGGAAAATGTTTTACAATGGGAATTAACCCATAGGGAATGTCACAAAACCTTTATCAATTCAAGTTTAAAATGTAAACGTCATTTACATTTATTTTTTTCCAGGAAGAAAAAACGATGGTATGTATATTGCACCAGTACAAATGTCCAAATAAACGTTACAGTCCATGAGCCATGATTGTCTGAACAAAAACCCTCATACATAAACTTTTGCAAAAAAAAAATTGACCAAAACTTAATGATCTTGACACTGTCTATTGGAAAGATCTAATGAAAAGGATCTGTCTTAAAAATACCCAGATACCAGGTGTTCCTGAGAAATTAGCTGAGACTGGAGCTTGAAATAGATATGTAATGGATATGTAAAAGTGTACCTATTAACAAAAGGTCGTAATCTGAAATGGCAGCACGGAGGAAATCCAAAGAGGGACCAAAATTAACGACCCATTACAATTCCCACAAGTAACCAAAAAAGGAAATTAATAGAACTGAACTATACCAGCAGCTCCTTCGCCATCCTCGTTCAGTAACTTGTAATGCATATGACCAAAAACCCCTTTTAACCCTTGTTTTGAAAGCCTGTCCGCCTGTATATTCTTCTCACGGAATATATGATTAAATAAAACAGAGTTGAAATAGTTCTTTAAAACATCTATGCGCTCCAGCCAAGTCCCCAAGTGTCCTGGTGAGAGCTTAGATTTGCCATTAAGATAATCAATGAGAACTTTGGAATCCCCAAACACTTAGATATCCTCAATGCATAGATGTGACACAAACCATAACAACCCCCATAATGCCAGTATCTCAACTCACATATTAGAACCAATACCTCCATACCAATGGATCTTGTAATGATAGTATGGTGAAAGCATCAGCCAGGCACCACAGCCACACTGTGATTGCTGTGAGGCGTCGTCGAAAAAACTCGCGGGGTAATTAATTTCAAACAGTCTCATTCTCCTTGATAGGTCAGCCAGAGGATCCTTCTCTCTTTTAAGAAATGTCCAGTGTAGTAAAATTTTTTGGGCAATCTATAAAAGAACACACCTTATATCCTCAAAAATCCATCGTTTACATATTAGTCAAAAGAACCATATACAAATGTACACAATTTTAAAGTTATGCTTTAAGAAATTGCACCACACATTAGTAACTCATTTCCATTTTTTTTTACTATTTATTAAAATTGAAAAATAAATATTTTGTTCGAAAAACAAATGGATTTCATTTATTAACTTAGTCATGACCTTATAAATTAGATCATTATTATTGTACCTTGTTAAAGTAAAAAATGAATAAAACACTAATTAAAATAATGTCGTGAATACAATTTTTCACGGTGGATAAAAATATCATTAGTATCAGAACAATCCAAGAACCTTCGAAAGTTAGATAACAATAGTACCCAAGCTGGAATAATGTCGTTTTTGGGTAGACTCAATTCTATTCATTTGTTGGATTTTATTCATCTAAATGGAATAGATTTCTTCATTTTGGATTTTGTTATCATAGTCGACAAAATATAACTTAATGTTAGAGGACTTATATTTATGAGGAGCACATGCTTCTTTATAAAGTCACGGCACCTTGGCTTTAACTCACTTGTAATATCTCTCTCAATGATTTTGTTGTAGGTTAGGTTGTTTAACTTTATATTGAAATATAAAGGTTCTTGAACTCTATAACCCAATAGTAATGTTTTGGATAAGTTTATCATCCTAGCTTTAGGAACTAGTAGCGACTTGTTCATTACCTACATTTATATAACTATTTATATTGTTTAAGTAAAATCCTTCTCAATCAAATTGTGTTGTATGACAAAAACTAAAGTTAGACACAACTTTTGGACTACACGCACTTAATCTTTAAATGCATACTCTTTTTTTATTATAAACATGTGTTGGGATTTCATGTTCGAAGACAAAGTCTCCATAATTTTCAAAAAGAAAAACAATAAACCATTTTTGCTGAAAAATATTGAAGATGGATTTTCATTGAATGGAATCAAGCGAGACCTTGGAAAAACCTACATGTACATATTTGACGATTGACACTTTTCTATCGATAGGAAGGTGTGGCAAAAACAATGATACGACATTGATAGACGAATGACTCCAGAGATAACTTCAATATTGTTGGGTATGTGTTATATAGTTGGGTGGACCCAAGGATGGTGGGCGGACCTAGCCAAGGTTTCACGCATGGTTTTGGGCATGATGGTTTTTGCCCATGGTATTTTGTAGATCCAGTCAAGGGAACTACAATTATGTTCTAATCTAGGGTTAATGGACCGGGGTTTATGGATGCTTCAACATGAATATAATGTATTGTAACATTGAAAATAATACAATGAAAAATCAATTTGGTTTTCCTGGTATGGGTTCCATGAGAAAATCCATGTGTATTTTTTTATGTTCTCGCCATTGTTTATTTTTCTATTTTAACCATTCGTTTGTATGTAATTTTTGTACAAGGTTAAAACCTACATTTGGTATTAGAGTTGTTTCAGCTTCAAGGGGACGCCTTTGCTATTGATGGGTTTTTCTCAAGCCTGCAGTAGACCCTGCGACATTGGGAGATTTGCAAGATCAATTATTGTGGTGAAAGAAGATGCCAAACAGTGGAAAGATCAAGATCGATAAATTCAATGAACAAAGTGTTAAGTTGTGGAAACTCAATATGGAGGATCTGTTGGTAGACAAAGATCAATGGATTGTTGTAGATACAAGTATGACACCAACAAGAATGTGAGCAAAAGATCGGGAAAAGTTAGATCAGAAGGCAAAGAGCACAATACAATTGTGTCTCTCAGATTCAGTATTGTTGAATGTATCTGGGGAAGCTATGACAAAAGGCTTTATGGGACAAGTTAGGATCTTTGTATCAATCTAAGACTTTGGTGAATAAACTGTTCCTACGGACAAAGTTGTATAACATGAGGATGAAGGATGGAGACTTGGTGACAGAGCATATGAATGCCTTTAATATTGTGGTAAGTCAGTTGTCATCTATTGATATTAAAATTTCAGACGAAGATAAGTACATCATTTTGTTGTGTTCTCTGCCATACTCATGGGATAGTTTGGTTGTTGTTAGAGGTAGCGAGACAACTACCTTGAACTTTGATGAAATATTCTCATCCTTGTTGTTTAGGGAGATGAGATGAAAAAATATGGAGAGGAAAAAGGGAGATGCCTTGTTTGTATGAGGACGGTCCCAAATCATAAGTTGAAATAAGTCCTCAAGTGGGATATCTAAATCTAGAGGGAGATCTAAATATTCAGGAAAAACTGTAAAGGTATGCTGAAAATGTGGAAAAGAAGGGCACTACAAAAAGGGTTGTAAATCTAAAACTCATGAGAAAGGAGAAGGATATGATGATGCTCCTTCTATAGAGGCGAAAACTACCTCAGATGAAGGTGGTCAATGTGTACTTGGATTCTTCTTCAAATACACATGTAGATCATGACTCATGGTTGATAGAAACGTGTACATCCTTTCACTTCAATCCCCATAGGGAGTGGTTCTACGAGTACGAGAAATATGATGGTGGCAATGTCTTTCTAGGGGATGACAGGAAGGCCATAACCATAGGATGCAGAAAAGCCAAGCTGAAGTTGCAAGGTGGAAGGATTACGACACTTCTTGGTGTTGTGCAAATTCTTGCATTGGCCAAAAATCTATTTTTTGTAAGCAAGATGGATGATGCAAGTGTAAAAAAAGTGTTTGAGAAAGATAACTGCTGCAAGATGGTTCGAGTAGCACTGGTATAAATGTAGGGAGTTTGGATTGGAACTTTGTACAAGCTTTAGGGTAGTACTTTTATTGACGGGTGCAATAAATATGTGGTTCTTGAAAGTGGAGCATAAAATCTAGTGGTCTCTGCATAAAGATTATGCTATGACATCAAAGACTTGGACATATTGGAGAGAAGGGCCTTCGAATACTACATGGTAATGGTATGGTAGAAGGTATGTCTAATTGCTCTCTAGATTTCAATTTTTGTGAACATTGTGTATATGGGAAGTAAAATCGGGTGAGTTTCCCCTCTGATGCTAAGAGGGCGAAAGGGATATTGGAGCTTGTGCACAATGATGTGTTTGGAACTGTGTTAGTTCCATCATTGGGTAAATCTGAGTACTGTGTCTTATTTATAGATGAATTCTCGAGGAATACATGGATATATTTCCTTAGGAGGAAATATGAAGTCTTTTACAGGTTTAAATAATTTAAGGCTCTGGTGGAAAATTAGACAAAGAAGAAGATCAAGGCATTGAGGAAAAATAATGGTGGAGAACGTTGGTGTCGTATGTTATAATAATCAAAATTAAATTTGGTCTTTTCATCATATTGGTCAGTTTATAAACTTTGGCTATGATATCTTAGAGCTCAAGTTGTTAGTGTTTGTGAAGAATGTGAGATTATACCATTGAGGTAATTATGTTAGAATCGTGTGAGTAATAATGTAAAAACAAACATCGATTCACTAAAATATTAGCTTAAGTGGGTCTAGGGTTAATGTGTCAATAAAATTATGAGCGAGGTCTGGGTCTCATTTTCTCATCATTTGGACACATTAGTGGTTCTAATTATGTCAGTTTTGTTGTCAAATCAACTTGTATTGTGACATCACAGTTCTGTACGACGATTATGGGACACGATGCACATCCTCCTTTGATGCGCTTGCATGATTCAAGTTTCAAATCGCAATGATGATCCTTGAAGGTGTTTTAAATCATCTGGAGAGTTTAATAACTTGTTTTAACATCCAAGAAACTGATGATCTTCTCTTTGTTCGACCGAAAACGTTCAGGACATCAATTGGAGTTGGTTGTGCTAAGTATGTAGGGGAGTTGTTGCACTCAGGGACAATCATTGCGCTTCTGCAAGTTAAGAGTTTATTGTCACCTTTTGGTTTCAAATTCTCATTTTTCTGAATGGTTCATCTCATATGTTATTTAGTTCACCTTTATCTGTCGAAGAACGTAGCTAGATACCTCACCAACCTTGAATTCTTAGTTCGCTGCGCTTTCCGCAAACATATTTTCACCATATCTCTTAAATCCTGTACCCATTTTCCATGAAATTTTTACAGGAGATGCACGAGGATGAGATGAATAAAATTACTTAATTTTAGGTCAAAATGCTTCACGATTTTCGAGAAATGAGCCACCGTCATCTACAACCATTTTTGGATTTTCTCGAAATTCACAAGTCAGATTTAGCTCAATCTTTTTTTGGAGAAGAATTATATTGATATTAACCTTACGTAAGAAAAAATTCAACTCAATCCAGTTCACTGTTTGGGAGATATTCAAAAAATACCAGTTGTTGCGCTCAGGCGCTACGCTTCTGTTGTAGATGATGATTTTGATGGGTGGAAGTATACAGTTGAGACAAGTGTTTTCCAGTGGGTGTCTGCTGATGTAGGAGCTTTTTTCTACTTGTTTCGCACATCAATAAGTATAGGGTATGATCGAAAGCTTGCAAACCATCAACTCGTTATGCTTTATGCTGAAGAAGGGAGTAGCGCAACAAATGCGCTGCACTTCCACGCAATCAACACTTTAACCATGAATTTTGTATCTGAACTTTATGTAATTAAATCTTATAGTCATGGTAAATGTCGTGAGGTGTTTGGGAGGTTTAAAACTCATTTTTATGAATGTATTCAATGTAATTTGTTTAAGAAATTCTTAGTCAAAACAATTTCCTAGTTTGTAGAAAGTAGTTATGTATTCGTTGCTGAAGGTAGAAACTGAATATTTTTGGTGAATTTGGTTCCTAAAGGAGGGAACTATTGTTTTTTATCTATATATGATGTATTTTTTTTTAAGCAAAGGGTTAGTCAGGGTCAGAGAAAGAAATCATTGTGCATTGTACTTTTCATTTAAAATTTTTTAGTGAATGATGAAGGTCGAGGTTTGTTTTCTCAGGGATTCATGTGTCAACTCCTGATGGTGGTGTGTTCTCCTGTGTTGTAAGTTTCTATCTTGTTACAATCATGCTTGAATGTTAGGTCTTCATGTTTAATTAAGCATAATTTGTTTTAGAGTTCACTTTTTAAGTGTTGTGTCATGGCTTAATGAACATTTTAGTGTTTTTCTTCCATTGATATACCTAGAATTCATCCTCAGCTAGATGCTTTAGATGTTTTCAATCCCACTATTCCTCTGCTCACCCCTCTACAACGAACTTTGATTAAAAAAATCAGAAGTATTACCTACCTTGACCCTGTTTGAAGATTCCTCATTTTTTCATCCTCTCACTGAAAAGTCATTAGTTTAGTATGACTCCATGCCTAATGGATCTTTCCTCTCCCCCACCATCAAATTGTTAAATCTTATTCCCCTTTGATCTTAACACCTAGCCTAAAAAACTAAGACAACCAGTGATCTAAGTGACTAAAGATTCAAATAGAGAGAGCCCTCTCTGGAGTTGGAAGGGCTAGATCCCAACTTCAAAGTGGTTTGTGGTTACCCTTTGGTTCTCAGCATGGAGGAATTACAAGTGCTAACGAAGAGTTTTGCAAGAAGGAATTTGAAGAGTTCCATAAGAAGTGAGGTATAACAGGGCAAAAGACTGCTCTGTACACACTACAACAAAATGGAGTTGCAGAAAGAATGAACAAGACATTGATGGAAAATGCAAGAAGCATGCTCAGTGGTGCCAGGTTAAGACAAGAATTCTGTGCAGAGGCAGTGGATACTACATGGTATTTGTTTAACATATCAACTTCATCAATGTTGGAGGATAAGACTCCACACGAGGTATGGACTGGTAAGAAACCATCTCTCTCATAGCTTAGGATATTTGGTTATGATGCATATGTACATGTTCCAAAGGAGAAAAAAACCAAGTTGGATAGTAAATTTGAAAGGTGCATATTTATTAGGTATAAGGATGGTTTAAAGGGTTATAAGCTTTGGAACCCAGAAAAAATGAAGGTTGTGTACAACCGAGATGTGGTGTTTAGAGATATCAAAGATATTATTAAACATGAACTCCTACCAAACGAAAAGGAACCTGAGAAGATATATTTTAAACTAAAGGAGGAGGAATCAAACTCTACATTAGAATAAGAATCAGAAGAGGAAGAGTCGCACACTTTAATTTTGAGGAGATAAATTCGAGAGAGAAGGCAACCAAAGAGGTATTGTCTATATGTTTTTTGTTCAAATTTTGATTTATCTATTATTGATGATGATCCCAGAAATGTGAGGGAGGCAGTGGATTCAGAGGATGGAAAACTCTAGAAGGAGGCCATGGTTGAAGCAATGATATCTTTAGACAAAAGTGAGGCTTGGGATCTGGTGGATTTGTCGGCTGGAAGGAAACCCATTGGCATTAAATGGGTTTTTAAGAAGAAGATGAATGCAAAAGGCAAGGTGGAGAAATGCAAAGCTCAATTGGGAGCAAAAGGTTATTCCCAGGTGTTGGGAATTGATTTTGGTGATATTTTCTCTCATGTTGCCTAGTTAGCTTCTATTAGATTAATTTTAACTTTTATTGTTGCTTTTGATTTTGAGGTCGAGAAGATGGATGTGAAGACAACACTTCTTCATGGGGATATGGAAGAATAAATCTACATGAAGCAACCATAAGGCTTTGTTGTGAAGGGTAAGAAAGATTTGGTATGCAGGTTTAAAAAGTCTCTGCAAGGGTTAAAACATTAACCAACGATGTGGTATTAAAAAATTGATACGTATATATGGGGACTTGGCTTCACAAGGATCAAAACTGATCATTGTGTGTATTTTAAAATAATTGGTGACAGTGTTATTTATTTGGTCTTGTATGTGGATGATATGTTGTTGATTAGAAATGACAAAGAAATTGTCAGGGTTTAAGACCCAATTATCATCCAAATTGGACATGAAGAATCTTGATGTACTAGCTATATTTTGGGCATGGAAATCAAAAGAGATCAAGAAAAGAGGAAACTCTAGTTAAATTAAAGGAAGCTTATTAGGACAATATTACAAAGGTTTAATATGCATAAAAATAAATGAGTGAAGGTCCCTATTATTCTAGGTGTAAATTTATCAGTATATGAAGGCTACATGACATAGAAAAAGGAAGAGGACATGTCTCGTATTCTATATGTGGGAGGTACGATTGTTGGCACATTTGCATGCAATGGTACATACCAAACTAGACAATGCACATGTAGTGGGAGTATTGAACATGTTTATGTCGGAAACCCGGAAGGAGCATTGGACAACGGTGAAGCGGGTTTCATATATTCCATGGCACTAGTGATTATGGTTTGTGCTACAAGGAAGATAAGTTGGACAAAGTTTTGGACATACAAGGATTTATTGATGTAGGCGGGCCGGAGATTTAGATCCACGAAGAACAAGTGCGTATGTATTTTTAGCCTATTTGGAGGAGTAGTCGGTGGATGAAACGGCGGTCGTGTGAAGTGGCACTTTCGGCTTCACATAGGATGAATAAATGACAACCACTCATGCGAAAGCGAAACGGTTGGTTGCAGAGATTGTGTTCAAATATGGGGTTGGTACAGCAAGCTATAAGGATAGACTGTGATAGCCAAAGTGCAATTTTCTTGGCTAAGAACCCTGCTTATCATTCAAAGACAAAGCACATTGATGTTCAATATCACTTTGTTAGAGATATGGTTGAGGCTAAAAGGTGTTGTTGGTAAAGGTGGACACTTTGAAGAATGTTGCAAATGCATTGAAAAAGTTTGTGAGCATTAAGAAGTTTTCTTGGTGTAGAGAAACAATGAGCATTGCAACTTGGTACCAATGACTTGTGCACTCCTGCGACCCCGTATGTGGAAAAAAAACAACAAGTGGGAGAATATTGGGTATGTGTTGTATTCTTTCTACGACTAGTCCTAGGCGTTGCTACGTTGCACCAGGCACATCAAGGGGGGTGGTAGCCCCATTGCACGGGGTCTGGGGCAACACCCTCAAGTATTTTATTTATTATTATTATTAATTTTTATGCAAACCCAATAATAGTTGGGTGGACCCAAGGATGCTCGGTGAACCTATCCATGGTTTTCACATATGGTATTTTGTAGATCCAATCAAGTGTACTACGATTACGTTCTAATTTAGGGTAATGAATTGGGGTTAATGCATGCTTCAACATGTATATAGTGTATTGTAACATTGAAAGGAATATAATGAAAAATCAATCTGGTTTTCTGGGTTTAGGTTCTAGGATAAAATATCTATGTATATTTTATGTTTTCGCCATTGTTTATTTTTCAGTTTTAAGAAATCGTTTGGAGGTAATTTTTGTGCAGGGTTAAAACCTACAAATCTCAATAGTCTCATTGAATAGATATTCTCCTTGGAAAAAGAAGAAGAGACATTCATTAATTTATTTAGACAATAAAAATGCCCAACTTCCGCAATTTCATTGAATACAATAAATCAATTATTAATGATAAAGAGTTCAATATTCACAAATTACTTATTGATTGAAAAGAGAAATAAAAATTAACCACTTCTCATTTTAAATAGTTAAAAAAATCAACCCCACTTTTGTGTAAGTTAGTCAAAGATTTATATTTCCATTAAAACATAATACAACATCATTAATCTATGTCTACCACGTTGTCATTGGGGTAACTAGACCATTAACACAAACAAGTGGTTTTAGGATGTAATATTAGTCCATATATGGTAATACAACAATACAAGTTTAATAGTCGGATAAAGTCGAGAGATGAACTATAAAATTTAATCCTATAACTATCTTGAGATGCCCTATAATGGCCTTGAGAAATGCAAAAAAAAATTGATGATCTAAACATCCGACTAGAACGAGAATCAACCTGTATAGTAGTAAGAGCTCCTATACTCTCTTTAGAATTGATGAGCTCTAAGTCAACTAACTTCTTCACCATTATAGACTTTGGAGTTCAACATGTTTAACTGGAGTTGCACTTTGTTTCAAGAGCTCCTATACTCTCTTCAGAACTAATGAGCTCCAAGTCAGCTAGCTTCTCCACCATTAGAGAGACTTTGGAGTTCAACATATTTAATTGGAGTTGCACTTTGTTAACGTCAATGACGATTTCTTGTTGACTCTTGATTGTTCTATCAAAACATTTCCAATAATTATTTAAATTTTCTAATACAAATCAATAGTTTGGTGACACCTAGTTTGTTTGGTGTTGGTATTCCTTGTATCATGGATCTGTTGACCAACAAAATCCTCTACTTCTTCATTAGACATGAAGCACCTTTCCACTTGAACTTATTTATCTACTTCTTGTATTTCTTTACGAATTGAGAGAAGTCTGTTCTCTCAAAAGGTTGCAACATATTTTTTAGCATTCATTTAGGCTCTAGTGCCTAGTGGGTGCTTAGAGGATGGACACCCTCTGCGACTAAAGGAGCTAGGAGCCCTTAACATGTTTAACTAAAGGGACGAGAGGTGGGATTGTGAGACCAAAGAGACACTAGTTGAATATAGAGAGGCAAGGGGTTAATTAATGTAAGCTTCGAAAAGAGGCCACATTTGAGAGAGTAGGGACAATGAGTGACTATGGCAGGCAAGGAGAGAGAGGATCAACCACCCACCAAAAGATGAGAGGTAGGCCCATACACAGGGTATAAGATGCAAGAAGGAACGAGATGAGACAAAAAATCTCTTGCATCGAAAATAAGACATGATACTTTGGGGAAAGGAGGGAGTACAAATGATAGAAAGAAGAAGGGTCTATCACCCTCGATGCAAAGGGAATCTAGACCAAATGGGAAGGGCCTTCTAAAATCGAGATATGAGAGAGCTTAATGCCCCAACATATAAAGACCAAATAAATAAATGAGAAATAGAACAAGAGGGAGTAAAGACACCAAATTGATACAAGGGCACCTACTAGAGAGCAGTTGAAATCATGATCATTTAATATGATTCTTGAAACCATTGCCATTTCTTAAGGGTTGCCCAAAGTCACCAAATGCAATTTTTCAAAGATGATGCAGGAGGACACAACACAATCTTTGCCATGGGTGAGACTCACTATGGAGTGCATGGCATAAGGGCATGCATGTACGTAGAGGTTGGTTTCACACCTCGTGTTAGAGCCATTTACACCAAGGGACGAGAGGTCATGTACTTAGGCTTTGTGCACATGAATTGCTATGAGTGCTCACGCACCATGGGGAAAAATTAATCCATTTTCATAAAAATAAATATAATTGTAACATAAATTATACACCACAAAAATCAACCACAGATTCACATCCTCTCATTAATGCAAGTTTGACTAATAATATTATATCTTTTGTAAAATTTTCCAATTTTGATAATATATTTTTAGTTTATATTCCATTTATTAACCACTTTTCACCTCTTTAAAGTAAATGAAAAATATTAATGAGGGGTGTTTGAAAAAAAAGAAACAATAGGTTTATTGGGATTATTTATTATAGGTTATTATATAGATTAAATTGTAATTAAAAATGATTTTTACACTGAAGGTGTTCTCTTTGCTGGGTTTGGCTGGGAAACACTGTTCATCTCAACCAATCCCTGTGCTCCACATCTGCTCAAGATTCGTCCTTTTGCCCTGTCAAAAATTGACACTTGGCGGCCATCCTACTATGCTGCTGTTAGCTCATTCCCTCGCCCATGCTATTGTCCAATCGTTCGGGACGACACGCCTTCGGTGTCCTTTTGCTCTTTTTAATGATATTAAAATTAATTATTATTAAAATATATACTATTTTTTATTGAAAATGATGTCGACTATAAATATATGAATACTTATTATTATTATTATATAATTTTAAGGTCATGGTCAAGCCAAACACCTAATTGGTGTATGAGACCTCTTGTTTGTAAGACAAGGGACCAATTGCTAAGTCTATGAAATCATACCTTTTAGAAAGAAACACATGCTCTTAACCATTAAGAAATACTCCTTAAATTTTTAATTAGTTAAAATTTATTATTTTCACATGTAAGTAAAAAGATTAACAATAATGAAATCTACCTCTTTTAAATTATCAACAAATTATTTTAATTGATATGATTTTCCTTGAGTCTACATCTTATAAATTATCAACAAATCATTTCCTTAAATGACTTTAATAAGTCAATGTACATTTGCAAATCAAAATTAATAATAATAATAACTATTCAAATAATGATAGGTAAAATGTCCATCAAAACATAAAATATTTTAAAATTTATTATTTAAATAAAAAAATTAAAATATTATAGTAAACTTTACCATTTAGAAAGAAGTTACCCCTAAGAATTTAAAAACCCAAAGTATTTACAAAGCATTTCTCAATAGAGGGTAACTTTAAAGTAAAGCAAAGGCATAACAATTACCAGTAAAATTCAAATTGCCAATACTTGTAATGTACTTGAAGATGACCAAAAGGTCAAAGCATTACTACCGAACCATTATTATTTAATTTATATTTACATTTTCTGTTTTGTTTTTATGGAGATGTATAATTTTAAATCTTTCGCTTGGTTTGGAAGTCAAGTCCCACCATGGAGATTATCAATACATCAAATTTTCAGGAAGAATGTGTTTGTACAATCTTGTAAGAGAAGAAACCTTTCCCTGTC
This sequence comes from Pinus albicaulis, assembly GCA_034641835.2. Classification (NCBI taxonomy): domain Eukaryota; kingdom Viridiplantae; phylum Streptophyta; class Pinopsida; order Pinales; family Pinaceae; genus Pinus; species Pinus albicaulis. The sequence goes on from CM076582.1 coordinate 77,440,810, forward strand.
TCTATACTGTTGGGGGAGGTTACCGGATCGTTTCTGGCCGAAGCAAACGTGGTGGCGGTCATGATTCATTGATTCATCTTAGGGTCATATAAGGGGCCTCGGAAAGGTGCATTTTCGCAGCTCTCGTTAATTAACCCGACGGAGAATGATGAATTGAAGGGCTATCATCTCAAAGGCTGAGGGGATGAGTACCTGTAAATTCATAAAATGTGTGACTGTCGGGGACGGAGCTGTAGGCAAGACCTGTATGCTCATTTCGTATACGAGCAATACTTTTCCGACTGTAAGTTCGGCTCCCATAACGTTATGTCTCGATACTTCAGTATTTGCAAGGGTTTCATATTTTTCACTGACAGATGTGTTTGAACAAACGAATTAACAGAATTTTTGCGATTTTTGTTATTTTCATCTACTCTGGGAGGGGGGATTTGGTTTTTAATGTTCTACTCAGATTCCTGTTAAGTTTCCTCTGATCTGTAGGTTATCTGATTTTCGACCTCTTTCTGCTAGATTTAGGGGGAATGCACATTGCTAGATAGGTTATGGAAAATTTAGCTGACATTTGATCTGCTTATTTCCGCTTTCTAATGTGTTATGAAAATTGGGAAAATAAGTCGAAATTTAACAGTTTTGGTCTGAAGGGAGTGCTTTAAAGAAATTACAAGACGGCGTTTTACTTAATTTAATTTTTGTCTCCGTCGCGCTGCATTTGCAAGGGCTTAATTTGTTGATTTCTCCCCAGTGCCATAGAGATCTGTTTTCTTATGCTTGCTCCAGTGCTCGGTTAGTTTTCTCTGATCATTGGTTTTCGAAAAAGAAAAGTCTCCAGTTTTGTGGGTCTCTCGTATTTAGATTTAGAGATAATGTTCATTGTTAGAGAACTTATTATTATTATTATTATTTTTTTTTTTCTTTTTAAATTTAAATTTTTTAACATGAAATACCCAATGAGTAAGCCACCAAGACCGATGGATTGACCACAGATGGAGTGAAATCTCTCTGGGGCAGGTCGCTTAATTCCTTAATCTATACAGACTACAACATGCCTCCGGAAACTTGAACCTGGGTGGGTGGTGTGGCAAGCCACAATCCCAACCACTTGAGCTAAGAACCATAAGAACTATTGGCAGAGAAGTTCCGGAAAATTTAGTTAGCATTTGAGCCCAATAACGATGACAACACTCTTAATCCACTACATTTTCGTATCTTTTTTCTTGGAAATAACTCCCTAGGGAAACTCAGGGCACTAAAAACCTCCCTAGGTAAACTCAAGGACACGTCTCCCCTGTTCTGAGGGTGGTACCAAGTCAAAGAGGGTGGTGTTGACTAGTGCACCTGGCGGCCCCATGGGGATTTAACCAGGGACCTGCACAGCCTTCTGGATTATCAGCAACGTCCTAGCAACATTGGCATCGACCATTTGAGCTAGTCCCTCGGGACTTATTGTATCCTGGTAACAGGGAAAGATTAAATTTAATGGTTTTTGGTTGGCAGAAAGGGTTTTAACTTCTCAGGAAACTTTTGGCTGGAAATGAATTTAATTGTGAAACAAAATCATATAGTAGAATTTAAATTGTAGGATTTATTAAGTCGGGGAAAAATTAGTTGGCAGTTGATTCACTTATTCCCAGTTCTTCACTGTATTATCGAATTTGGGCAAAACAAGTTAAATTAATGGTTTTTGGTCAACAGAAAGGGTTTTAAAGGCATTATCGGCCAGTGTCTGAATTTCTTGTGGCAGAGATTACTTAGAGATTACTTAATAGATCTCTTGATTTAAGCATCAGTGCTTCCAAGTTAGGGAAAATTTTGCTGGATTTCGATCCAGAGATTTTGTAGCCTTTTCACTATGTTTTGTAAACAGAGAGACAAGTACATTTAATAGTTTTTTGTTGGTGAAAGGATTTTAAAGGAGTTTCTGTTCAGTATTTTGATGAACACAGTGGCAGAAATTAGCTGACAAGTGACAAGATTTGTGCATATTTCAACATTTGGTGTAATTTGGAATTGGTCTTAATTTACTTTATTGCTGTCTGGTTGAGGCTGCAATATTAATTATATGTTTGTATGGTGGATCTCAGGACTATGTACCAACTGTTTTTGATAACTTCAGTGCAAATGTTGTGGTGGATGGCAACACGGTGAACCTTGGCCTGTGGGATACAGCAGGTACTAATGGTGGAATCGGAGTTCTTATCCAAGATTTGCTTGTTCCTTGGTAGTCCCTGTTTAAAGACATTCTGTATTTCATGTTAAACTGTAGGATGCATTTTTTTTCCTAGATGTGTTTTTTTGGGTTTTAAGTTCTTAATCAGCCATTTTCTGTGCATTGCTAGTTATTGCAAAGAGTAACCATTCTAGGAGTTTAGATTGTAGGTCTTCTCTGAAAATTTGGTGGAACAGGTCAAGAGGACTACAATAGATTAAGACCTCTGAGCTACAGGGGAGCAGATGTTTTTATTCTGGCATTTTCTCTTATTAGCAAGGCAAGCTATGAGAATATTTCCAAAAAGGTTTGTTTTATGTGGATTGTGCTTTATGCAATCTTATTATGGGTTCTTTTTGAAATAACTTCTGAGAAGACACTTTTTTTCCACCCAAACAAATATAATATCTTGAAAGTTTGATGTGAGGATGTCTTGTTTACTAAAATGGTTGTCTAACATAAGTTCCACAATGACTGTGCAGTGGCTTCCTGAGTTGAGGCATTTTGCACCTGGTGTTCCAATAGTTCTCGTTGGAACTAAACTAGGTAAACGATCCTTTCCTTTGTTACATATTTGTAATTCAAAACATTTCCAAGCTAGAAAAAAGGTTTCCAGAAGGTTTTTCCTGCTTTACTTCATGTTTGAATCCGGTTTTTCCATTCTTATAAAATGCTGTAACATTTACACCAAATGACAAGCAGCTGTGCATACATTGATATCCTATAAGTTAGACTAGTATTATATTAACTATCTGCCTTCTAAGCAAAGCCTGCCAGTATTTTATCAGAACATAATTTTTCAAGATTACATGTTGTGTCACATATCAGTTGAGTTGGGAGCATTGGATGTTTTCAACATTTATGCTCTTTTAATGTGCATCTCAGCGAGTCTTTGGCTGGTCATATGTTTGTCAACTAGAGTATGTAGATGCCATAATACCATAGATATGATATAAAATCATTAGTTTTTTACTGCTTCGCGCACAACACATATTCAACAATTTTAGCTTAGCTTACAGTCCCTTTTTGGTATTTAGAACATTTGGAGATGGCCACATCAATAAACTGGCAAAGATCCATAAGGGTTGTTGGAATGGATGCTAAAGGTTGACTAGGACCTTCTTAGTGTTTACATGTACTGTAGATTCATCAGCTATGTAGCTCAAATAATGAATTTTCTTCATGGCAAAGGAGCATTTATCTGGGTTGGCATACAACTTGTGTTGGAGTAGAGTTTGCAGGATCTGCTTGATGTGATCCAAGTGTTAATTCTAGGTCCAATTGAAGTTCAACGCATCATTCAGGTTCACTAAGACAAAGTTGTGGTAAACTTTTCTAGAATGAACTGTGTATGCATTGTGAAATGTCCCCATGTTTCAAGTGGACGCTCAACCCATCATTAAGGGAACCAACAGAACCTTAGTAAGAAAGAAAAAAGTATGGAAATGGATAGAATACATGAGTTTCTAAAGAATTAGTCGTTAGAGAATTAATGATAAAATTATAATAACAATAAAACAATCCAAAAAAGGGGTGAAGACTAGATCAATTTTTTTTTTTTTTTTTGGTTTTATTAAATAAATAATAATAATATTAATTTTAAGAAGAGGGAGGGTATGAAATCCAATAGTTTATTAATGGAGGATGTATGGAGTAATAATAGTTAAAATTATCCTGTGACAGTCTAGGGCTATTGAATAAAACATGTAAATAGAAGCAGAGGGAAGATGAATAAGATAATTGAATAAAATATGCATCTAAGTAAAGGGCAGCAGAGGAATGAATTAAATTACAAGTATATTATATCTTTACATAAGGTAAGGGTTTGAACCTTGAGGATTAATTAAGTAAAAAATTGGGTAGACGAGAGCGGAAAAGGCTACAAGATAAGGCTAGGAGATCTGTTTAGATTTAAAGGAGGGATTAACAAATGATAAAGAAAATGTATAAACTGAAAATCAAGATAAGACAGTTTTCAAAATGAAAGAGAACAAAACATAGTTCATAAGCTTCATGAAAGTTGTCGATGCATTATTTAGCCCAAATGTCATGACTATTCATTTGTGTGGCCCCTCTTGACATGAAGGTGGTATTCCGTACGTTTGATGGATTTGTGGGCTCTTAAGATGATATTCAAACCTGATTTACAACTTGGTAAAGAACTTATCACCTTTCAAGCTGTTAAAGGAGTATGTCTCTGTGCAGCCAAGGGTACTTGTCCTTAATGAAAAATCACGATCTTGTTGATTGCAATACGCATGTACCAGGTTCAGTTCTTTTTTGGTGAGAGAAAAATTGTACTTTAATGATTCAGTTCTTTTGTGGTGAGGCAATGTGCTTCTTTTTTAATGATTCATGAAATTGCCCTTACAATCTTGTCAATTTTCAAAACAAGGATTTAGGAATTGAGTTGTTTCTGTGTTTCACTTGATGCTTGTAATGTACCAGAGTAATATTAGCCCTTATGGTTTAACTTTGGCTAGGGTTTTTCCAAAACCAGTCAGAATAACTATGTAACAGCAATGCACATCAATTCAGCAGCAGGTATTCTTCTATTTATGCATGCATATAAAAACCTCCACCGAAATATGATTCTCCAATCAGAACACCACAATTAGGGCTGGCTGCCCAAATAAGATAAATTATATCCAGCCAATAATCCACCAGTGATGGGTAATTATCACAATTAATAATTCATTATCCAACTGTCACTAGGCTACACAGTCTAATTCCAACAGTTATATGATTCTTTAGGGCTGGTTGCCCACAAAAAATACAGTCGACCGTTTCCACTAGTATATAATGTCAAAATTCAAGAGTGCTGAAACCAAATCAAAGTGCTGCTTCAACTAGCTACAAATCAATTGTCTTACTAAGAATTCTGCTGGCTGATAAAATTACTTCCACAGGGACTCTGAGCCCCCTACTGCCTTCAACAGTCCATAACCAGCTTCTATAGTGACTTTCGTGGTCCACATGCTTGAAATAGGGCTGACTGTGCTAAACAGAAAATTCGGCCTCATGTGCCCCTGCGGCTGCCTGTGGTCTGCGGTCACGTGATTGCGGCCCTGCGGCCTGCCTGTTGCCAGAATGAAGTCTTCCACTGTGTAAGTTGCCCATTGAAATTCTTAAAGAGAGATTTGTTGCATATGGCCTTCTTAGATGGATGCAATAATCAGATAATCTTCCAAATCAAACCAGAGACGCTCCAATAGCTCTGCCGTGCCAGAACAAGGAAATATGTGTCCAGGTAGGGTGGGATCAGCGCCACCGAAACTAGACAAAGGGATTAGATAGGGTGGTATCACCTCCACCAAAGCTAATCAAAATAAAAGGGGTCTTAAACCCTCAGAGCCCCGACTCAAGAAAACAGAGATATCAACTCCAAATTGATGATCCTAAATGACTCCAACTCTCCTTTATTTACAGATTTTCTCCATGGTTTCATCTAATGTGAGGGGTTGTAAGTGCAACCCCCAAATTTGGGATTTTGCCCCAACCAACCCAAAATCTACTCAATGTTGCCCCAAACATTGGATAATTTGGGTTTTCCTCCTTTATCAAGGCTATAGCCTAGGGGGTCCCATCCACCACCTGCTACCTGTCATCATGGATGGGTCCCGTCCAACAATTCACAAACAAACTTATTCTTCGAGTACTCTACTAAGAGGTGGTCTCTCTAGCGTCTCAAGAATGTGTCTTGCTCAGCATTCTCTTCATATCCTGACTCATTAGATTGTAAGCTGTTACTTGTACTTCTACAAGATGGCCTGCAAATTACTTCCCCTTGCTTGGGTGTGACTTCCATTTGCTTGGCTGTTACAACTTGGGGACCCACATTGGTCATGCCTCTTAACATTGCTGCCATTTGGATCTTGAAATTTCGTTTCCATTGCTTGGTAGTTCATTACAAATTTTGCTAGCAAGTACAACCATTGTACTCCAAACACCACATTAGTATCTTCCAATTCTATTACTTAAAAAAATCATCATTAAGTGTATACTTACCTAATTTGACACTCGTGGAACTACCTATGTGCATGTCATATGATATCCATCAGCTGCCCTCACTTTGAAGCCTTCAAAGTCTAGTGCAGGGATGCCTCTCCTTACCACCACGACTGCATCAATGAAGTTGTACATTGCCCCACTGTCAATCAATGTTATGATTCATTGCCCTCGTATAGCACTCTTGATTTTGAAGGTGTGATATTTAGGGACTCCTAAGGGAGTGGCGATAGTACCTCCTCCGATTCTTAGATGTGGCTTCTTAGCGTCTTTTAGGGATGGTGCATTCTTCAAAAATGCTAGGTTCCTTGCTTGGTGTTTGTGTTGTATCACTCACTGTCATTACCAGATAGTACTTCAATGTAGTGAATCCTTCCATTTCCCAAACATTGGTGACTAGGGTCTCATGGCTCCATGCAAGTGAAATAGAGCTTCTTTCGTTTAAGCTTGTTTCGAGCTTCTTCATCTAGGGCCTAGATCTTATCCTCAAAGGCCTACATCTAGCTCTTCTCTCACTTGATCCCTCGATCCATCCTGCAAAAATGATAATAAAAACACCAAAACCCCAAATATATGCAAAATAGATCTAAAACCCCAACCCAAGCTAGAAAAATAATTTACAATTAAAATTACAAAATTATTTTACAAATTATACATGGGTTTTAAATAGAATTTGAGAAAATATTTTTATAATATTTTTTCGTCGAAAGAATGGCTAAAATGCTTTAGAAAAATTATTTCTCACTATAGCCCTAGCGAAGATTTAATCCATCATATATAAACTAGGAATCCAAGCAAAATGATCATTGCCCACAATTTGTGAACTTGGAGACCAAGGATTGAGTACCTACAAACTCTATGTATTATCTCAAAATATATCAAGTAAAGCACCACATAGGAAGCCTGTAGTCAATACATACCACAGATCAATGAACAAAAACACTTCGAGTTGCACCCCAAATTCTTATATTATAGTAGAAAAAATAGTATCTAGCGGGACAATAATTTACAAAATGCTTCAACAACAATTGTAGCTAGAGTTCAAGATAACCAGAGACTCAACTGACTCACTAATTTATAGATAAATCCATTAAATGGAAAAATAATGGTTAGTTTATTTGATCCTTGTCATAATAATCTTGGCCGTTGATAAACACTTCAAGATTTTTTAATTATTTTGAGCTAATTTTCTCAAAAACTTAAACGCCAAAGCCCAAGGGTCCAATTTTTCTTGAAATATACTATATTCCCTTGGTGGAAGACCTTTAAAAATTGACTCTTTTGAGACCCACGAATTTTTCCATTTGGAGAATTTATTTTCTGGCTTAGGATTTAATTTTATTTTCCCAAAAAAAATAATTAATTTACACATGAGGGGATTTAATATTTTTCCAACCCTCTAATACATAAGATTCTACATTTATAAGGCTCAAAGAGGGAATACACATTAGGTTAGACCCTCAAGCCACATAACCATCTACGACACAATATGATCTAGTAAACCAAGTGATTTGTAATAAAATAATTAAGCCAACTAGCTTAAATTATTCCCAAACCACTTTTACATCAAACTCGGCTAAAAACACTAGGACTCACCTGATAATTCGACAATAAATTTCAGCCTAGCTTTTGGGGGTTTAAGTTGGAGGGTGAAAAACTTTTTTGATTAGCCATGTTTAGAAACACAGGTAATCAGTGAGGTTATAAAACCTCCTAGGATGAAATTCATCATCAAAATTTTAGGTTTACCTAGGTTACATAGATTCAAGGTCTTACTAGGATTATTTGCATCATATATCTTGCAAAATGGGGTGACCTTGACACACAGACTGCTGATAGGTGATCCGATCCTGTTGGAAAAAATTGGCACTTCGACTTCCTTGGAACTTTGACAGTTTGAGTGCAACAAGTCCCACACAAACTCAAAGATAAAATAAAAAATAAAAGTTCAAGCACGCGGAACCATACAAGCTTTTTTGGAACTGCATGTGAGACATTGTGGAATCTTGGCGGAACCATGTGTGGAACCGTGTATGGAACCTTCACGGTTCCATAGTGATAAAAACCATGTAAAATTCAAGGAACTGCGGTTTCAAATTTTCGAGATGCAGTTTGTCATGTGCTTTGGCAATGGTTCCGTACGCTGTGCAGTTCCAACCTTTAGAGCATTGGGTGGGGGGTGTGATCTCCTACGACATGGGTCAAGACATCAGATATCCTACTCTGAACGTATGCAACTGTTATTATAAGTTACAAGGTACATGAGTGGTCAGTCACAATACTGCATGTTAAAAGCTAGAGATGGATTGTAAGATTAGTCCCATAACAAGGCTAGAAAAAATCTAATGTATTCAGTTGAAAGTCTAGGCAAAGTCTTGTATGTCAATTGTATTGCTTTATGTGCATCTTGTTATATTTTCATATAGCTTATACCTCACACACACATGTTCTCCCCAAGGTTATCTTTTGTACAAAAAGGAGCTAATTGTAAGGAGATGAAACTAGTGGTAATTCGGGTGATGGTAGGGTGAACTAGCTCCTTGCTCAATGTGTACCTTGTCATGTTCAAGACATATACATGTTTGTAAGTATTTTTGATATGGACTTTGCCTCATCCACAACCTGTGTTACGTAGTGTGTCTGTGTAGGAGTGGGAAGTGACCCAAAGTTAGGAGTTCTGACTGTGACAATATAATTATTTTTAAAAATTATGAAACTATAAAAATTATAGCTATAATTGGCAATTTGTTATGGCAAACATAATGATTTGTTAAAATTTGACCATTACCAAAGGAACAGTGAATCAACGATTCACATTTTCATTCAATTAGAAGATTCAATGCATAAACGTATGTTGCATTAATTTTCAGGATGGGGGTTTGGGGTGGTAAGGGGACGTGTACCCCCAATTTTTTCATGGGACAATGGGTTCCAATGAAAAATTTGGAGGTGTGCACACTCTAGCCACCTCGAAAATCAATGCAACATAAGTTTTCCCATAAAAAATGTCAGGATACACATTCTCTGGTTGTCTCAGAGACACATTCCCTCGACCCCATCCCCAAAACCAATGCAACAAAAGTTTATGTATTAAATTTTTGTTTTATTTTTCAAAGGAACGAGTAAGGGTTTTTTATATTAATAAAAGTTGGAGTTGGGGCCAGAACACTTACATAGATTTTCTGGTACAAAATACCTGTATTCAACAGTCCATTCAAAATGCTTGCCAGCTCTAGGGCTGCAAGTCCTTTTTGTACTAAATACATGAGGACTGTAAACTCTACAGAAGGGCCCAAGTATATAGCAAAATTTAGATAATAACATGGGAAAACATGGAAAAGAACATTAGATTCTGTTCAACAACCCAAACCATGAACATCAGAACCCCTCGAGTGATGGGTTCTCTTTCTTTCCCCAACAACACTAGTACCATCTCCTTCCATATCTCGTTGCACATTACTAGACCTGGAAACCTCCACCGCAAACACACGAGCACGAAGGGAATGAACCTCACACAAAACTTTAAGGGGTTGATCTATGTCCATGTGATGCCTTAACAGTTTTGCCTCTAGAAATAACTGAAAGTAACACCTCTACCTTTCAACCATGTCCTCTAATTTCTGAATGGATTCTAAGAGTGCTTGAGCCGCATCTAGAAGCTTATCGAGCACTAGATTGGTGTTCACATTCTCTAGAGAGGCCTAGTTTTCCGCTATCTTTAAACAAAGACCCAACACTTGCCAAATTACCTCTCTGCTAAGAATTGTTCCCGCTTTAAAAACTGGATGGAATGAAGGCACATGAATATATTGAAGAGTTGAGAGATTCAATATATAGACAAGACAAGGGCCTTCCCATGAGGCAACCTGAAACAAAATTTCCAGATCCATTGCCAAAACCTCAGCAAGACAAAAAATCGGCGTATGAGGGATATCACTGGACAACTGAATTAATTCAGTTCCACTGCTCAATAAAATGAACTCCACGACTGAGGAGATCTCCAACAGATCCCACCTAGAGCTAATTAAATAGACAAGACGACCATAACTGGAGACAAATAATTTCATGCCACTTGTATATCATGTTGAGACATCGGGAAGGAGCCTTGAGGATCTGTGGCTGGAAAAGGAAAGGCCGACAGATCTCGAGGCCCTTCCACTTCTGGAATTGGGAAATGCTGAGATAAGCCTACCACATCACAATTCAAAAATCATTTTCTCTGATTACGGATTTGTTGGAAATGTAACTAGTTTTGGTCTTCATAATTGATGTTTTACTCATTTCAATATGTATCTTATGTAACAAACAAAATAAGAAAAGAAAAAGTTATTATTTTAAAGCATGGGTTTCATGCTCTTTATTGATGGTCTTCTAGGTAAAAGCATGTTCTTCGTGCTTCTAGGGTTTTTTAGGTCATACGATTTATTGTCATGGGTCAAGAGAGTCAACATCATGTTTATATGATCCTTTTGGGCAGGATATATCTTGTAACAATAATTTATTTTGAGTCTAAAAAGCCCTAGAAGCCTCCTAGTCCAAGTTGGCCCAGAGAGGGGTATTTGACCCACACAAAAAGGTATATATAGAAGCAGTTCGACCTCATTCACTCACTAATTCGATCTGCAATCAAGGAAGTTCGATCTCAGGTGCGAAGCCGAGGAAGGAGGACAAGAAAGGCAAGGAAGAGAGCAACAATTGGAAGAGAAGAAAATTGAAGTTTTGCCCTAGTCTCCCCTCACATGTGCGAAGTTGCAGGGGCCGAGATTTCTGAAGCAGTAAAGCTGCAGGTCCGAAATTCTATAGCTGGAGGCTGAGATTTTGAATTTGAAGCAGTGCTGGAAGGGTTTGTCTCTAGTTGACTTAGTGTGACTTTGACCTAATTGGAAAGTCATCATGAAGGGCTGACTTGGTGCTGGGAGGAGGCTGTTTCATTTGAAGCAGATTCTATAAGAAGAGAAGAGATTTTATCATTTTATGGGTTTTCCCCTGGTTTGGAGCTTAATATATGTGTCCACTGTCTTTACTGGTTTGATCTAAATATTTGTTTGATGAAAATATCTAATAAAGGAACACAAGAAAATAATTAAAGTTCACAAGCAAGTTTAAGGAAGAAGGAAAATCTGAATTAATAGCTGCCACGTTGCATTTTCCAACACGATTTAATTGAGGAATTATTGCTCCTTGGATTTTCAAATATGATGAAGGAATGGGGAGAAATGAAAAGACTAAGCGCTCCCGTCCCCCGTTCCATGTTCTTCTGATAATGCCATCTGCTTGCAGAGATAAGGAGGTTTTCAGCCGGTTCTCGTTAGAAATGGAGAAAGCAAGCAAGAAACGATATGTGGTCTTGTTCTTCACTTCTGACAGCCACACATGTACTGGTGCACAAATTTCTCATTTTTTTTGCAAAGCTTCTTCTGCTAGAATCTAATTTTCTGCTGTGAACAAGGTCAAGGAAGATAGCCTCATCCGGATTAGATTGCCCTTGTATTTTTTTTCCAACAGGGATTTCTCTGCATCTGTTGCCCACTGCACTGCTAGTGTAAGATACAGTTTTCTGGATTTGGTTACTAAAGTACATTAGTCATACGCCTGTAGCTTATAGGGGTTCAGGTCAGCCATCTTCTCGCTGTTTGTACTTGATTTTCTGGCTTTGAGGACTTGCATTAGCATACAGTGCAAAATCAATCCCTCTTTCATTTACTGGGATTAGTAGTTGTGGTTTCCAAAAATATTCCTTGTAGGCTGTACATGTGGTGGTTCTGTATGGACATAGCCCTTAACCTTTTGCTATATATTCTTGTCTAGTGTCTCTCTTTCTCCTATTAGCCTAGGATCATTGGCAAGAGACAATTAGAATTGCAGGAATCTCTCACAGAATCAGTTAAAGAACAAAATGTAGATCTTCCAAGTGAGGTGATTATTAATATTGACGAATTTTCTATCCAGGAGGATGTTCTAATTATTTTCAGATGGAAGAAACATATTATTAAAAATACTTTTGAAGTTTGTTCAATTTTGGGTTTAATGAATTTGTGCATCAAACATCTTGGTTTAGTTAGAAACTAACTACTAAATTTACATGTGATCTAATAAGGTTGGAGTGAAGGGCATTATTATCATCCAGGTCTGTAATTTTGTGCTAGCTTCTCATATGGTCTGTGCTTGATCTTGCAGATCTTCGGGATGACAAACAGTTTTTTGCCGATCACCCTGGTGCTGTGCCTATAACAACTGCTCAAGTATGTAAACTGTCCATGGCATAATGGGACTATCTAAATATAATTGTAACTGGCATAATTTATATTGAATAACTTTCTGGGAAGTCTAGACTCCATATTCATCACTTCTATTATTTAGAGTATTTATGACACCATTCTCTATCCAATTTTCTTTACATTTTAATGTCACTTAATTGCTCTACTTGTGATTTTTGCACGATTTCTTCTTTTATTCCAAGCCAACAAAACTGAAGCTTTTTATTAATAGCAATTTGGGTGGCATGTCAATCTAATAAGAAGATGGTTTTATTGTCGAATCATTATATTGTAAGGACAATACACTTTGCAATATGATTAAGGTATCGACACATATAACCTAGAAGAGGAAAATGAATAAGGGGAAGCTGGAGGAGGCGAGGGAAGGGGTAAGAGGTAAAAACAGGGAGCCTAGTCATGAAATGCATTCTATGATTCTAGGTTTTTATGCTGAAAGGAAAGAGTACGAAACATTTTCCTTCTTTGGGCAAAGGATGAAAAGACATAAGAAAATTAATGAAAGCTTTAAGTTGCTGGGCGTTAAGCGAGTAGATTATTCCCTAGTAATGTTTCACATGGTGAAGATTGTGTCCTATTCTAGGCAGATATATTGAGACTACGGATTAGGTCTTTGAGGATGAGAGAGATTTGCAAATGCTATTTTGCCCTCATATTACATAAGCATAATGTTGTAACTTTTCTTGTCAAAAGAAGGTACAATATATTGAATGCTACAATGGTTGGTGGTTTGTACACATAATAGTTTATTTGTGAAGAAGGAAGTGCAGCTAGTTTTGAAGTGCTTGCACTAGGGTGTAGAATTCCTTGTCAATTGTCATACATAGCCTAGTTCAACTTAGCATAGATGAATCTCCAAAATTATCAACCACTAGATGTCTTTGCCAAACGATGGTGCTTATGTCAAATTGGGAGGCATCTCTCTCCTCTTCGAAAGGTTTTGAAATGGCAAGGAGTGCAAGTGCATGTGTTCGACAGATGGTGTCTCTAGGACACTTGAAAGCTTTATCTGCTTTTGCTCCCCATTGGAAGGTTTTGGTGTTAGCACCCAACAGTGCTAGCCATTGACTTACAAGATTACAGATCCACTGAATGAATGCATGCAAATTTTTGTAGATGTTCTATGCTTGATGCAACTTTACTTTTTATCCCCAATATCAGTCAACAATCACATAAACAAGAAAGTAAAATGTAGATAGAACATACCAGTATATTTACAGAAGACGAGCCAAAAATATATATGTGTGTTGGTGCTTTACAACGGTCAGCAGGATGCTTCAACCAGAAAAGTCTCAATATGGTCAACCAACTAGAAGTGTCACACAACCCTCTAGGACAACCAGATCAGTCAACCCAAAAGTCAACGATGTCACAGTCAACGGTCAATGCAAAATAGCAACAAAAAGTCAATGTAGCCTGGTCAAAGTCAATGGTCAACCTTGATTTCAGTGCCAAAAAATGCAGACTAAGGAAATCAGAATTTTGACCAAGTTTCGGGTTAGTTTGACCAAGTGTTGACCAAAGTCAACGTTGGTCAAATCTGCGCTGAAAAACCCTAGGTCAGAAACAAAAATATTCTTGTTGCAATTTTCCCACGTGTGGATGAAGAAGAGACTCCAATACATGATCGAACCAATCAGACGAGGAGAGAGAATGTGATGTGATGGATGAGTGAAAATGACCTCCAACGTTGACATATTTATATCCATTAGTGAGGGTGTGTGACACAACTACTGGGTCTTCAAGCCTACATTTCATTTCAGGTCGATCTGCACATATTTTGAATAAATTCAAAATAAATGTTTTGCTCATTGGATCAAGATAGATCGATCTTGCACCTCTCCGAAGGAGGAGTCCAATAAAAATATTGGCATCTTCATCTGAGCATCACAACATGGAGTTTGGACCTAGTTGTCCAAAATTAACACTCCCTCTCTACTAGGGAGAACTCCATCCACGTGTGCCATCCAAACATCGTGCATCATCTTGTTGTAAGTTGCTTTGCTGGCTTCTTTATTTCAGAACAAAAGTGGGTCAGTCACAAAGACATCATTCCCGGCTGACAGATTCAGCCCAGAGGTTCGAAACCTCTGTAGGACTCAAAAAGAGTCTCATATCAACCCGAAGTTGGTTTACCTGACCTGAAGTCAGTGGGAGGTCCAAAACCTTACTAGACTTGATCCCAGATCAAGTGGTTGGACCGTGCCATCCTAGACATAGAGAGTACGACAATCTTTGATGCGTCCATCAATATTTGCTATTGGTCTCTAGCTTTTCCCACCTCACTGGACAAATGAGAGGTACTTCCCATGAATTCGGGACTCAAATGGGTAGGATGCATACGGGGCACAGATCATGAGTGGTGAACCAACTCAATCATCATAACGCTGGGGCAAAAGCACCACAAGGTTCGACAAGCCTAGCCCCGTGAGTGCTGATAGTTCCAAGAAGCTATCCCCAAAGCCCCCAGAGCTCCCTGAGCTCATCGTCCAATTGGACCCTCAGAATAGGGTTGTTCCACGATACCAATATTCTCACGGAAGGTTAGGAACTTGACCTTCCCCAGGGGCTTTGTGAGAATATCCGCGACCTGCTCATCAGTTCTTATATGATCGAGCCTTACGGCGCCTCGCTGTACCATATCCTGGATAAAGTGGTACCTGATATCGATATGCTTGGATCGATTGTGGAACACGGGATTCTCGGACAACCGAATCCCACTCTGATTATCACAGAGTATCACGGTGGTATCTAGCACATGCTCGAACAACTCACTAAAGAGCTTTTGCAACCAAACTGCTTCACAACAGGCCATACTTGTTGCAATGTATTCGGTCTCCGCGGTGTTGAAGGCCACCAAATTTTGCTTCCTGCTCATCCATGATATTGAAGCATAACCAAGTGTGAAGCAGCATCTCGATGTGCTCTTACGATCCACCACACTGCTAGCCCAATGGCATCAGTATATCCACGGAGTGTCACGCTCCTGATAGGGTATTTCAGCCCATGGTTTATCGTGCCCCGAAGACATCTCAACATATTCCTGGCACCAACCCAATGAAAGTGATGAGGCTCAACCATATGTTGACTCAAAGTGTTCACTGCAAAACATACATTCGGACGGGTGTTCACTAAGAACATCAGGGCCCCTACGAGTTGACGATACTCAGTAGGATTTGCTAGCACAGGCCTAGCAACGCTGCCACTCAACTTCTTAAAGTTGAGCTCCATCGGTGTCGACACAGACTTACAGTCCACCATTCCAAATCTTTCCAGAAGCTTCATAATATATTTTCCTTGAGAAAGGAAAGTCTTACTAGGTCTTTGCCAGACGTCCAGGCCTAGAAAGTAATGCATCAGTCCTAGGTCCTTCATCTCAAACTCAGCAGCGAGCTCCCTCTTACATTGATGAATGAGAGGGTTAGCACCTGTCAGGAAGAGGTCGTCCACATACAACACCAGAATGAGAGGCTTTTCTCTATCAACCTTAAAGTAAAGGTTCGGATCAACATTACTACAAGTGAAGCCCAACTTCATCAAGTAGGTATCTATCCTCTTGTACCAAGCTCTGGGTGCTTGCTTCAACCCACAGAGGGCTTTCTTCAACCTGCAAACATGGGTGTCCCGATCTTGGACTTCGAACCCTAGAGGTTGTTCCACATACACCTCTTCCTTTATTGCACCATGCAGAAATGCGGTCTTCACATCCATCCGATGAAGATTCTATCCTTGCGTAGCAGCAAGGGCTATGATAGATCAGATGGTGGTATATCGGATCACAGGTGCAAATATATTGTCATAGTCTATGCCTTCCTTTCGAGAGAAGCCACGGGCAACGAATCTTGCCTTGAACTTTTCAGCACTTCCATCAAATCCATGCTTGATCTTATAGAGCCATTTCGAGGTGACAATTGCTTTGTCCTATGGCCTTGGAACCACATCCCTGACATCATTCTTCATAATGGACTCATATTCTTCATGCATAACATCCTTCCAGACTTGATGCTTTACAACTTCTTCAGAAGATCCAGGTTCAGATTGTACGATAGTAGTCATGGTTGCTAGATACCTTTTGGTATCTATTCGGCTTCTTGCTTTCACAAAATGTCCCCCCTTGGGGCCATATGTCCCTCGACATCCTCGAGAGTGTCCATGAGCCATGATGGTCTCTTCCTCATTGAAGGAGGTGGATCAATAGGGTCCATCAGTCCTTCATCATTGGACATCGTCCCATCCTTCGGTTCTTCTTGATTTCCAGGCCTTGCTTCGTGATCTTCCTCAGATCTCAGAAGATTGATTACTTTCCTCAGGGAAGCATCTTCGTCAAAGGTAACATCGTGGCATATATCCACTTCCCTTTGACCAGGCACATAGACTCTATAGGCCTTCGAAGTTTCGCTTTAGTCCACAAACATTCCTTTCTTCCCAGAAGCATCCAACTTGCTCCTATTCTCCTTCGGTACATGAAAATAAACAGGACATCCGAAAACTCTAAAATGTGAGATGTTAGGTTTTTTACCAGAGAACCTCTTCAGGAGTTTTGGAGTCCAGAGCGGAAAGTGGGCATCGGTTTTGTATGTACACAACGGTGTTCGCAACTTCTCCCCACACAAACTTCGGTAGACCTTGGTCACATAGCATGGCATGGCTAGCTTCCACAATGTTCTTGTTCTTTGTTTCAACAATGCTAATATGCTCAGGAGTATAGACAGTTGTGGTCTCCCTCTTGATGGCAGCTTCTTTGCAAAAGTTCTTGAACTCGTTCGTCTCATATTCACTGCTATTATCGGTCCTCAATATCTTGATCTTCTTCCCTGTTGAATTTTCCACGAAGGCTTTGAACGTACGGAACCACATGAAAGCCTCATACTTCTTTTTCTAGAAGTATATCCAGGTTTTGCGAGAGAAGTCATATATGAACGTCATATAATAAGAATATCCTCCCAAGGATGTCGCGGGCAACGTATCAGACATATCAGAATGTTCTAATTGCAAGACATCAGATGTCTTTGTGATGCTTGAGGGGAAAGGTCCCCTTGTATGCTTTCCTTCGGCACAGCCCTGACATACACCTTCATGATCATTTGTGAACTTGGGCATCCCCGTCACCACCTTCATTGCTTCAGGAAGGGCTTTGTAGTGAAGGTGTCCAAACCTCCGGTGCCATAGTTTAGTCTGTCGGATAGTATCACGTGTCATCGCTCCCAGTGGACTTCCTCCAACCTGGTAGAGTGTATCAACTCTAAACCCAATCGTGATATCTTCCTTGAAACTCTTCTTCCATATAAGTACCTTCCCATCAACGAATGCCACATTGAAACCTTTGTCTTCCATGGCTGAAATAGACACAAGGTTCTTCTTCAAATCAGGTACATATAGTACATGGTTATATTGAATACATTCCATTCGGATGAGAGACCTCCATGTGCGGTGAGAACCATCCCTCGGTTAGCTATTGTCTCCCCAATAGCTAGAAGATTATTCCTGATCTTGGTTAGCTTCAGAAAATATGATTGAACAGATTCATCCCTGCCTTTCTTCAGATTCTTCAATTGGTTCTTGAAGAATAGGACTTGATTTGCATTGTTGGCCTTGAACATGTTGAACAACTTATCATACATCACCTTGGATGTGCTCAGCTCAGAGATGTAGGCAACCAAACTCTTATGAATTGAGTCCCTTATCATCAACTTCGCTTTGATTTCCCCTTTCTTATACTTTGACTTGGTGGCAGCAAGTGCAGTGGATGGAGGCTCTTAGATTTTACCTTGCACATAGTCCATGACATCTTGGTCTTCCAACATAAGATCCAATGTCATCTTCCAGGCATGGAAGTCTTCCTTCCCAATTAATTTGTCATCAGCTTTAAAACCATTATAGTTTGAGGTACCCATGCTCTTCTTCAGTGATTGCTACAAACTTGGGCCTTGTCTTCACCTCAGCTTTGATACCATGTAAATTTTTGTAGATGTTCTACGCTTGATGCAACTTTACTTTTTATCCCCAATATCAGTGAGCAATCACATAAAGAAGAAAGTAAAATGCAGATAGAACCAGTGTGGAAAAAATCCCGATTTTATCCCGACTTTTTAAAAAAATCCCGATTTTTTGCAGGCGCCGATAAAATCCCCCGATTTTTTCCCGATTTTTTGAAAGTTGAAAAAGTCGGGATTTAATCGTTATAATCCCAACTTTTTGCCGACTTTTTCCAAAAAATCGTGAGGGAGGTAATTTTTTTAATAATTTTTATTTTTTTTTTTGAAAAAATAGAGATTTTTTCGAAAAAATCGGGATTTTTTCCAAAAAGTCGAGATTTTTTCAAAATATGAATATTTTTGTATTTTTTTAGTTTTGCCGATTTTTTGCCGATTTTTTCGACAAAATCCCGACTTTGCCGATTTAATCCCAACTTGAAGCCCTGCCGATTTAATCCTGACTCCGACTTTTTCCACATTGGATAGAACATACCAGTAGATTGACAGAAGACAAGCCAAAAATACATATGTGTGTTGGTGCATTACGACGGTCAGCAGGATGCTTCAACCAACAAAGTCTCAATATGGTCAACCAACCAGAAGTGTCACACAACCGTCTAGGACAGCCAGATCAGTCAACCCAAAAGTCAACGAAAGTCCACGCTGTCACAATCAACGGTCAATGTAAACAACAACAACAAAAAGTCAACATAGCATGGTTAAAGTCAACAGTCAACCTCGATTTCAGTGCCAAAAAATGTGAACTAAGGAAATCAGAATTTTGACCAAGTTTCGGGTCAGTTTGACCAAGCATTTACCAAAGTCAACGTTGGTCAAATATGCGCTGAAAAACCCTAGGTCAGAAACCGAAATGTTCTTGTTGCAATTTTACCACGTGTGGATGAAGAAGAGACTCCAATAGATGATCGAACCAATCAGACGAGGAGAGAGAATGTGATGTGATGGATGAGTGAAAATGACCTCCAACGTTGACTTATTTATATCCATCAGTTAGGGTGTGTGACACAACTGCTGGGGCTTCAAGCCTAAATTTTATTTCGGGCCGACTTGCACATATGTTGAATATATTCAAAATAAATGTTCTGCTCATCGGATCAAGATGATCTTTAGATTGATCTTGCACCTCTCCGAAAGAGGAGTCCAATAAAAATATTGGCATCTTCATCTGAGCATCACAACATGGAGTTGTCCAAAATTAACAATGCACAACTAGGTTATTAGATTAAATTAGTGCAAGCAAAAAGTTCCAGTGTTGAAAATATCGGTATCGGCAAAATATCGTTGAGGGTCTAGAAAACATCTTATCGGCAATAGTGGAAAAATTAGATATCATCTTTAGGGATTCAACTGCATTAAGTAAGTCATCCAACCATGGCCATTGACCCTTGTCCTTGTCCAACAAATCTCAGCGATTGCTTTTCTCACTCTTGCTTGCGCTTTGTCTTCACCTAAGCTCTGATACCATGTTAATTTTTAGATAACAATGGTATGTTCCATGCTTTAGAGCATTTTGCTTCAATTTTTCGTATTAGACCAATATCAATTTCCAAATTAGAATTACATTAACTTGATAGTATATGTAGATAGAACATAAACAATAAGCATAAGACAAGCAAAGACAAGAGGACACAATATTTGGCGAATGCCAGGGAAAAACCCCAATGTGGGGAAAACCCTTTGATCAAATCTTATTATTCTTCAAAAGTTCAACAGAGAGAGAGAGAGTACATCATACAAAATTCACTTGCCCAAACGCTGTCAAAACATTCTAATCAAACAATAGTCAACAGGATGCCCTAACCAGGAAGTCAACGCTGGTCAAACCAACAAAAACTGTTCTCCAAAGTAGTTCGGTCAAACTTTGTGAATTCAGCCTCCAAAGAGAGTCAAATTCAACCCAAAACAGTCTTGAAAAACCCAGTCAAACTCGATCAACGCTGCGGTCAAAGAGCTTGCAGTCAAACTAATCCAAACACCTCATAATCTATGCTAGCTAATGTGGCCTCAATAAATCCAATGAATTGCCTAAAATTGCAGTAAAAAAGGTGGAGTTGACCCTCGGTCAACGTTGGTCAACACACTTGCCATTAGCCTAAATACAATACTGTAATTTCCTCCTGAAATTTTTGGTCAACCTTGGTCAACGTGTGAAGAGAAGCTGCTCCTTGTTGTACGACCCAATCAAGAGAGGAGAGAGAGAATGTGTGAGATGTGATGATGTCCAAATGAGGAGAATGTCTCTCTTATTTATGGAATTCGATGAGGGGTGGAGACACATCTATTGGGGCTTCATGAGCCTATATTAGACTTCTGGCTGACCTTGACAATTTGCGCGTGTGAGAATTAAATTCAAAATCACACTTCTGCTCATCCAAACAAGATGATCTTTAGAACAATCTTGCACCCCTCGGAAAGAGGAATCCAATAAAAATATCATCGCGATCATATGAGCTGTCCAAGGTGGATTTTGGCCCTAGTTGCCAATTTTAACACAAATCTATAGTAGCAACTATAGAATCGAGACTCTAAAGTAAGTACAATTGTTTTCCTCATTCAAGAGTTGAAGCATCGAAGCAAAAAATGATAAAGGAAATTCTAAAAAGAAGCACAGTTAAAATTCGTTCCTAAAGATTAGATCCTTTTTTGGGCATATGTAGACCTAATATTCATCTCAGTTAAATTCGAATTCGAAGACCATATCACCCTCCATACATACATATAATTTCTCTCTATCAAAAGTTCAAGCTTGTTAAAAGTTTGAAGCACAAATCTCTCTCTCTCTGATAACATAGATTTCATCTTCAAGATGTGTCCTTGTGACATCACTACTCTATTCTACTCAAAAGTTCTAATCTTGTGGTGATCGAGTTCATGTAGCAACAAAAGATGTAGTCACTAATACTTGTTTTCTGAAAAAGATCCATTCACTATTAATAAGTTTGAAAAGAACTAAGGAAGCAGACCTGAAGCATTCTAAGTTATCAAGGTAATGGTGGAGCTATACCATCACTAGAAACATTGTTACACTTGCAACTATCAGTTTTGCGTGAAGACTTGTGAAGTTGTAAGGACATTGATCCAAGGTCAAGGGTTCTGTGGCAATCAAAGAGCTTGCGGTCAACCTACTCCAAACACCTCAGAATCTATGCCAACTAATGCGGCCTCAATAAATCTGATGAACTGCTTAAAATTGTAGTAAAAAAGGTGGAGTTGACCCTCAGTCAACGCTGGTCAACACACTTGCAATCAGCCTACATACAATACTGTAATTTCCTCCTGAAATTTTTGGTCAACCTTGGTCAACGTGTGAAGAGAAGCTGCTCCTTGTTGTATGACCCAATCAAGAAAGGAGAGAGAGAATGTGTGAGATGTGATGATGTCCAAATGAGGAGAATGTCTCTGTTATTTATGGAATTCGATGACGAGTGGAGACACATATATTGGGGCTTCATGAGCCTACATTAGACTTCTGGCCGACCTTGACAATTTGCACATGCGTGAAGTAAATTCAAAATCACACTTTTGCTCATCCAAAAAAGATGATCTTTAGATCAATCTTGCACCCCTCGGAAAGAGGAATCCAATAAAAATATCATCGCCATCATATGAGCTGTCCAAGGTGGATTTTGGCCCTAGTTGCCAATTTTAACACAAATCTATAGTAGCAACTATAGAATCGAGACTCTAAAGTAAGTACAATTGTTTTCCTCATACAAGAGTTGAAGCATCCAAGCAAAAAATGATAAAGGAAATTCTAAATAGAAACACGGTTAAAATTCGTTCCTAAAGATTAGATCCTCTTTTGGGCTTACGTAGACCTAATATTCATCTCAGTTAAATTCGAATTCGAAGACCATATCACCCTCCATACATACATATAATTGCTCTCTATCAAAAGTTCAAGCTTGTTAAAATTTTGAAGCACAAATCTCTCTCTCTGTGATAACATAGATTTCATCTTCAAGATGTGTCCTTGTGACATCACTACTCTATTCTACTTAAAAGTTCTAATCCTGTGGTGATTGAGTTCATGTAGCAACAAAAGATGTAGTCACTAATGCTTGTTTTTTGAAAAAGATCCATTCACTATTAATAAGTTTGAAAAGAACTAAGGAAGCAGACTTGAAGCATTCTAAGTTATCAAGCTAATGGTGGAGCTGTACCATCACCAGAAACATTGTTACACTTGCAACTGTCAGTTTTGCGTGAAGACTTGTGAAGTTGCAAGGACATTCATCCAAGGTCAAGGGTTCTGTGGCAATCATATACTTGAATGAATATGAGTACATTGAAGAATAACTCACACCCGAATGCAAATCAATGAAGATGGGATCCATAATTGCAAGTCATCACGACAAAGCTAAGTAATCATAAGGTATGTATGGTATATTTTATGTTTTAGGGTTGAAAATATGATTCTAGGGTTTGTTAGAAATCCAGGGAAAGGATGAACCCTTGCATGACATAAGGAAGGGAATATGATCTGATCTAGGGTTTGAAATTTAGAATTCCTAGGATAACCTCATGATTGCATGAAAAACCCTAGAAATAAATCTTAGCATCATGTTTTGGTATTGTATGCTTTGCTTGGGGTGCTTGTCAATTAATATTGCAAGTGCAAGAAGTAAAGATGGATGGGATGAGCCTTTAAGAAACATGATATAAAAGGAAATTCTATAACTATGGCAGTGAAAAATAGCTTTATGACATGCATCATTTTAGGGGATGGCGTCATAACATACAATTAAAGACAAAGCTCATGACATAATTATAGAAGCTTGAAAGACAAGTTAAGTAAAAGTCTAGCAGTTATCATAAGCAACTCTTGGTAATGACATTAAAGGCATAAGTGATGCTTATGGATATAAGAAAGTCATCTAGCATATAGAAAGGGTTCATCGTGCATTATCATTATAAAAAGAGAATTTGCAGGATGAGGATAATCAAGGTCCTTTGTTGGAATCTTCGTTAAGGTTCATATCTCTTGGGAGAAGCAAGTGTCTTGCTAAGAATTCCACCATGGATGGGATTCATTGTTTGGAAGAATGATGGTATGATGACAGAGAAATGCAACACGTCAAAATGATTGAAGTAATTTTGATCAAGGGAAAGAAGTTGCTGAAAGAAGTCTAGATGACCAAAAGAAGAAATGATGTATATATAAAATAGGTCATGTCATCATATAGGGTCAGATAACAGGGATAGATAGTTCACCTCATGAGAATGATCAAAGGAAAGGGATCTTTTTCGTTGGAAGAATGCATGAAGGCATGGGTCACATATTGTCTAGATGAACTCAACATAATATGTCCTCGTATGGAATATGAGGTGGTTGACAAGTATGAAGGTACTATGGATAGAAGTTCTTGGAGAGCAATATGCGAAGAAAGAAAGTAGAGATCATGGAAGATGCAATTATGGTCACTTAGAAAAGAAAATCAACATCCAATAACTAGAAGAATTGGCCATGATATCTCCATGGGAAAGGTATGAAGACCTTGGTAAAGAAAGAAAACCCTTGACATTGAAAATCTTGGAGATGTGTATGCGGGATGTTGGTGTTGCAACAAGTAGATGTCATGATGAAGGGCCATAAAAAAAGGTAATTTTTTATTTTTGATTTGAACAATATTTGGATGGGCTAATGCAAGGATACCAAAAAGAGAGTTATGGATGTTTCCTACAACTAGTAGTCATGTGATGGATGAAAGATCCTAAAGGAAGCATGATATGGAAAAGGTAGTTGTATGAAGAAAGACCAGATATGGACTAGTGGATCGTTTTCCAATGAAAGGAAGGATGACATGACTGACATGGTTCGAGAAGGAAAGTGATGGATGGCCGATGCCCTACAAAGAAATCCCAAAAGATGAAGGCTCCATAATATTAAAGTGAAATTCATGACATCGAATGGAGGAGCTCTACACGTAGTAGAAGGTCCCATGATCTCTACCAAAGGTAGAAAGCTGCTATTGAAAGCAAGTCCCTGGATAAGAGGGAGCTAGGACAAGTCCTTAGTTGAGAGAGAGCTTGGGTACATTTCTTTATAGGAAAGGTACATTCCTTCATAGGAATGGGTATATCCTCCCTAGTTGAGCCGATAGGAACATCAGTCTTGTCTTCACATGGGAAGAAAGAATGGAGGATTGGGTAAGCATATGGCATCCGATACTCTTTGGGGATGTGGTAGGGCATCCAAGATAAGAGTAGTTGTAGAGGACGAATATTCTTTGAGGATTGGGAATCAAAGATAAGAATAGTCCTGGAAGGACATACCCTATGAACACCCGAGTTCGGTATGTTCCTCGAGAGACAATGATGATGGTGTCTATAAATCATTGGTCTCGCCAACATTGTGCTATGTGACAATGCTGGTTGATATGTTGCTAAACATATGGGTGACCAATCCCACTCTTCTTATGAGAATTGTTCAGATGGAGAATGTCCAAGTACCTTGTATGGATTATGAATACCTCCCTAGTTAAGAGGGAGTGTTGAAATGTGTAACTAGGTTCAGTCTTCATAATGACATATGTAATCATGGTTTCATATAATTGAGGTAAAATACAAATTATTGTTATGTTTGAGGCATGGGTTTCTTGTTCAAGGAATTTTATTTCAGGTCAAGGTCCCATTGAGAGCTTCTAGGGCTTGACTTTTGGTCTACAAGTCAAATTAGTCATTGTCAAATATTGAAGACCCATTTGGGCATATCACATGTTGTAAAAGAAAATTTATTTGAGTCAAATATAGTTAAAAGACCCTCCAATGCCTTGTCAAAGAAGCGAGCATCAAGTTTGCCTAGAGTCAACTACAAGTCGGCTTATTGAATTGGACATAATGCCTATACAAAGGAGGACTCGACCTCACTTAAGCAGGTATAAATATTCGACCAAGAAAGGGTTCGTTCAAGGAAGAAAAAGAAAGCCTAAATCCAACGAAGCCAAGAAGACATAGATGGAGGAAGATCGAAGCACTGGTAGGTCATCAATTCGATCTTCAGATCAGGTTATAAGGAGCCCAAACTTTGACTATAATTTGTGATCTTTCCGCAATTGTATGAAGCCCTAATTGCCTCGCACGTGTGGAAGAGAAGGGACACCACCAAACGAAGGGAATAAGAGATCATTCTAACCATAATCCACTCACACGTGCAAGAATTGCAGTAGTTGTAGACAAGTCGAGAATTGTAGACTTGGAGTGCCGAAGTTGCAGTCATCATTGCAGGTTCGAAGGCTTTAAGGACAAGTTTGACTTGGGTTGACATTATGAGAAGAAGCTTCTACAAGAAATAAATTGGACTAGGTCTTGGAAGTGTCTTTGACTAGAAGTCTCTGTCAAGGGTCTAGTTCTTGGAATTTCTCGTGGGTTTTCCTCTCAGATTGGAGAGGTTTTGGCCTTGATTGATCACCTATACCTTGTGTCCTTTGTCTTATTATTCTTCATGGTTTGATAGCTGTTTGATGAAGAGAATAATAATAATAATCACATGAAAGAAGAAGCTAAACAAGAAAAGTAAAAAATACACCACAAACAATTATCAACGAAGAGAAATCACGTACACTTGTTGCCCCTAGATTTCTCAACACCGCCTTCATCGGACCCAACACACTAGAATATTGCACTCCTCACTGAGATGCCTCTGTCAATCTTGTGCTGTATGGTGCATCTTCTCCTTCTCTTTAGCTTTGCTTTTATAATTTTTCGTTGAGCTAAATCCCTTACCCTGATCTTCAGAGTGATTGAAGCCGAGATTAGATATCACCTCACTTGAGATCAAGTGCTAAGATTAAGACATAATTACTAAAGTAAATACTTTACGTTTTCCAATGTTTCTTTAGCTCAATTAGCCAACGTAACAATTATGTCCTTTTCGTAAGTTAAAACTTAGGCCAAGTTACAAATTTAATTTCTCACACTACAACAAGTGTCTAAGGAGACTTTGGGAGACTTCTTCATGCCTAGACACTTACTCCTATGCAAAAGTACTTGTTTGAGTTACAACCATCAACATTTGGTGCTTTGTTTAAGTTGATTTTGAGGGTGAGCAATAGATTAATAGTGATGCATGAACTTCTTTTAGATGTGGATGCCTACCAAGATTTTTTTTCTTTTAACACCTGTTAAATTTATTCATGAAAGCTATTCTTTGAGTACTCTTGTTTTCTCAAGACCTACACATACTCCTTGAGAGTGGTTATAAATCTAATGTCTTAAATAGAGTCTTGCTGAAGGACACATTTTTTTGAACTTTGTGTTTAGTAGGTGTTGCTGTATAAGATCCACTCTAGTCCCAACATTTTCTAAATGATCTTCCAATGACGGGTTGTACAACAGGATGTCATGCATGTATATGCACCAACAAATTTTGAAGGTCGCCTTTGAAGATGTTGTCGGGATGATATATTTGAAGTTGGTAAAGAGCATTAATGAGCCTGAAGAGCATGGCCATTCATTCAAAAAACACAAACTTGGTTTTGAAGGCTAGTTTCCAAATGTGAATGTTATATTAATCATTGTTTTGATAATCATGTCCATCCATCATCATAAACTAAGAGCAATTGTTATAAATAAAGAAGCATTTGCACTATTAAGACAATGTTTGAAAGGGGATCCACAACCCACAACATGATCCATTTTCATTAACAATCTAAGTACAATGCCAATCCATTACTGTCTGTCAGTTACATAATCTCTCTACATTGTAATTGCAATCAAGTACATGAACCCAAGTAACAAAGTCACTAAGGGCATATAACTTGGAACTCTAATCAAGTGTCTCTTTAGCTCTTGTATACACAGTCTAGTTAGTCCTAACAAAAGTCAGGGACATGGTAGTTATCATGAATGGGATGAATATGAATGTAAATGTACCCAATACCTCTATATCATACTCCGCTTGAGTACATGAACCCAAATAACTAAGTCACTAAGGGCACAAAACCATGAACTCTAATTAAGGTCCCCTTCAATTGTGTTGCATTGGCATATAGTTAAAATCCCAGCACAACGAAAGCTTTGGTGTGGGTGTCTCCAATTGCAAATCATTAGGTGCAAGCTTTTAGGCATAGTTTCTTTGAGTGCAGATCCTCAAGTGCTCAACACTGGCTCATGTATTTCGCAACACAGGCAAAGGCTAGTACACATAGAATTGCAAAAATATAGATAACTTGACTTCGACATTTCAGGAGATAAGGGTTTGGCTTACGAAGAATTGAATTGATATGTTTTGTACTCTTATTGTAGTTTTAGGTGTTGTGATAGACATCATGAATGCCATGCTTGTCATTTTGGTGTCGTTGGCCAAGGAGCTCACAACAATCCATCATTGTGGAAGACACATTGTTGCGTCGAGAGGCGCTCTACAACTCAGGATGGAGAGATGTTGTCATGTAACATTGCATTTAAAAATAGTAAAATAGTAATTTAAATTTTAAATTAATAAATTAAAAATAGTAATAACAAAAGAAATTAATGTCTGCCATAATTAAAATACTTCAATTTGCACCTTAATTTTACATAACTTTATATTGAGATATAAAGTAACCGAAAGTAAAAAAAATTACCTTTTAGTATGAGTTTCTTCTCTACTTAATACGGAGATGACAGGAAATAGTATTATTGATATTACATGATGTGTAATTCATCCTACGTTCTGTTTACATGTGATATTTAAAATAAAAATATATTAATAACAAAAAATATTTTACTGTCAACCATAAGTAAAATATTTCGATGTCCATATTAAATCACATAATTTTATCTCTATCTTTTGAAAAAAAAGTAATTTAATTTAATTTATTTTTTATTGTGCCAAGAGGCACTCTACAATTCAGCATGGGAGAGATGTTTTCATGTAACATTACATTTAAAAATAGTAAAATGATAATTTAAATTGACAATAGTAATAACAAAAGAAATTAATGTCGGCCATAATTACAATACTTCATTTTACACTTTAATCTTATATAAATTTATATAGAGATATAAAGTAACCAAAGTAAAAAAAATATTTTAGCTTTTATTACGAAGAAGAAATGTAACGAGTAAAATAATATAATTTACATTTTACTACAAGGAAGAAATGTAATTTTTTCACTATGACAAGAAATAGTATTATTGATATTACATTATGTGTACTTAATTCTATGTTCCATTTACATGTGATATTTAAAACAAAAATATATTTATAACAAAAAATATTTTACTTACTGTCAACCATAAGTAAAATATTTCAATGTCCATATTAAATAACATAATTTTATATATTCTTTATATAGAGAAAAATAAAGTAATTTAAATTGAAAAACTTCTTATATTTTCTCTTTAGTAAGAAAGATTGAGAGAATTCTTATTCCATTAATAGTTGCTTCTGATTCAATGTATGAGGGATATTTGTAAATTTTTCAATGTTTAATATGGATTTGATTTGTAATATTTTAAAACTATTATTAATAAAATATATTAAGACTATGTATGGAACTGGAAACTCGACTATGAAAGTGTCCTCTTGAGATGTCAATCCTGCTTTGAGACAGGTAGCTCACATATATTCTGCGGTTACAATTTTTGAATCCAGATTGAAGTGGGTTTTGCAAATCTCCTGAGGCTGAGTGAATCATCTCTGAGTTTAGTTTTGGTCAAAGCGAAGAGATCTTTTTGGTTAAGTGTATGTCATCGGAATCAGTTTTGGACAGAGCGAAGACTGAGGCCCGTCCAAATCTCATGACTGTCTCAATAGCCTAAGCAGAATCTCTTCTTGTGGGCTAGCGAAATTATCGTGAAGTCAAACCGCAATAGAATTATTGTGACCCCCACTAATCTGCGTTGTGGCAAAGAGACCATTACTCTGTAGAGGATCGCACACTCTGAAGCCAAAAAAAACCATTCGGTGTCCAATTGCAACTCTTATAGTGGCCGCTTGGACCTTAGAAAGGGTTCGATAACAATTTGTGGGTTTTTGAAATATTCTCATGAGACACCCGAATCTGTGAAGTTGAGTTTTCGAATTTTATTCTGAGCAAGCCGTGGAGTTGTTAGCATGATCAGGTATCCATAAGAATACAATTAATTGCTATCTGAAATCTGGAATTGAAGTGCGAAGTCCTGTAACAAGGTTTACTAAAGAAGTGCGAGGGTCTTGTTTATAATAGTCCCAAACTGTTGCAGCGAAACTGTTGAAAGTAGAAATAGAAGTGTATGGTTATCTCTTCCGCAGTATGGCTTCTAGCTTCGCGAAGATAATTGCTGTCCTAGTTTCCTCCGCCTCTGAGAGTCAAGCTCCTGCCCATATTGTTAGTGAAGCCCCCAGCTCCCACTGTGTAGGTGGTCAAGGCCTCACTGGATAAGGCCTTAATATTTTCTGAAAGTGCCTTAATTTTCCGTTTTAATGGCTTTTGGCCGTGGTTGACAACTCTCCACAATTGGATCTCGGAACTATGGAAGCCTGTCATTTCTGATGAAATTAATATCTACCCTTGTGCTAAGGGTTTCTTTATAGTAGATTTTGAAAACTCTGAAAGCAGACAATGCATTTTAGATTCCGACCCTTGGTTTTGGGAATACTCGGGCCTATTCATGAAGCCACGGAACCCATCATTCGATCCCTCAACAACAGTCATAACCTCAGCACCAATTTGGGTCAGATTGCCAAACCTACCTTTGCATCTCTGGAATCTCTCCTCCCTAAAAGCCATTGGAAATGCAATTGGGAAATTTTACTGCAGGTGCCCAGAAATAGAGGAATATGTTAGAACCACCAATGTATGCATCTGTGTAGAAATGGACTTCAGCGCTGGTTTCCCAGCTGAAATAATCCTAACAAGCAAAGACTATGTATGGAACCAGAAACTCGACTATGAAAGTGTCCTCTTCAGATGTCGATCCTGCTTAGATGTCGATCCTGCTTTGAGACAGGCCATCTAGCCAAAAATTGCCCAAAAGTCTCTTAGAAAAATTCTACTAGAAAGAATCACCATAGATCTACATGGTGGGAAGGAGCACAAAAGGAACATTACTCTGTCATCAAGGAAGAATACTCTCCAGAAAACTTTGAATTGCAAGAAATCAAGCAAGAAAGAAACAACCCTCAAGACAAGCAGGGGGGAAAGCCTCGCCCAACAACAAAAAAACGAACTCGAGACCCCTCGAGCATCAACAATTATGAGGATTCGAATACCGAGCAAAAGAAATCTTCATTTAGCAGCAAAGCAGATCTCCCAGATCCCAAAAATAAGACACCAGTGTTCCAAGAATCAGAAGAGATGAAGGAGTTGCAAGATAAAGGAAGTTGGAAGACCGTAGAGAAGAAAAAGAAAGCTACAACATCAATCTCGCCAAGAAAGACAAGAAGCCAGACAATTAAGAACTAAGAAAATTATAGGTCCGATAGACCAAAGTTTGGTCTCAGTGGACGTTAACCATCATCATCATCATTAAAAATAATTAAATGTATACATACAGGAAAAAAATATGAGGGGGAATATTTTAACATTTTAATGTGGAGAACGTGAATTACAAATAAAATATTTCAATGTCAACTACATATATATTATACTATCTTAGATCCATCTTAACTCCGGATCTACCAAGCACCTAAAGGGATCAAATGTAGTTCACTCTAAAAGATGTTTGCATCTCAAGAGATTTGATCCCTCTCGGCGCTTGGTAGATCCAGATTTAAGATGGATTTAGGCTGGTATCGTTTCAATGAAAAATTGTATAACAAAAGTGACAATTACAAACATTGGTGACATATCTTTGTTGGCCAACCTTCTTCACTCGTCCAAAGTTATAGTGTCTAAGGTGCTTTTGGGTGGGTAATTTGAGTGTGCTGATCAATCTCTGTGAGATGAGATTATTCATGTTAGTGTAATCAATTATGTATCGGCACTTATTTGCCTTTAAATTTGACAATTCTGCATAAAGGATGCTATAGTGTCTGAGGTGCTTTTGGGTTGGTAATTTGAGTGTGCTGTTCAATCTCTGTGAGATGAGATTATTCATGTTAGTGTAATCAATTATGTGTTGGAACTTGGCACTTAATTGCCATTAATTTGACAATTAAGCATAAACGATGCTTCTTTTTCATAAAGATATATTCTAATGTCTTGAGCACATACTGTGTTTTAGGATTACTAGACTTTGAAACTTTAATGGCTTCATCCTCCTCATGCTTATCTTCCAATGACTATTGCTTTAACTTTTTTTTGCATTTAGCCTTAGATATTCTTTGTCAGCATCCAAACTTTTTTTTGACAAGTACAATATTTTGGGGATCTATAGTCTTGAGACTTAGTACAGTTGCGGGGTTTTGGACCTTTTCAATGAATTTAATAATGGGAAGTGTAAAAGTGTACTGATCCTGAACTCTTAAAAATTAATCACAAACAGTATATTGGATGATCGATGCCTTAGTTAATATCAAAACCCTTAAGTTAGGGTAAAACCATACAATGATCCTTCTGTTGAAAAAATTCACTCTTGTTCATTTTTGAGGGGTAACCTCTTGGTGAGCTAAGTGTAATTTCCCCAGATAGAGATACTAGAAAAATAACAATATTTTTAAAATGAGGGCATAGCAGAATCTGAAATTTTGTTTGCATATAAAAGTGATAAATTAGAAATATGAAGATTTCTTGCTGAAATAAACACGAATCTGAAACTGTCCCCTGAATTTTATCTTCAAATCGACCTCCAAGCCCGATGAATGATTGCAGCCCAGAAAATATGATGTGCCAGGGTCTCACAATGGAAGCTCTACCACCAAAATACACTTCTGACTTGGGGGAGCCCATACTTCTCTTCGAAACCAGGGACAGTCAAGGTTGTCAGACCTGATGCCCAAAATTTCAGCAGCATAGAATAGAAAACTCACAACATACATCTCACAGCTACCAAAGTGGCCTTCTCCTTTCATCAACTATGGAAGTCGAATTATCCATACAAGATTCTGTCTTCAACCCATGCGCATTAGTGAGACTCAAGCTGATGTACAGGTGTGCCTTGTCGACTTGAGGATGACCCAAAGTAAAGTGTTCAAGCGCTGGAGTTAGGAGAGGTTTCAAGGAGACGCACATTGTTAACTCACTAGTCTTCTAGGAGTTTCTTACAGGCATTTTGGTTAACTGATGGTGAACTAGGATGAGATGATCATGTGCAGCGCTAAGGGAGTATGTTTGTTTTCAAATGATGCAGAAATGGAGAGAAGAAACATGTGCTCAGTCTAGTGGAGATACTCTGTATCTAATTCATGTCAAACTGCTGTGAAGTGGGAGAGTAAAAGCCATGCGCCTAGTTAACTGGACAACACTTTCAGTTATCTCTGCATTGTAGTTAACTCCAAGAAAAGTGCCAACTCATTCCTCAATCAGTGTAGTTAACTCCAAGAAAAGTTCCAACTCATTCCTCAATCATTGCATGTGTCCCAGTCTTCTTTAGTTCACTCATGCATGTGCTCCAAACTATGTGGCAGGAAACGTGGGGCAGGGGTCCGTTTCTGCCCTGAAATGAAATGGAAACGCAGTTTCCCCGTATCGTACGGCCTGGAAATGCGGTTCCGTCCGTACTGGGCCGTTTCACGTTGGGGAAATGTGTCCAGTACGGACGGAAATGCGTTTCGAGGCTGTACGGGTGTGTTTCTGTCGTTTTAACTTATTTTTTTTAGCTTTTTGTTTGGGGTTCATGTGTTTTATTATTTTTTTAATTGCGGAAAGTGTCTTTTGGATGATTCTAGATGGCTGTCTCAACTTATAAAAAGACTCACTTCTAATGATCAAGCCTATGGCCATAGTATTTATATGTGATTCATGGTAATGTTAAATTCTTAAAGTAAAAGTGACATTCTCCTTGATCTTCATTTCCGTTACTTAAATTTTTAACATTACCATGAAATGACCTGGGATGTTTGAGAGTGGTTTCGAGCTCATTGAATTTCAGATGGTGAAAGTAGAATTTTACATCTCATTCAAAATCCAGCAGACTTATCAGTTTTTCAGGATTTCAGGATTGGGTGATTACAATGTTTCCATTGGATTTTGTCATGTATTAGGGTATGAAACTCGTATTTAATCAAGAGCACCAATTCCTCTATGTACCTTGATGTTAGTGACATTGATTGTCAAACTCCTCTATCATGACCCTACTAAATGTACCCATCACTCAAACAAAATCTCATGCTCATAGTCTTTATTGTACTTGCAGCCTCACATATATAATAAAGACTGATTTTGAGTTATTGATATATAAAAAAGGCTGTTTTCGGAGATTGCTATTTTCATTATGTCTTTGTGATCATTCATGAGTAAATGGGATGTAAATTTAGAGACTTATAGTTTATGCTTTGAATTTAATAAATTATAATTTATCATGTATGTTTTATGATTGCATATAACATTTCCTAAATGTCCTAAATTTATATATATAAATATATATATATATATATATATATATATATATATCGCGTTTCCCCGTTTCCAAAATTGGGGGGGGGGGGGGGGGGGCGCGTTTCGCACCTGTACCTGTTTCGGAAACTCGTTTCTGTTTCCCCGTTTCGTGCAACTTAGGCTCCAAATAACTCCCAGTCACACTCAATCTTATCTATGCGAACTAATCCACATGCATGTGCCCAAACCCAATGTGGCTCTGCATCCTCTTCCTCTTGGGCAAGCCAAGGAAAGGACAGCTGATTTGCTGTTAGTTTTCATGGTTTGAGTTGGGGACATTACACTAAGCTTCAATACAATGATCTCCAATACATGCTCCATAAGGATGACTTCATCCTTATTTATAGCTCCTAGGGAACTCTAATCATAATCACTTCCTAATTACCTAATGGACCTTCTTGAGTGAGGCCATATTACATTTAGTCAACCCTTGCTACCTACTGGGCCTTATTTAATAATAACAAACATAGTGGACCTTGGCTGCGTTACACTGAATGGCCACTTTAATTACTACACTATTATCCCAACAAAATGAAAGAGAGCCATTGCTGATCTGTTCTGTTTCTTCAAATTCCATATGATTTGCTCTTGTCCTTTCTTCCCCATCCTTCTATATCTGCTCAATAATCATATTAATAGGTAATATTGTTTTCTATGAAAGGGCCAGACCAACAACTTGCTGAAGGGTAACTTGGGGTTGGCACTTGTTGAATTTTCACCACCCACCTTTCAAGGCCTTTGACCAGAACTTGATGGGTGATTTATATGATATATAATTTCAATTTTATTGCAAATTGAAATGACTATTCAATCCATGCTGATAAGATCAATCTCTTAATCTCATGTTGATATCGGAGAAAATCCCCTGAGCAGATTTAAGCTTCAGAGTTAATAATGTCAGCTATTTCCAACTTAATCAGTGATTGGTTGAACTGGTCGCTGCTCAACAAATCTAAACTAAGCAATATTTTGTATGATTAGTGAGACCAAAGTGCTATTCTTATGGAGATGTACAAAGCTGTGAAGCACAAATTGAGTGGTATCCTTATGGAGATGTATTAAGCCATGAAGCAGAATTTGGTTTGCCTTAATTGTCGTCAATTTCTGGACATGGTGAAACAACTTATGGAATTCCAAGACATCTAGATGGTGGATAATTTTATGGGTTTTCAGAGATAAAATGAAGTTGTTGCTAAGCTGTTCCGAATAATGGTTTTTGGTCCTAGGAGGGACAAGAAACACCTTCATTTTGCTGAAAATTCAAAACATCTTAGATATATGGAATCTTGACCCAGTTTTGTAGCTAGTCAATTTTTGTCCAGAGTGTGAACTTCTCAATTATTAAGCAATGAAGACGTAGAAAATACTTATACGTCCCGACTCCCATGTAAAATGGATAAAAAAAGAATTGTGTGATTAGATGACAATTCAGGAAGGATATAGGTTATAACTATAATTTGTATGAGAATTGTAAGTAAGATTCAATGAGAAACGATTCATGGTATGTAATCTGGATTCTAATGTTGAAGTTTTGTTTAGGAAAATTGGATTCTTCATACCGTTTTTGTATTAACCGGAACAACAATACATTGATACAATAATAAAGCTTTTAAGATTTTTGCTAAAGTGCATTTGAAACTTTTGTATGCTTGTGCGCCCCCCAAAATGTTCAAACCTGGGATTGTTTTTGATTCCTATGCAAGAGCTAAGATGGCTATACAACTCTGTTATCGTTGAGCTTCTAGAGTTCTATAGCATGCTATTAGTTTAATGTAGCTAAATCTGTTTCTAGTTGGCTTAGTCATTTGGCTAATTTTCATGTTATCCCACTGTCTAGTTGTAGATTGAATAAGAATGAAATAGCCAAGAAGATAGTCTTTTGACACATTCATAACAACATTGTTTCAGTAGATAGCCTTTCTTTCTTATATGCTTTACATTCTTCACTAATCACTAGTGATGAAATCCGTGTTTCTATAAATGGTGCTGTGTAATGATTTGCCAATCTTGAAGGTTCTAGAGGCTCCAAATTACTGTGCAGATTGACTCCTGAAAATTGACTTAACCAATACAGTTGACTGGATTTTTCAAGTATTGTGTTGTTGAAGAAAAAATTGTAAGAATCTCCAATTTAGTGACAACAATGCAAATTTTCAGGATGTTTACCCCCAAAAAGAAAAATTACCCTTCAAAATTGTGTTTTCGTGTGTGCTGATTTAGAAAAAATATGGATTTTGCCAATTTCTACCAATTTTTCCAATATTCCGAGTTCATTACCCTGGTGATTACTTGCTTATGCTGATGTTTTATTGGTTGAAATATTCTTACCTTGTGTACTTGGGTTTATGTTTGTGTTTTTTCGGGGGGTAGGTTTATAACTTTATTGTATTGATTGCAAGTATGATGAAACAATTTCAGCAATGGTTTGTCCTAAGGATGCTGAGTATTGTCTTATTGATTTAGGAATTTTTGTTTATTAAATTTTACTTATTTTGCAAGCTCAAAATCCTGGTTTGTTAATACTTAAAGATTTATAATTGTCCCCTCCTAATATTTTGAAAGTACAAAAACTTAGTTGACTCTTCCCAATACGTGTCAACCTTTAGGCTTTGATGTTAGGGCCCTTCAGGACTGCCTATCCTAGCTAGTCCAGGCCATTCTCTTGATGAGATCTTCAGACTCAGCATTGATGTTTAGTTGGTGATAGTGCAACAACAGGCTTCTCTTCTGATTCTGATGCAGATTAGGATCCTTTACATTAAGGTCTTTACATGTGATTGGCGAATTCTCTCCTTTACAGGAGTGTTTGTTCTTCTCTTATCCTCTCACACAAGAGCGGCCTCTTCTTCACAGCCTTGGGGTTATCTATTTGATTTTATGCTTTTAACCGTTCTGTTTTTTCCTTCTACTAATCTAGAGTCTAGATTTGTATGGATATGCCATAATCACTCCTGCATTGCTATTGGAGCTTATTGTACATACATTCAAGACCCATTTCCCTATTTCTGTTATTTGAATTTTGTTGACATAAATATAATTTCTTTCTTTTTCTCATTTTGTGCAACCATGATCTAATGCCCTTGTGGATATATGGCTCATTTAGGATGTTGACTATGTTAAATTATCATAAAACCAGCTTTCTAAGCAAACAGATCAGATCTAGTTAATTGCTGGAATTATTAACTCTTGCATACAGTGGAAAACAAGAAAAAACATCACACAGACTGCACAATTATTTTTGCACTTCTAGATCAGTTCGTCATTAAAATTATCTTCAGAACTTACAAGAGCTCCTTTACAGGGAAAATGCCTCAGAAATTAATCAAATGAACAACAAACCTGAAAATTTCAGTCTGCACAGAAATTAAGGCAGCCTGCCCTCCAGTCTGTATGGTTGTATGGAATCCATACAGACAGCTATACATCCTGCTCTGCTGTGCTGTATGGTTTCTCTTTTCCTTTCTGCTGACTTGCTGCCTGTACTTGCTGAAGACTGGTTGCCTTCTCTTTGCTGAACTACTGCTGAAATCCTCACCAATGGCTGAAATTCAAATTTCTGATTTCCTCCTTCACTCACGTGACTTGTGAAATGAATGCTCTCTATGTGTCTTTGTCCTTTTCCCTCTCTTTCTTTTATAGCTTTGAAATGAGCAAAAAAACTAATCTTCAACAGTTAAGATCTAACCATGAGATCAATGGCTCTCTTTCAACTAAATCATTAAGTGACCCACCTTAGTCACTTTATTAATTAAAAATCATTTTAATAAAAAAACACGTTCACTTTATTAGCATAGGATACATTTAGTGACGATTTTCATAAGTAGACACCCTCATGGAAATACCTGTCTGAGCTGCAAACACTAATAGACTAACATGAATAAACTCTTCTTGATTGATATTCATTGTATATATTGCATGCATTGAGGTTTTACATCGAAAATTGTTTTTAATTTTTAACACATAGCTTCACTGGTGATATTTCATTATTGGTGTCTAATGTGTTTACTGTATGCAATGGGATGTTGTCTTTGAGATATATTTAGACGCAAACAACTTCAGCTATATTTAGATTATTGAACAATATGTTTTAACTTTTCTCTAACATGATGTGTGATTCGATATAAGTTGGACTGATTGAATAAATGCCATTGTGATTAACTTTGTTTGCCTCATTATGTCTTTATAAGCGATTACACTTAGTTATGCAAGTTTAATGTTTAGTTCTATTGCAGGGGGAAGAGTTGAAAAAGCAAATTGGTGCTTCTGCATACATAGAGTGCAGTTCAAAAACGCAACAGGTACCTAATTAGTGAATGCTTTATTTGTTTCATTGAAAAGAACATCAAAATAACACCTTATTCTGGTTTTATTTATTACTGGTATAAATAATGTTGCATGGGAACCCATCCTAGCCAGTGGAGGACTGTCCCCTGTATTTCCTTGTCGCTGAGAATTGGGGTCTGCATGGGGAAGTCCCTTTTTGGAAGGAGATGTTCCTGAGGACATGGTAGACTTCCCCCACATCTCCAAGATGTTTTATACTGAAACTGAGAGGTATGGGAGACGATGTTGATGGTTTTGGGGATATTTGGGTTCCCCATATTTAATTCAATGCTGATGTGGCACTGGTTATCCAAGAAAAATCTTCACTCACATGTTTGACATTTGGATCATTGCATTTTTTTTAATAAATTGCATGCCAAAATACTATACAGTATTTGTTTAATGGGTGATAATTACAATGATAATTTTTTCGCCCATGTATGGTAGGTGTCTGTAACATCTAATCTGTTTTAGGGGGTTTAATAATTGTTACTTTTATTAAGTTGTAGTAAGATCATGTGCTTTAAAATCTCTGTTTTTTATTTTTTATATTCTTTAATTTTTTAAAGATTAACTTTGTTGTTCTAGAAATTTGGTGGTACCTTGCAATTGTCCTTGAAACTTGTCCTCCCGACTTCAAAACCTAGTGCAACATAGTAAATAATTAAATACGATATTTGTAGTAATGAGGAGTCGCGAGGAGGAGTAATTATTTTTTGATAAACAGCTATACAATACTTTGGAGTTGTTCTGATCTCAATATATGTATTTAAATCTTTTTGGAGGATTTGGAGGTATGAAGAAGTGCTAAGGCTAGCGGGGGGGACAACCACTTTAGCAGAATATAAATTTATTTAACTATTTCCTAAAGTCAGTCTTGGGAAAAATTAAATTTTTTTAAGTTAACTTACGATTTAATCTTAGCTCTTCATCATGATCTAATCTTAGTTCTTCATCACGATCTAATCTCAGCCGTTGAAATTGACTTTAGTGTTTTCGTTGAAATTATAAGAGGAGATAGAGTGAGTAAGTAGCAAGTTAGTTTAGCATAAGCAATGTGTCAGATCAGCGAGAGGAAGTACCAGAGTTCAGCAGATCACAGTGTCTCAGTGTCTGAGAAGGAGAGATCGAGCAAGGTTTGAATTTCCTCATCTCAGATAGCCTGAGCGCAGCCTCCAGTTCAAATGTGCGTGCAGAGTGAAGAGCCTGTACGTTTTTACTATTTGCACAGGGCACAGATACCCAGATCTGCGTGGCCGTACCACAGATCTAGTGCGTGAGAGGGAGATCGATCTATCTCAGAGCTGATCAGTTGTTTATTTGTGGATAAAGGGAATTTTTCCTTTGCTGTAAATTTCTGAAGAAAATCCTCTTGCTGAAGAATAATGAAAGACACAAAAGTTGCATGTTTTCCCTGGAGTTCGGGTTTATTGGGTATATTTGTGTTCTATGTGTTTGTCTTCTGATTTATTTATTTTCCACTGTGCATACTAAGTTAGAAAATTCTTTGTATTTGCAATCAAAGTTGCAAACATCGCGATCGGGATTAAATCGGCGAGGGGAAAAAATTGGAAAAAATCGTAAAAATCGGGAAAAAATCGGCACATACAAAAATATTCATTTTTTTTCAATTTTTTTAATATCTAAAGCACTCACAACATAAAATAAATGCATTGACACATAAATATGAAAAAAAACTAATATATAAGACATGTAATATCATGTCTAGTGCTACATCACACATAATAGTGAATCATGTCCTGAATACTAAGTCCTGAGTCTCAACTCAACCTCAAAATATCAACAAAAAATATAATAATGTATCTCATATCATGAGTCATAATGTTATATACAAAGGAATGCACCAAATAAACTATACTATTGATTTTCTTTGCCCCTCTTGCGAGAAAATATAACAGCTTTCCCTCTAGACGAAGAAGATGGCGGGGCTGGCAATGGACTCTGTTGTGCTCCAGATCCTGAAGCACCAGGAGCTAAAGGAGGCAGACCACGTCCTCTATCGGTAGCAGGGGTAGGTGTTGTCACCTCCTCCTCTTGCTGTTGCTCCTCCTCCTCCTCATGAAACTCATCATTGATTCATCGCTACTAGAAATGGGATCATCAACAAGAGATACATAAACATCATCTAGCTCAAAGTCTTCAGATTTGGATTGCTCAACCTTATAACATGATAGAAATTGAAAAAGTTTAACATGCCTAACCAATGATTTTGGTTTGAGTGAAGGGTTCATCTCCTCAACCTTAAAATGCGGTAGAAAAAGATTAACATGCCTAACCAATTGTTTTTCTTTGAGTGAAGGGTACATTCTTGTTAAGGCCATGGTAGGGGAGTTCAACAATCAATACCACCAACATCAACAAAGTTCAACAATCAATGCCACCAACATCAAGGTTCTTAAAGGACTTCATACTCTTGATCAAATGCCAATCTCATACCCTTACACATAATAGAATCAAATGGAAATAATGCAAATCCCCAAACCATGAAACCCTGAAAACCATAAAGTCTGCTGAATTTTGAGTGAAATCTAAAATTCTAGTTTCTCCATATGAAATCCAATGAGGTCGAAACCACTCTTAAACATCCTGAGTCATTTCATGGTAATGTTAAAATTTAAGTAAAAGTGATATTCATCACTTTTACTTTAAGAATTTAACATTGCCATTAACTGCCAACAGGGTGTGTCAGGAAAATGAGAGGGCTGCAAAAATGACAAAAAAAAAATTTGATTTTTGAACTTATAGGGTCGCTGTTTGATGGGCCCACGATTTTTAACAAGAAATCGCGATTTTTTCAAAAAATCGTGCAAAACATCGCCGATTTAATCGTTTTGTCAAAAAAATC
This sequence comes from Pinus albicaulis, assembly GCA_034641835.2. Lineage (NCBI taxonomy): Eukaryota > Viridiplantae > Streptophyta > Pinopsida > Pinales > Pinaceae > Pinus > Pinus albicaulis. The sequence continues at coordinate 77,481,927 of CM076582.1, forward strand.
GCGATTTTTTGAATTTGCAATTTAAGTTTCCAGTGCAACAGTTGTTTGTAATTCTGGTTTTTATACTTAGAAAATTGCGAATCAGTTACTGGATTTTAAGGAAATCTAACAGATAACCAGCATTGTAAATTGGCAATAATAACCTTTGAGTCTGATAAATATGGTATTCACCAAAATCATTCTTATACTGGTTAGCATAAAGGCAAGGTTTTAAACATATGGATCCACTCATGGATTCGAAACGTTGACATCTCTCTTATCTTACCGTAAAATCTGAACTCTCTCTACAGAAATTAACCACAGGAATCTGAAATCTTCTAAACATATGCATGTTAGGCATAACACAATAAAATCTGAACTCTCTCTACAGAAATTAACCACAGGAATCTGAAATCTACTAAACATATGCATGTTAGGCATAACACAATAAACACAACCAAACCAAAGCCATTATATATTAATATATTCAATGCAAAACATGACCTAAATCAATTTTTTAATATGCCAAAGTAGTCCAATATAAATGGTCAATCTTGCCCTAAATGTGGAATAGACCATTTTCAAGGGGATTATCTGTACAAGTGACTTCTATACATGCAACAAGTGACTATTCTATCTGTAAGTTGCCAGGGTACAGGTACAGGACGAGTACTGGTATGGGTACAACTGTTTTTGAAATAGGGTACATGGGTGGTTAGGGTATGCATCTCAAATTTAAATTTTAGATACACACATAAACACATGCAATGTTTTCCCATGTTTTTTGGGATATCAAGATGCAAGAATGTGGAAATGCATCTGGGGATGTGTGGATGCCGCCCCATGTTTTAGAGAACATTACATGTGATGTTGGGGTCCTCAACATTGTGGACCCTGCTCAAAATACTAAAACTTAAAAATTTATATATGAAAAACCTAATGTAAATCAGAGTTTAGATGGGTGTAGACTCTAGAGGGATTTAATCATTTATATGATAATGACCAAGTTCGAATTTGAATTTGAATTCAAAACCTTTGCCTTAGTTTCAACTTGTCAAAACAATTTGTTTCCAAAGGTAAAGGGTATTGGCTTTTGATGGTTTGCTTGTTCAATGAATGATAGTCCAAGCACATCCTCAATTGCATTGTCCTACTGTTGGAAGAGGACTGCTGTGCCATATGGTGACCTAGATGGCCTAATGAAGGTAAGCTTTGATGATCTCAGTCAACTGTTGCTTCAACTCTTCCAACTTGGTTCCAGAAAGTCTATACGAAGCTCTTGCTGAAGTTTGCAACCCTGGTTCGAGCTCAATACAATGATGAGTGAGTTTAAGTGGGAGAAATTTAGGAAAAGAATCAGGGATCTGGTCTGAAAACTAATCCAACATATCGGCAAGTGTTGGTGGAACAGGCTTCTGCGCTCAACCTTCATTCACTTCTCCAATCAATGCTACGAAAAGTTGAGATTCTGGGTGCTTCATTGTCTTCTTCATGCTTAATGTAGATACTTTCTGCACCCTTCTGTTAGATTTCTTTGCTATTGTGGGGAGAACACAAGTTTTCTGTCCACCAACTATGACAGACTTGTCTACAAATGGCATGAGAATTGACTACATTGTCCATAGGAAGTCTTGCTAAAGAATGACTTCAAATACATTCATCTGCAATACTGTAAACTATTTATAGTCCTTCCATTTATCCATCTATATATGAACTGCGGAATTGCGGATGCAACCCTAGCTACTGCTTTAGCCTTAGAATTGACTGCCTTGACTAGAGCACCACCTGGTCCAGCTATAAGTTTGAGCTCACATGCCAACATTTTCAAGACGTTGTGTGAGACACCGGAATCCACCAACATTTGTACTGCCATTCAATTCACATTCTAAGTCCAGATAACAAAGTTGATTTAGGTATTGTCCTTGGTTGTCAGCGAGCTTCACCAAGGATTTCTTCCGTTCATCTGCCATCAAAGTCAACTGCACCCAACTTGCTATAGGAAATGAACTGCAACAAGAACAAGCCAAATATTTATCTGTTTTTAAAGTGGTCTGCCAATGGGTACTGTTCGCTATGTTCTTCAGAATGTTTGTGGGTGAAATTCTATGACCCACTACCCATGAACCGTAGACAGTCTGAAGTGATCATTTAAGATTCCTGCATGCATCTTAACCTGGCTGAAATGCAGGCCTGGTGGGACACCCAGCCAGGCTTCTCTTGGATTGATCGCTGCCTGTAGCAACAACTCTGTGCTATCTTGGTCTGCCTTCATTTGACCTCCAACAACTGCTGGCACTGTTATGGACAACTATTGAAAGAGGTTGTTCCAACTTCCAACACCTGCATTGCTAGGTGTTGCTTTAATGAGTGACTGCCTTCCCAAGCAACTTTATTAATTAGAAATCATTGGAGAGCTGCCTGAAGCTGGTCAGACAACCTTTCAAAACTACCGCTTCCTTTTGGAACATAATGAAGTGCATCCAACATATTTTTGAAACCAAATTCTTGTAGAAGTTGTGCCTTGATGCTGCCTTTCCACCAGAAAAGGGGTGAAGAGCATGCTCTGATACCACATGTCTTGGACCTAAGCGTCTTACATCAATTTTTTCTTTTCATCATCTCTGGTTGTGCAACACTGCATTGCCTCAGTGACAAGGGATTGGCCAACCTGTCCTTACTATAGTGGGCACACATCCAAGCATGGCCCTAAAATATCCCAGCAATACTTTTATACTTTGCCAATATTTCAATAGTACTTAGGCAACATAATGCATTGCAAAGATCATAACCTTCATCCAAGTAAAGAGGCTATGACACACTTCTATAGATGACACCGAAGATAGATTCCTTAAATTTATTTATATGAAAAGTATTACAAGATACAACAAGGGAGGATGGCCAACTGCCTGTGGCTCTTTCACAGATAACAATTATCCAATGCACAACTACCTATGAGACTCGCTAATCCAACCCCTGAAGCATCCGTAGGCCTGTGGCCTGCCTTCTCTACAGGTCTTGACTCTTGCACTATTCACTCAACAAGTGCCCAATTTTCCGTACTGTGTCAGCTAGGCAAGTTTCATCTAGTCTTGAAGTCTTCTGCTGCAAGCTTCTGCACCTGCATCGACTGATCGGGCAGAGTGCCTACTGCCACCTGCAGGTCGAGGCCTTATAGTAGGCCCCTTACGAGTGAGGTTCTTGGTCAGATCTAGAAGTAGATAATGCCTGCTGGTCACTTTTACCCAAAATTCTTTACTGATTTGTATGTAAGTATTTTCAGAGTAATTTTTTATGATGCATTGTTAACCGTTACCCATCTATTGAAGGTTTTAAGTTAGTTTTAGAAGACAGACCCCATGGATAAAGTGATTGTCTGTGATTCCATTCTCTTTCTTTTATTGTCAATCGCATGTTCATGAAGTCTGACAGAAGCTGATTAAAAACACAAATTACTATTTATTTACAACTTTAAATTGCACTGTGCAAACAAGTAAATGCTCCCTTGTTTAAACTCTGGACATATTTACTACTTTTTCCCTTATAATCCGTCTTGGCGACTGAAAAATTGGGACTATTCATCCTGCTGGACAGTTTGGATCAATGTTTTGAAAATCGCGATCGGGATTAAATCGACGAGGGGAAAAAACTAGAAAAAATCGAAAAAATCGGCATATACAAAAATATTCTTTTTTTTTTTCAATTTTTTTAATATGTAAAGCATCCACAATATAAAATAAATGCATTGACACATAAATATGAAAAAAACTTAATATATAAGATTTGTAATATCATGTCTAGTGCTACATCACACAAAAAACTGAATCATGTTCTGAATACTAAGTCCTGAGTCTCAATAGTCAACTCAGCCTCAAAATATCAACAAAAATATAATAATGTATCTCATATCATGAGTCATAATGTCATATACAAAGGAATGTCAATGCACCATATAACCTATGGTCCTATACTACTGATTTTTTCTGCCCCTGTTGCGAGAAAATGTAACAACTTTTCCTCTAGATGAAGAAGCTGGTGGGGCTGGCAATGGACTTTGTTGTGCTCCAGAAGTAGAACCTGAAGCACCAGAACGGGAACCTGAAGCACCAGGAGCTAAAGGAGGCAAACCATGTCCTTTACCGGTAGCAGGGGTAGGTGGTGTCACCTGCTGCTGCTGCTGCTCCTCCTCCTCCTCCTCGTCCTCCTCCCTCTCCACTACCTCCTGCTCTATCCAATCAGGGGCTGATTCCATGACAAGCCTCTCAGCCTCAACCCTCCATTCAGCAGTGGTGTCAATTGCATCTAAAGAGATGGCCTCCATATCAGGTGTCCTTTCAAGTTGTCTCACTCACAATCTAAGATTGTAGTAGACGTAAACCATGTCATTGAGGCGCTGGGACTCCAACCTGTACAAAGGTCATAAATTAATAAATTAAAAATATATATTATAAACAATAAATTAATAATTATAAAAAAATTATTTAATGAATTCAAAAAATCAATTGGAATATTTTAAGTTTTTAATTTGTTGCGCCTTTTGGTGTGTATTTTTTCAAATACACTCTAGTTGCGCTCGCACTTGAAGAGCTACATGTTTGGCTGAGTATTCTAATGGCAAGATTTTGGAGTTTTGGTAATCTGCCACCGTAGCTCCTCCACCATGCATCTACAAGTTATAAGTTACAACAAATAAGATAAACTTATAAAGTTACAAACATAAGAAAAAATTTTAAATAATGAAAATCTTACCTGGCATTTTAGTAGTTATCTTGGACAATGATGTCAAAGCTCAAGGTGCCACCTGCCATTCTATATACCTCCATTTCTTTGAATATCTCTACACGTTTTGATGGAGATGGCACCATCTTCTGAACACAAGTGAAAAAGCCATCCATGACCTCAGCATCAAATAGGAAACTACATGAGTAAGCAAATTCGGGGTTCAGGAAGACCCCTGCAACGTGAATGAGACGATGGAGTGTGTTGTTCCATTGGTCATCAATCACTTCCCATAAAAGAAGTTGTTTCTGAAGCCCCTCATCACTTTTATCAGCATAGTAGTTGCGAATAGCTTCTTTTGTCCTATTCATGGCCTCATACAAGTAGCCCATTGCGGGCTTTTCTCCATCAACCAATCTAAGAACCTTTACCAAAGGTTCAGTAACGCTGCACACCTCTTGCACTCCCGCCCAGAAGCTTTCCTGATATGAAACCAATCTGTAGAGGGCTTCTTCCTCTAGTTTGCGGCTGACAATCAAAGCACGCCACTCCTCTGAAAGAAACATTCTCTTCAAATCGCACATAATTCAAGAGGGATTGAAGAGATATGAAACTAGTGGCAAATCGTGTAATAGGAGGGCGCACCAATTCCTTTTTGTTGGTGAATTTTCTCATCAAATGAAGCACAGATGCATGACTATTTATAAATTTTGTAATGCTCTTTGATGATTCTACAATATCTTTGACAAAATCCATCTTTTCTATGTCCTCCAACATCAAATCAAGGCAATGTGCAGCACAAGGTGTCCAAAATATGTTCGGATGCCTCATCATAAGCATCTTGCCAGCAACAACATAGTTTGCAGCGTTGTCCGTTATAATTTGGACAACATTTTGGAGACCCACCTCCATAATGAACACATCCAATAAATCACATAATAATCGTGCATCTTTGACATGTGCAGATGTATCAATAGTTTACATAAACATTGTCCCCTTGGGACAACTGATTAAGAAGTTAATAAGGGTCCTACCTTTTTGATCAGTCCAACCATCTGACATCACAGTGCATCTTGTGACTTCCCATGATGCCCTTAACTCCTCCAATCTCTTGGTGCAGTCAACTTTCTCATTTTGAAGAATGCGCCCTCTAAAGTCATCATATGAAGGGGCTTTGTATCTTGGGCCAACATCAGCGATAGCATCAATCGTAGCCTGATAAAATGGATTGTTCCTGGCAACAATGAAAGGAATATCACTCCAAAGAAGCAGTTTGCCCAATAACCTATCAGCTTCTTCCTTCTCCTTTTTTTAATAAGTGAGGAGATAGATGGCTGTGTACTGGGACTAGTTCTAGGAACAAAATATGAGGAGGCAGCTACGGGGTTGGGTGTAGAAGATGTTGATGTTGAAGAACCACTACCACTCTCACGGTCAACTCTAAACCTTGATATTTGACTCTTCAGAGCTGCCTTGCTGAGTTTAGTTGTTTCTATTTCTTCCAATGATTTGATGGTTCTTTTGATTATTTCTGGATTGGTATTTGTGCAAGGGCCTATTTCATGTCCAAGAATCTGTGCTAGGTGGTATTTCAACTTGTATACCCCCCCTGTCATGTGTTGACCACATAGCTTGCAACTCAAGTTTGATCGGTCAAACCCCTGATCAGGTTCACCAAATTCCCATAAAGGATCCAATTTCCTTGACATGGTTGTAAATTTGTTGAACTCTTGACTCTTGAGTTTTACTGTAAGATGAACTTTGAACTTTGAAATTTGAACCTAGGGCACAAGAAAAATTGCAAGTTAAAAAATAAAATAAAAAAATTACAATTTTACATACAACATTTTGATTTTTTCACAAAAAAAAACCCTCAACTGAATGCAAAAATATTGGGAAAAATACATGTTGAAACGTATGCAAAAATAATGGAAAGAAACTAGGAGCAGAAGAAGAAATATAAAAAATAAATTAACAACCAATTTTTTGTATTTTTGACCAAAATAAACCCTCTCCTTTCTCTAAAAAAAAAGGCAATAAAAAATGATGAAAAATACATGGGTGAGAGAAACCCATGAAAGAACAATAAAAAAACAAAAAAAATGGTCAAATTTGATGCCCATACTTGGAAAAAAACGTTTTGCCGAAGAAACTTGGTCCAAATTCGAATTTTGTTGGCTTGGCTTGCTAAAATCCTTCACTTTTGTCCACTCTTGCCCTTGTAGATCACTTATTCTCCTCCTTAGCTCTCCTTCAGTTCTCAGCTCTCCTTAGCAAACCTCTCACTGCAAAAATGAGACAAAAAAAATTCAAAATCGCACTTAAAAACTCGCTGTTTTGAAGGCCGGCGATTAATTCCGATCGGATCGAGCGATTTTTTCAAATCCAAAAAATCGTGCAAAAAATCGGCAATTAAATCGGCTTTTCGAAAAGATCACGATTTTTTTTAAAAATTGCGATTAAATTGCGATTTTCAAAACATTGGTTTGGATGTGTTTTTGTTAATGCGTAAAAAATAAAAATTACCAATAATGCCTAAAATTTGAAAAGATGATTTACATCAAATGATCCAAGAGGTGTAAGTCTCAGTGCATGGCCATGTTGGATACCCTGCTTCACTGTGTTGTGGCTTCTGATTTTGTGTTTCCTTTTTCAGCGTGCTTGACCTGCACTGGTAACATGTTAACACCATTCATTAAGAATAGTGCTGGTTAGCAAATCTAATTCTGACAGAATTTTTTTTGAGTTCTCAGACTACAGGTAGCTCTTTGGCATTTAAAAAACTATTATTGACTCACGTTATGCATATCATAATTGAATTTAGGATAGAAATAAAGATCATTATCCAGTTCAAGGTGTATTTAATACAGATACCCATGTTTTTTGTTATTCCGTCATTTGGAATCCTTAGACATACATATAAACTGGGGTAGAGATGTGGTGGTCTGATGAAATTGATTTCTCATTTTTGATTTTGTTATTATATGGTCATAATGGATTGTGTCTTTGCCCTCAATTGTTGTTTTTTAACCCAATGCAACCATCGCCATGTATGGTTGATGGAATGGGGAAGAACATCAAGAGGCATATACAAATGTGATTATGTTTATTCCTGTTCTTTCTGGATTGTCTCATCTTTAGGTTTTCAGCTGCAAGATTCTGAAAAGGCCGTGTGCCTTGATACCAATAAAGTGCTAAGTGAATCCAAACTAATAGTGCTTACCCTTGCTGTTGGCTTGTGTTGTTTTATTTGACAGAATATCAAAGCCGTCTTTGATTCAGCCATCAGGGTGGTGCTTCAACCTCCAAAGCAGAAGAGAAAAAAGAAAAGGAAGTCTCAGAAGAATTGTTCAATCCTGTGATTGGCGAATTATTGGCAAACATGTTGCTTATGGAATTTTGAACCTATGCATTACGGAATGGAAAATTATGTGCTGAGTTGGCATACTTGAATCTGGTGACTTTATTGATGCAATTGTAGCTCTCTGCAGTAGACTTCAGTATGTATAGTTGTCATGAGAGCTCCATGACAAATATTTAGTGGTCTTGTTGAGTTCCCTGTGGTGGCGTGCCACAGATGGAACATAACTGTAATAACAATTTTTTGCATAACATTTAATTATTATATAGAAGCTTATCATTATGCATATGGTAAGCTACTTTCTGGAATCACATCAGCCACCGGTTTATTTGGTGGTCTACAATTAATTCAATGTCTTTAGTTATTTGTAGGAGAGATTGTAGTGACTAGAGGGTGATTCTCCCTGTGGGAAGAAACTCGTTACTGTTCAATCATACAAGTTGTATCTATGAAGCTGTGTTTTAAATTCTTGTACAACATTTTGGAAAGATACACCTCATGTTTGTTTTCAGGCATAAGGCCAAAATTTAGTAACCTCCAAAATTTTCAAATTTAGTTATATCAAATTGATATGCGATGCAATTATCTCAATAGGGATTATTCAGTGTTATCCCTTGGGTTTCCCGATAGCTTGGATCCAGGGGACATTGAAACAATTAAAGCATCAGAGCACAGCCAGAGTCTTTTGTGGCTGTACAGTGGTGATGGTTGTGTAACCAGCACTCATCGTAAAAGGTAAACTTAGAGATTGAATATATTGTAATTTTGTGTGATCTTCGGGTACTCTTCTCTGTCCTTTTTATTTTGAATACTATGGACCCCTACAAAGAGGACTTTTCTACAAATGAAATAAATGATTGAGATTACGTTCTTCAATAAGACTATGTTAGAACTTGCCCATTTAATTTCTTTTTATTACATGGCTGATATCATGACTGATGAAGTATTAGGAGCAGCGATGACAGTTATATATGATAAAATGGCCTTGTATGAGACAAAAACTTTTAAGGCTTGACAGAGATATAAACACGATTCTAATTTGCATATTGTTCTTTCACTGAATTGGTGTTTCAATTTCAAAGGTAAATGAGGAAGGCTATGCTGTAGATATGGTAGACATATTAGGTGTGCCTGGATAATATTTCCTCTATATTGAACTAGACGGTCTTTTAGCTGTTTCAGTTTATGTTGTTTCATACTCGAAAGAAGGGTGGAAAAGTTAAGACACCACTTAGAAAGCTTGCTTATAAGACCAGTCCATGAAATGACGGACTCACTCGTTGAATGGCTAAGATATAGCTGAAGTATAGTGTAGATTAAGACAAAGGATCTTCAGTGATCCCATAGCACCAAGGAATATCCTATAAATAATTTTATTCTGATGACAAAGGATCTTTGGTGATCCCATAGCACCAAGGAACATCCTATAAATAATTTTGTTTGCGGTTCTGATGTTAAATGACTCATCTCATAACACAAGGAAATGCCTACAAATTATTTTAATATTTGTGATTAAATTTGCAATCAGCAATAAATTAAAGGAGCTGACGTGATATAGAGATGTTTTAATTGGAATGTTTTTGTAATGTGTAATGTTATACATTTATAACAAAAAGTTGTACAACCTCATAGATTAAAGATAAAAGACCTTTAGTCAACTTAACAAAAAATGTGATTAATTTTGTAGATTAAAGATAAAATATCTTTAGTCAACTTTTGGAAAAGTAGTTGTCACCCATTCAGAAATGGCATGGCACCAAAAGGATTTAATGACTAAAATTTACATAAATGATATAACAGGGTAGTTTCACGATGTGATCCCATTTCCCTAAAAGAGGATTTGTCTCCACTTGTAGATTTTTAGTAAACTTTTGGAAAAGTAGCTACCCTTTCAGAAATGGCATGCGATCAAAAGGGTTTAATGACTAAAATTTACATAAATGATATAACAGGGTAGTATCACGAAGTGATCCCATTTTCGTAGAAGAGGCTGTCTCCACTTGTAGATGTTATGGGCTTTGGTATTGAGTGTAGCTTACCAGGTAATGTTTATAGACCATGGCGGCTTAATGCCATTATGGGTCACATTTGGGCTTTTTGTGGGGTCTAATGTGAAGGTGAAGGTGAGGTTGTTTTCGTCATAGTTATGCTATATATATGTAAGGAGAGAAGGTGAGTGATTTGGTTCAATGTTTTTTGTTTTGTTTTTGTTTTCTGGAGAGAAGGTGAGTGATTTGGTTCAATGTTTTTTTTGTTTTGTTTTTGTTTTCTGAAGAGAAGGTGAGTGATTTGGTTCAATGTTTTTTGTTTTCTGTCATTTTGTGAAGTTTGAAGATGAGTGTGGGATGGTAGTGCAATGTTGTATGAGAGTGGTGATGTTCTTGCTTTTAAAATTTTTTAGAGGTGGGTTTGTTTCTTTTAACGGTAATGACATTTGTGATTTTTCTTTGATATTTAGAGGAATTTCAAGACTTAGTAATATTCACTTTTAGAAACAAATAGATTAGAGTAATAACCACTATCTAGTGTTCAGTGATGATTAGAGTTGACACATCGAGTGTTGGTAGTAGGAACAATAATACCAACATTGCAAGAATGTTATATAGGTGTAATGGAAGATTTTGTAGAAGGTCGTCTTATAAAAAGCATAACATCAACAAAATATATATATATATATATTGGTAAAAGATTTTTTTAAAGAATATATTAAATTACGACAAAGTTTAAACTATTGTAATAGTTAAAGGTTGAAAATAGCCCCCTTTACTCCTAAAAGCAAGAAGTGACTCAATTTGGAACCCTAACCATTTTGTTGGATATGTTCAATGAATAGCTTTTAACTTGTTAATGGCTCATTAGGTAGTAGAGAATAATTCATTTAACCCTAGTAACCTTGTAGTGGCTCTGAAGACAGTTAAGTTAGCAAAAACTTCCATCAAAGAGTGTTTGTATAGGACTCCCTTGTACTCTAAATTATATGTATTTGCACAAGAATTACCGCTTAATTGCATTGCAAAGGTAAGTATGTATGCTTATAAGGCATTGGGAAACTATATAGACATACAAGTGACCTAGAGGCTTCTTTATTATCCAGTAATCCAATGCACATAATATGAGAATGTAATGCAATATATGGGGTTGCAAAGGACTCAAACGGCAAACAGACTTAACTCCATTTTATTGGTGATTAATATTGGGTTTTTTCAAATTCTACTTCTTGCATAATTTCGCTAATAGTGTGTAAGCATTCAAGTGAGCCCCTTACTTGGTCCTATGTTCGCCTCATATAAATTCCACAAGAACAATGGATTGCAAAGATGCCTTGAACCCCACATCTTTTCTTGTAGATCTTTGCAAGTTAAATTCAAGTACCTCCCCAAAACCATCATGAAGAAGTAGCACACACGTTCAAGCTGTTATAAGAGGTTGCAAAATTCGGAAAGGATATCCATAATAACCCAGATGATCCATCCTTTTGATGGCCTTCTTTTCCATGTAACCATTGTCCCAAAGGTGTTAAACCATATTTCAACTATTGCCTCAGAGATTTTCACCATGCTTAGAGGTATCTACTCTGAGGGACCTTGAATATAGATAAGGGCTATTTTGGTGATTGTGCCAAGAGACTGGTCTCTTGCCTCTATATCATCTATATATGGTTTCATGAGAGAGAACATATTGTGCCACTATAACAATTGTCATTCGAATTTTGGAAAATAAAAGTTTAACTACTGAGAAAATTGAGTAAAGTGAGAATATTGAGTTCTTTTTAATCTTTTAATTGATCAAGATTAAAAAGGGGCTTGATGGGAACATTAGGCATGCTTTTACAGCCAAAGCAAAAATCAATATATTTGGCCAAAAACAAACGTGTTGGTGAGGGGGGTTTTAATACAAGTCATTTGTTTTTGAGAATATGATATAGGGTGAAGAAGGGAAAAATCCGAAGTTTAAGTAATCTTAATTTGGGTAATCTTCAAGTTGTTGGCTCATTGAAGTAGGAATAAAATAACAATTTGTATATAATTTGTATGTCGATGTTTATAAATAAAAGACATGGGTCCTCGTTTGTGTAAGAATAAGAATTTCGAGATAGAATTGAGTACTGAGCATTTGCTCCATAGATATTTTCCTGTGAAAGTTTTACCACATATGTCATGTCAATTTGTAAATTTTACTTGTAAGACATACATTTATGTATTTTTTTTCATGGTAGTAGAGCAATTTAGTGTAAACTTTTATTCTCGATTATGTTTGATTATTATTTATGTGATACCCAAATCTGTTTCATAGTGTTTTTTTTTTTTGCACAGAAGACTGACAACATGGTTGCATCTGGAGCAACCAAATTAATTAAGAACACCATTTCTTTGGAAAAAGGCCATATAAAACATCTTTTTTTTTAAAACAAGGAAATATCCAGGCAGATCCACCTGAAGGGATCACATCCCGCCGACTTATTCGTAGGGCCTAACCTGAGGGTGTCGAGGAGAATTGACCCCGTGACCTCCCATTAGCGAGGTGCTTTGACGACAAGAACTCAACCAATTGAGCTAACCCTCGAGGCTATAATACCTTAATTTCCTTGCCATTATATTTTCAAATAGCACTTTGTTTTGCATGACCTCTTGCTTTATAGCCCACCTTGCCACTTTTTTGCTAGGCCTTATACTTTTCGTCCATCTATTGTTTTTTTCTTGAGCCTCCCACTTTCCAATGCTAGTTTGAACTTTTTAATGCCTGTGTCACCCCCTCCCACCATTATTATACTTCCTTAATGACTTGCCGCCCTTCGTACCTTGATCACCTTTGGACTCCATTGGCTACTAGCCTTGGGAATAGTGTAGCCTAATTCTTTTAGGTTATGGTCTTTCTTTTGGGGTATATTTTCATGTCAGTTTTGTCGATTTATACATTCAAAAATACAGTTTAAATAATGAAACATTACACTATCGTGAAAAATTGTATCGTCAAATTTTTATGAAAAGGCCAAAATATAGACTAGTGAGGTTGAGCACTTGGGAATCCATTGGTTCCATTTTATCGTTCCCAAAGAACCTATTGCAACATCCACACTATCTTGTGCCCCTTTTTACTTACACACAACTCCACCTATGCCACATGGATTCTCCATGTGGACCTTGTTGAGATTCAACAAGAAAATTTCAACGCCCACACCTAGTTGCATTAAGCACCCAGACTAGGGTGGGGCCTAGAGTGCTATTTTTGGGTGCATGTCTATTTTGGTTATCCCTTGATTAAGATGGACATTAAACTGTAATCTAGTCCCCATTGGAGTACCCATGATAGTTGCGCGGTCAAGGAAGGCAAGAATTCCTATCTTTTAGGGATTGCATCCATCAATGATTGCACAAGCAAGGCAGGCTGTTTGGAGGCTGAATATTGGCTGTGTGTTGGTTAGTTTTGCATATGATAGTGTGAGACAATTCGCTGAGTATTGGAGGGCTCTTATGAGAAGAGTTTTGTATGTAATTGTTTCATGATCCATGCTGAATATACAATAGAAGATAGTGGGGTTTTTAGCTGTAAGCTTTCTACGGGAAATTATCTGTGTTGTGTGATTTGATTCTTCTTCATGTTCATGTGATTAGCAATTGTGTTTTTAATTCCGCAAAATATTTGCAGAAGTGATTCAATATTTAACTTTAGTACATTATTAGATCGGGTGAATCCAAGATATTCATGCATGCTGTATAATTTCTACATGGTATTAGAGCACAAGAAATTGCAGAAGTGAAGCAGGAGCTGAGTTTGTGATTGGATAGAGTTTGAATTTCAAGAAAGACTTTATTGGTGCTACAGCTGATTCAAGATCGAAATGGCTTTCAATGGCTTGAGGTTAGAGTATGCACTCGAGGGCAACTCGAACTATATTTCTTGGAAGGACAGGATGGAGGCAACACTCGAAGACAATGGCTTGAAGGAATCCATTGACAGTGATGTTCCTAAACCCGCTGTGGCAGATGCTGCAAATCTTGATGCATGACAAAAGAAAGTGGCAAAGGCGAGGAGGATCATGTTGGAGGGAGTACGAGACCACATTGTCTCAACCCTCCCTGAGAAAGCCACACCATATGCAGCGTGGAAGGCTTTGACAGATCTATTCCAAAGTAACATCGACCATAGGAAATTGGCACTCAAAGATAAACTCAGGAAGATAAAGATGGAAAAGGGCGACACCATTCCAAAATATCTAACAAAGTTTGTCCAATGTCGGGATGAAATGGGGAGCGTTGGAATAACAGTCGCTGATGATGATTTGGTGAGCTTGGCTCTCCTAGGACTTCCCAAAGATTGGCACAATTATCAATACTCTGTTAATGGAAGGGAAAAATTTCCAGATTGGGAACGAATGTGGTCAGATTTGGTTCAGGAGAAGTTCAAATGGAACACCAGAGATGGATCTTCATCTAAGAATGAGGATGAAGAGGATTGTGCTTTGGCTACCAAGGCGCGGAAGGGGAAGGGGAAGAAATTCCATTCTAAATCCGAGTCCAAGAGTCCAAGGTGAAGTGTTTTCACTGTCACGAGCATGGGAATTTTGCTACTAACTGTCCACAAAAGAAGAAGAACAAAAAGGCTGGAGGATTTGCAGCTGGTGAGGCCTTTGCCTCGCAATTTGATCTTGACTTCTCATTGATCGCATGCATGGTGTCCAGTGCATTGGGATCTGTGTGGTATTTGGATAGTGGCATTTCCTTTCACATGACAAGAGATAAGGAAATTTTCAGTGACTTGGAGGAGGAAGATCTCTAGATGCATATTGAAATGGGTGATGACGGATGGTACAATGCTACCGAGATTGTTACCATTACATTTTAGAGGCAGTGAGGTAAACAATTTCAATTAAAAGATGTAATGCATGTACCAGGTCTGAAGAAAAATTTGGTCTCAGTCGCAATGTTGGAGGATAGAGGCTATGATGTTGTTTTTAGTGATGGAAAAACTTTCTTGCGACATAAAACAAGGGGACAAGCCAAGAGAATAGGGATTCGAGTTAAGAATCTCTACAAGCTGGAGGTAGATGGTTGCACAATATTGATGGGCAAGGCAGATCAAATGGTGAGCCAGGATGAGGGTGATTTATGGTACAAAATATTGTGCCATCTTCACCATGGAGCCTTGAAAGTCATGCAACAGATTTCTACTGTTCTTCCCGGGGTATACTTGCGCAGACAGACACATGCAAGGGATGTACTATGGGAAAATATGACAACACCACCTTTTATGAGAAGGAGAACCGAGCTTCAGGGATCCTTGAGAGAGTTCACATAGACATGTGTGGTCCTTTTTCTATTGCTTCAACAACAAAACATAAGTACTATGTAATATTTGTTGACAATTTTTCTCGTAAGTCCTGGATCTTATTCATGTAGAAGAAAGATAAAAAATTCTTTAAGTTCCATGAATTTAAGGCACTGGTGGAGAAAGGGTCGGGGAAGCAAGTGAAGGCTCTTAGGAGCGATAATGGTGGAGAATACATCTCTAACAAATTCAAGAAATTTTATATCAAAGAACGAATTCGAAGAGAACTCATAGCGCCTCATAACCCACAACAAAATGGGGTCGCGAAGAGGAAGAATAGAACTATTGTGGGTGCAACACGAGCGATGTTGCATGATCAAGGCCTACCGATGCATTTGTGGGCGGAAGCATGCAACACAACGGTACATGTGCAAAACCGTTGTCCTCATATAGTACTTGGCATGAGTACACCTAAAGAGGCTTTCACTGGGAAGAAACATGGTGTTTCACACTTTAAGTTTTTTGGCTCATCTGTTTATGTGCATGTGACCAAGGATGCCAGGAAGAAGCTAGTACCAACAAATGAGGTTTGTATTTTTGTGGGGTACACTAAAACACCCCATAATTATCGTGTGTATTTGCCAAAAAATAGAATGACTGTTGTGCAATGGGATATAAAATTCGATGAGGAGAAAGCCATGCAGTGGTCCCTTGAGAGGGAGCTGGACTTGCATGCAGAGGAGGAATTGTTGGTTCTCGAGGTTGAGTCTCAAGATGTGGATCAACCACATGAGGAGGTTCATGGAGTGGAGGAAAACACTCATGCAGAGCCATCCATCAGAAATAGAAAAAGGCGCACCATGGAAGCTGATAGATTGAGACTTGATGTTGCAGAGAATGTATGAGCCCCTACTTCACAATATAGAAAGAAACAGTCTCCTGACCGATTCACTTGATACATGGCTCTTATGAGCAAATGTATTGTGACTGAACCATCTTCCTTTCAGGAAGCAGTGCAACAACCAACTTGGGTTGATGAAATGGTGGAGGAGTATGACTCCATTGTCAAGAACAGTGCATGGGAGATAGTCCCAAGACCGGTCGACAAATCAGTGGTTGGATCAAGATGGATCTACAAGGTAAAGCAAGCTGCTGATGGAAGTGTGGAGAAATAAAAGTCTAGATTTGTGGCTTGGGGATTCTCACAGTTCGAGAGGATAGATTATGATGATACTTTTGCACTTGTTGCAAGGTACTCTTCCATAAGATCCATCCTTGCACTCTCAATGATGATGGGTTGGCGCATTCATCAGATGGATGTGAAAAATGTGTTTCTCAATGGAATCATTGAGGAAGAGGTGTACATAAAAAAACTTGAAGGTTTCAAAATATTCAACAGCGAGTCACATGTGTGCCAACTCAAAAGTGCACTGTATGCGCTGAAGCAGGCACCTCGTGCTTTGTACACTCGAATAGACAGCGATTTCACCGGACTGGGCTTGAGGGTAAGCTATTGATAATTGTTCTTTATGTTAATGATCTAATTTTGAATGGTGATGAGCAGCTGATACACTCATGCAAGGAGGATTTGGCAAGGGAGTTTGAAATGAAGGACATGGGCCTCCTTCATTATTTGCTTGGATTGGAAATATGGTAGCGAGATGGTGAAATTTTTGTGTCTCAAGGAAAGTATGAAAAGGAGATACTGGGTAAGTTTAACATGGAGAGCTGCAAACCCATGAATACTCTTCTTCCAGGAAATTGGAGGAAAGAGGATGCTACTTCTGGAGAGGTAGTGGATGCTATTGTCTACAAGAAGTTAGTGGGTTCACTAATGTATTTGGTGAACACTAGACCAGATATTTGATACGTAGTTAACCAGCTGAGTCAAAATATGGTTAAGCCTACCAATCTCTTTTGGAAGGCAGGGAAGCATGTCCTGAGATACCTAAGGAGCACATCAGAGTATGGTATATGGTACAGACAGACAGAGGGAATGAAGCTTCAAGGCTTCACGGATGCAGATTGGGGGGACAGTCCATCAGATAGAAACAACACATCAGGAGGGATATTTAGCATTGGATCAATAATAGTTTCCTGGTACAACAGAAAACAACGATCTGTGGCACTCAGTTCAGCGGAAGCAGAACACATGGAATAAATTCAAGCTGCATGTGAGGCTATCTGGATGAGAAAGATATTGCTTGGTTTGTTTGGTTCTCAGATGGATCCGAAAGTGATTCATTGTGATAATCAGAGTTGCGTTAAACTCTCGATTAATCCTGTGTTTCATGATAGGTCCAATCATATAGATATCTGGTACCATCATCTCAGAGATTGTGTGCATAGAAGGATCATGTTGCTTCAGTACAGTCCCACGGAAGATCAGGATGCAGATATTCTGACGAAGGCGCTCACCAAGAAAAAATTCGAATACCATAGAGATAGGATCATGGTGAAGGATAATCCCTTTCTTGTTGAGAAGGAGTGTTGAGATTCAACAAGAAAATTTCAGCACCCACACCTAGTTGCATTGAGCACCCAGACTATGGTGGGGCCCACAGTGCTATTTTTGGGTGCATGTCTATTTCAGTTATCCATTAATTAAGATGGACATTAAACTGTAATATATTCTCAATGTTGATTTGAAATAGTTAACTGAAAGTGGTAAATTCAGTTATTTAGTGGATTTCGAGTTAGAGGTAGTTGGTGAGGCATGCAGAGTAATTCTAGTTGTAACAGAGTTTGAAGTGCAGTGGTGCATTAGTTAATGCAGGTTGTAATCGGTTTAACTCAGTTAAGTGAATTAAACTCAGTTGTGCTAGTTGTAACTAAAGATACACTAGTGAGAGATCAAGTGAATTAAATATTAATTAATTTACAATCAGTGATCTCACATGCAACTGAGGATTTACTATTATTCGCTGCATGCATGTCAGATCTAGTGGAGACCATGTTGAGTTCTAGGTGAAAGGGAAGTTGATTATCAGTTGAAGGATTATTGGGTTGCACACATGCAACCAAAAACCCATTGGAGTGCCCATGATACTTGCGTAGTCAAGGAAGACAATCATTCCTATCTTTTAGGGATTGCATCCATCAAGGATTGCGCAAGGCAGGCAGGCTGTCTGGAGGCTGAGAATTGGCTATGTGTTGGTCAGTTTTGCATATGACAGTGTGAGACAATTAGCTGAGTACTAGAGGGCTCTTGTGAGAAGAGTTTTGTATGTAATTGTTTCATGATCCATGCTAAATATACAATAGAAGATAGTGGGGGTTTTAGCTGTAAGCTTTCCCCGGGAAATTATCTGTGTTGTGTGTGATTTGATTCTTCTTCATGTTCATGTGATTAGTGATTGTGTTTTTAATTTCGCAAAAGATTTATAGAAGCGATTTAGTATTTAACTTTAGTACATTATTAGATCGGGTAAATCCAAGATATACATGAATGTTGTATAATTTATACATACCCAATCCCCTACCACGTGAGTCTCCAATGGAACCCACATCTATGCAAAGTTACAACATGGCACCTAGTCGCCCCTTTCCATATCACACTGTTGATGGTCCAAAATGACCTCATCAACATTGGGGAAAACTACCCGGGTGGGGTCCCAACTTAGACCCTTTCTCGTTTTGAATAATGGCTACAAATGGAATTAAGAGACTAGTTTCCCTTAAAAAAATTATATGGAGTGGGATGGATGGTTGTAATGTATTCTAATTCGTACTAGTAACAAAAATAGGACTACTATAACTTACTATTACACCCGCATAAGCTGATGAAATATTTGCTAAAAAGATGTCATAATTAGCACAACAATGTAGATTATTATGCAATTATGTTATAACCTTGATTAAAGAAAATTAATTTAATTAAATAGTTAATGAAATATTTATTATAACATCACATATGACTGAGATCTTGTTGCTCACAATATAAAAGAAATTTTAATCAAGCATATCAGTAATGATCATGAAAGATTGATTGATGCATATATATGAACAATAACATGAAACAATTCATTTTAAAGCAAATACAAATAAACATAGGATAGTAGTACTCGATACGCTGTAGATCTGCTCACCACGAAAATGCAAATGGTTCAACTAAATATTAAGAAAAAAAATTAAATACAATAGTGCAATTTAAGTATGTTCTTGCAAATATTCAGAATCCTTTCTCCATCTCGGAGAGGGAATCTATAGTCTTAGTACAAAAGGAAAAAAAAAAAAAACTATTCTAACAACTCTTCAACAAAAACAACAATAGTGGAAAATCAAGAAATAATTACAACAACTTTCCAAGCTTAGGAAGAAGACTATCCAATGGTCAATTGCCGTATTTTGAGAATATCCAACAAATTGGTAAGATCTGGGGATATTTGGGCTCGATCCTCATATGACCTATGAAAATAGCGTTCTTCAAGGATGACAACATTTGCATGGTGACATTAGGCAAACATTGGAGGACCAACCATTGGCTGTGAGGTTTTTCACTAAAAACTTCCAATGATGTTCGAGACTAACTTTGGACAACTGATTAATCATCTCAGACATCTCTCTACTATGCTCATGCCACATCTTAGCTAATATATTGATGTATGGTAGAGTATCTTCAAGTCAGTTATGGATGAGATTGGATTGAAGCAAAATATCATTCACTGATTCAACCATTGAGCTGAAAAAAATTTGGGCTTTGTTTACTGTTCAACTTCAGTGTGATTCATTCTGATTTCCCATTCTACGAAAATTATGATCTTCTGATCCTCATAAATCTTTGGTAGATTTGATCCATAAGGTAATCCATTGCTTCTCACTGATCCTAAATTATGACAAGTTTATTGCAGAAGAACCCTTTTTTTCTCGTTGAGGACATACATGCAATTGTTCTCTTCTCTTGAATTTTCTTAATTTGATCATCTCTAATATGTAACTCTTTATCATATTGTACCTTTAGTGAATCAAACTTCTGCTGTAACTTTGTCACTTGGTTATGCTATTGGTCATTGATTTTCTGCTTCTCAACCTCAAGAGTTTGCTCCAACAAGAAGATCCCGTCCTCTTTCTTTTAGAAGTTCTTGAAATTATGAAACCTTATTGATGGTTGCTGAAGCGTAAGCACCCGTGAATTGAGTCAGTTTCCCTAACTCTTCTGTTGGTGTTGCAGTAGACCCTTTCCATAGGACTTTGAAAAAAGAAGTTTACTAGATACCAATTGATGAGATTGATCCAATTTTCTTTTCTTTCTTCCTCTTTTTACCACAACCGTGTTTTGTGGACTGTAGAAAATTTCCAAGGGAGGAATCTCTTCAATATTCAGAACAACCTCTGAGGTAGGAAAAGCAGGAATAATCTCATTGTATTTCTGATAATGAGTGTGAGACTTATCAGGAACCTCCTTTGTTTTGGTATTTTGCTCAAGATTCTTAGAAGTGCCCTGAATATTGCCTTGCTGTGAAGTATTTACAATATGAGAAACTGTATTTGGTTCACCAGTCTTTGAATTAATATTTTGACTAAACTCTTTCCATATTTCATCCAATTTGGGATTAAAAACAAATTCTTCTGCTTGAGACGTAGAAGAAATAACAACAACCTATGATTGAGGAGGGACTACCGATTGTAAAGAACTGCCAAAATGAACATTTGAAACCGAGGTTTTTCCTTGAGCCAACTGTAACAAATTAAGAGGAATATTTTCTATCCTGGAAGATTTGTACTTTAAAAATTAATTCTTCTCTTTTGGGGTAAATTGTTCTTCTACTCATCTTAACACTAAGGAATAAGAAGGGGATTGTTCAAAGAAGTCATATAGCTTATCTACCTCATGGAAAAACTGTCTGAGATTTTGAGAAGCAGCGAAATTTTTAACCATTGAAATAAGGTCATATTGTCTATTTGGAATAGTGAACAACTTGAGAGCTTGTATGGCCAGAATCTCTTTCTCTGCATGACAGTAATTAGCTAATGCAAATATGTAGAAATTATACAATATGCATGTATATCTTGGATTCACCCGATCTAACAATGTACTAAAGTTAAATACTGAATCGCTTCTACAAATCTTTTACGCAATTAAAAAAACAATCACTAATCACATGAACATGAAGAAGAATCAAATCACACACAACACATATAATTTCGCGGGGAAAGGTTACAGCTAAAAACCCCACTATATTCTATTGTATATTTAGCATGGATCATGAAATAATTACATACAAAAATATTCTCACAAGAGCCCTCCAATACTCAGCTAATTGTCTCACACTGTCATATGAAAACTGACCAACACATAACCAATTCTCAGCCTCCAGAGAACCTGCCTTGCTTGCGCAATCCCTAATGGATGCAATCCCAAAAAGATAGGAATTATTGCATTCCTTGACTGTACAAGTATCATGGGCACTCAAATGGGTATTTGGTTGCATGTGTGCAACTTAATAATCCTACAACTGTTAGTCAACTTCCCTTTCACCTAGAACTCAACTAGGTATCCACTGGATCTGACATGCATGCAGCTAATAATAGTAAATCCTCAGTTGTATGTGAGATCACTGATTGTGAATTAATTAATATTTAATTCACTTGATATCTTACTAGTGTATCTTCAGTTATAACTAGAATAACTGAGTTTAATTCACTTAACTGAGTTAAACTGATTACAACCTGCATTAACTAATGCACCACTGCACTTCGAACTCTGTTACAACTAGAATTATTCTGCATGCTTCACCGACTACCTCTAACTCAAAATCCACTACATAATTGAGTTTATCACTTTCAATTAAATGTTTCAAGTTAACATTGAGAATATATTACAATTTAATGTCCATCTTATTTAAGGGATAACCAAAATAGACATGCACCCAAAAATGTCACTGTGGGCCCCACCCTAGTGTGGGTGCTTAATGCAACTAGGCTTGGGTGCTGAAATTTTATTGTTGAATCTCAAAACTCCTTCTCAACAAGAAAGGGATTATTCTACACCCCGATCCTGTCTCTATGGTATTCGAATTTGCTCCCAGTGAGCGCCTTCGTCAGAATATTTGCATCCTGATCTTCCGTGGAAATGTACTGAAGCAAAATTATCCTTCTTCTCTGCACACAATCTTTGAGACGATGGTACCTGATATCTATATGCTTTGACCTATCATGAAACACAAAATTAATCGAGAGTTTAATGCTATGTCGCGCTGCGCTGCTGCAGCGCTTGCGCTTCCTCTCTGAGCCTGCGGCCTCTGGCCCGTCCTCCCCCGCTCACCATGGCCCCTGTGGATGCTAACTCAGAGGCGGCCGCTACTCAACTAGCATTCTCTACTCTCGTTAAGTCGTTGCCGCCTCAACGCCCTCGTCCGGTGATATCCAGGTTTGTAAAGAAGCTCGACGGTCTGCAAGAAGTGATTCTTCCTCCTGATCTTCCCCGCATGGCGACTCTTTCACTGGCTGAAAGGGGACTCATAGGGAAATTCACTGGGCTTTGACCCTCCCCGAAGATGGTGGAAAGGTGGATCGAAAGAAACTGGTATGATAAGATTAATGGCAAAGTCTCCATTCGCTTCTGCGGGAAAGGGTATTTCACCTTTCATTTCGAATCTAAAGAAGATAAGGATATGATCTTTAGGAACGACCCATATTTCATGGATTCCAGAGGCTTGTACCTCAACAAATGGACCTCAGACTTTGATCCTGAGCTAGATGTCCCCAGCGCGGTCTCGGTTTGGGTTAGGCTTCCTCATCTTCCCCTCCATTGTTGGGGAGATGAATCGGTCCGAGCCATTGATAATGCCGTTGGAAAGTTTATTGACCGCAGCGAGCCAAAGGACAATATGCAAGCCTATGCCCGAATATGCATTGAGGTGGATCTCGGCAAAGGTCTCCCGGAGGCCATCAAGCTCAAAGTGGACGACTGGAATCATATTCAACAGTTGGATTATGAACAGATCCCTTTCAAATGCAAGGTATGTCACGAATATGGCCATTTCGCCAACCGATGCTCTAAATTAGTTGATGTTGAAAATAATTCGCAAGATGAATAATGGGAAACGGTTAAAAAAAAGAAGACAATCTCTAACCCTAAGACTAACCCTGCCACAACTCCTCCCAAAGCTAATCTACAAGCATATTCCTCGCTTTCCTCTCAGGATCTTCCTCCCCTAAATGCTGCTCCCCCTGTTCCACCCCCTCCCCCTCCAAAGACCACCCTGCAATCATCTAACCCCTTTTCTTCCATTCCCCACCTTGATGATGACCCCCCTCCTCTCCATATCTCAAACTGAAACTAATGATGCCTCCCCTCCCCATCTTGATCCCCCTTCCCTCCCCCAAGACCCCCCCCTCAGCTAGAACAACCAGGAATTCTTCCAAAGAGCACGAAGCAAATCTGGAAGCACATGAAAAGCAAGGACCAGGAAGGAGGTCCATAAAGCAGCAGAGGGATGAAAGTGCACAAAAATACATAGCCATGGGAACGCAAAACCCCATAGAAACCTACATCTTGGGACAAAGCAGCAAATAGGTGACACATAAGGAACAAGGAGGGTGAGCAACTCTCCGTACCACCTATACCCAATGATGAAAATCCTATCTTGGAACAGTAGGGGATTAGGGCACCCCTCCAAAATCATTGCTCTAAAAGATCTGATAAGTCATGAGAAGCCATAAATTCTAATGTTACAAGAAACCAAACAAGGACAACAAGAAATGAAACGAATGATTGATAAAATCAAGCAGTATGAAGGCCTCATATTCGAATCAAGGGGTGCTTCTGGGGGTCTTGCCACCCTTTGGAACCACAGTGTTTGGGTACATAAACATAATACAACCAGCCATTATTGGATCAAAGTCACTTTAGAGAGCTTAGCAAATAGCAAAAGAATTGTCATCTACAATGTCTATGCGCCAAATCACTATAGAGACAAAGAAAAATGTTGGAATACCCTCAAGACAGATATAGTCGAAGAAGATAACAACAATATTATTCTTGGTGGAGACTTCAATATCATACTCCATTCCAATGAGAAAAGAGGAGGTTGTTTTTGTCATGATCCTTGTAGGACACAGTTGGAATCCATCATGCAGGATCACGATTTAGTGGATGTAGTTCCTAAAAATTGCAGATTTACCTGGAGTAATAGAAGATTGGGAAAGGACAATATCATGGAGCGATTAGACAGGATTCTGGTGGACGTATCCTTCCTCTCATCCTACTCCACCGCCTCTGCTGTAGTGCTCCCCTACTCAGCATTTGATCATTATCCCACATCTCTCATTCTTGAAATCCAATGTCCATTAGGGCCCATTCCCTTTAAATATATTCCATTGTGGAACAACATCCCAACAGCCAACTAGATTGTTCGACACACTTGGAACCAACATATAGAAGGATCACCAGGATACATATGGGAAAACAAGATGAAGAGGACCAAAATCGCCTTGAAAGAATGGGAAAAATTACATTATAGAGAACCATAGAGGGTTCAATTAGAAACAAAAAAAAATTTGGAGAACATCCACATCATGATTGAAGAAAGTGGACTCTCCCAAGAACACCGGGCACTCGAAGGCGACCTCTACTTTCAGCTATATCATGCCAACAGAGCGGAGGAGAAAAAATGGAGAATAAAATCGAGATATCTATGGCTGCAAGGAGGTGAAAAGAACTCCGGCTTTTTCCACAAACATGCCACTGTTAGGAAGATCGGAAATAATATCATCTCCATCACCGACGCTGAAGGTCATCTTCAAACCACTCAAGATGCCATTAAAAAAGCTGCATCAGAACATTTATGCACCTTTTAACTGAGACAAAAGATGCTGAAGATTATTCTGATATTCTCCAGCATCTACCCACTAAGATCAATGAGGAAATAAATAAAAATCTTACGAGGGAAATTGAAGAAGAGGAGATTCAAAGAGAGATCTGGACACTCTTAGCCAGACAAAGCCCCCGGCCTAGATGGATTCTCCATCAGCTTCTACAGAGCATACTGGGGAATAATAAAAAAAGATCTCGTTAAGATGATAAAATGGGCCCAATGCAAGAGAAAAATCGGAGGCTACACCAATGCCACCCATCTCGCCCTCATTCCCAAAGAGAATCGACCATCATCCTTCTCTCGATTCCGACCCATCTCTCTTTGTAATTATTCCTATAAAATCCTGACCAAAATCCTAGCTACGCGTCTTAAACCCCTCCTCCCCTCTCTCATTTCTGAAAATCATGGAGGCTTCTTGGCCAATAGACAAATTTCTGACTCCATTCTTCTTGTCCAAGAGGCTATACATTCTAGCCTATCTAGAAAAGAAAAAGGATTCATTTTAAAATTGGATTTGGCCAATGCCTTCGACTGAGTCAGGCATTCTTTCCTTTTTGCTGTCCTAAAGAAAATGGGATTTTCCACACCCTTCCTCGACCTTCTCAAAACTTGCATTTCCGGGCCTTGGATCTCTCCTCTTATCAATGGTAGACCTGGACCATATTTTCAATCATCTCGAGGATTAAGACAAGGCTGCCCTCTTTCACCTTACCTTTTTGTCTTGATGGCTGAGTCCTTCAGCAAGGCCTTGGATTACAGACGCTTTGTTGGTCTTATCACTGGCATTAAATTTGGGAATGGAGTAAAAAACATGAACCACTCTCAATTTGCAGATGACACTCTGCTAATGGGAGGAGATTCTAACATCATAGCCCATCGTTTCAAAACCCTCTTGGACAAATACATGAGCTACTCCGGAGGTATGGTAAATCAACTCAAGAGCTGCATCTATGGTTGGAACACCTCAGCTCAATCTCTACATAGAATTTCTAGCACTTTTGGGGTACCTTGCAAGTTGGACTGGGGGAATTTCTCTTATTTGGGCATGTCAGTGAGTGCTGACACTTTGAAAGCTGAAGTATGGGACACTATCATAGACAAAATGAAAAGGAAAGTGTAGCAATGGGGATCCTCTTGGCTTAACCCAACAGGCCGCTTAATCCTTCTTAAATCAGGTCTTTCTTCTTTTCCCTTATATCAATTTACTCTTTTACAAGCTCCTGCCAGCTTTCATCATAAAGTGGAAGATATCATCCGTCACTTTCTTTGGCAAGGGGGGAAAAATGAAAGAAGGAAATACAACCTCATAAATTGGAAGCAGGTCATCCAAACCCAGGAGCATGGAGGACTCAGAATTCGATCACCAAAGCTTCTCAATCTGGCTTTAGGTGGAAATATCGTGTGGAGACTCATTAGTGGTAAGTCTGCATGGTGGAAAATTGTGTTGGAAATCAAATATCTCAATTATTCAAGGCATCAACTCTTGGATCATGATATCCCTATCAGAACTTGCTCTAAAATCTGGGGGCTATGAAAAAAAGAAATTTCCTTTCTTGCTCAAAACATTTCCAAGGTTCCCAAGGGTGGCAACAATATCAGAATTGGAGCAGATCGAATTATGGGCCAGCAGCCCATTAGCAGCAAACCTGGAACTCATCAGATTTTATATTTTCTAAGAAACACGGGGATCCATAGGTTGGACCAGATATCTCAGTGGGACACTTACTCTCAGCTCTGGTCAGGGTGGCTATTTCCTGAAGTCTCCAATTACCTTGAAGCAAGTCTTTCTGCCCTTCAAACACACCTCCATGGCATTGCCCCTATCAAAATTAGTAGCGATGATGGCTTCCGTTGGGACCCCTCAGGCTCCAACTACACTGTCAAAGCTACTTTACCATCAAATCTATAGCATTGAATATCCCATGCCCATATGGGAAAATTGGAAAACAACTTGGAAATCAGAGACCCTCCCTAAAATAAAATACTTTATTTGGGTTCCTGCTAAAAGGGAAAGTTCCAACCTCAGACAATCTTAAAAAATGAGGTATAATTGGCCCATCTTGTTGCCCAAACTGTAACGCAGCTAAAGAAACCATCCAACATCTATTTATTGACTGCCCTTTTGCCACTGTCTGTTGGAAGGAATTTTTTCCGAACACCCATCTCCCCTGGGGTACCCACAACTCCATTGTCGAAGTTTTGCATTTATGGAAAAATAACTATCCTTGGCAACGAAAGAAGAACAATATTGCTAAAAGAGTATGGGACGCCCTCCCCTATTCAATTCTGTGGAACATCTGGCTGGCATGAAATCACATGGTCTTCAAAGATAAAGAAACCAACATCAAGAAATTATGCAACAAGTCCCGGAGCCTGACACTGGAAGAAATTTATGTTAAGAGTCAAGGAAAAATTGCCATCGAAGATCTCTGTGTTGAAGAAAGGAATTTTATAGGATATCTGTTGGATAAAAACAACAACTCCATAGCAGGAATACCATTAACAGTCAACACAACAACTCTAGCAACAACTGGAAACTAAGAATGAAAGAAGAGGAGTTCTCCATTTCGCTGAAAAACTGTAACATTCATTATATTTTCTTTGATGGGGCCTCCAAATTCAATTCGGGAGTGGCTGGGGCTGGCAGAGTCATTTGCAATGCCAATGGTGATATTATATCCTCTTATGAATGGGGATTAGGACCCCTTTCCAACAACAGGGCTGAAGCCCTCGCCTTATACCAAGGACTCATCCAGCTACAAATCTCGGCATAAGCAAAGCCATGATCCTCGGCGGTTCGACCATCATAATTAGTCTGATGATTCATAAACTGACAACATCCAATGTGATCCTCCATCAAACAGCCAGTAGGTGTCAAGCCCTTACTTAGCAAATGCAAGAAGTCAGATTCTTCCACATCCTTCGTTCCCTCAACAAGGAGGCTGACATCCGTGCCAGC
This sequence comes from Pinus albicaulis, assembly GCA_034641835.2. Lineage (NCBI taxonomy): Eukaryota > Viridiplantae > Streptophyta > Pinopsida > Pinales > Pinaceae > Pinus > Pinus albicaulis. The sequence continues at coordinate 77,510,026 of CM076582.1, forward strand.
AGAGCCTGCTCTAAATCCATAGGAAATCTCCTATGTAATGCCTTCGAATCCCAGTGCTTTCTACCATGAACCGAATAAAATCGCATTTGAGATCTTCTGTAGAGGACTCTGTCAACATTGGACTCCTCTTCGCCGTCATTCACCCAGCCTCTATGCAAAGTTTGGTCTTCATTCCTGCAGACACCTCTTCAGATCCACATGATGAATTTAACTCAATCTCAATTATTCTGAATCAAATCCAAAAAGATCTCATTTGTCTTTTCCTGCAGAAGATTTTGTCTCTTTCATTTTTTCTCCATGGCTTCTCCCTTAGACTCCCCGTGATCTCTTCCTCGCTCTATCTCATCCCTTTGCTTAAGCCTCCTTATTTATATGCGCAATTACTCAACTAGGAGATCACTCCTCTCCTTCTTATGTTGCTTGCGATCAATCCCTTGTATGTCCCTCCTCGATCTCCTGATGCATTGTATCCTCAACTGTTAATTTTCAGGTTGGCCCTCTCTCGACCGACCCTGCCCATTGTCTCCTTTAGCCTTTATCCATCCCCCTTATTTTCTCTCAGCCTCTACCCCTGTTCTCTAGCGCAGTGCTTCATACCTCTTTGCATACTTATGTTGTTACTGAGCAATGGAAATTTGCTCCTGTGGTCTAGAATGGCGAGAAGTGAAGATTGTTTGCATTGTGTTGATCTCCAAGCAGAGCTGGAGAAAATCCGAGCACATCAGAATATTCTGGATACCAAAATCAAAACTCAAAATCAGATTACCAATGAGAAACATGAAGCTGACCTCAATTTCTTTCTACACAGGGTCTCATCTCTTCAGGAACAATTTAATGATCTTTCCAACAGATGCAACCATGCCGAAGAGTCTATTGAAATTTTGAAATACATCCTGGACAAAAACAAGGCTCCAAGTTCCAGCTCAACTAATTTAAATAATGCATGTGTTGAAGGAAATCCTGAAGATTCCACCACCCACCAAATCAGTCACATAAACATAGATTAAGCATGGCTTGCAAATTCTCTCTTTTACTATTTCAGTTTGTTCGAATTTACGCTCTTTCAGTTTTTCAGATAGTCAAGAACGTTAGAAGCAAAAGGGTTTTGTTTCTCCTGTTGTCATAATCTGTGCTACTTCTTATGTATACCATCATGTAATAATGGAGCTTAGCCTCCCCCCTCTTTTTTGAATACAAACAACAATAAATTATGTAAAAATAAAATAAAAATTGTTCTTCTGCTCATCTTAACACTAAGGAATAAGAAGGGGAATGTTAAAAGAAGTCATATAGCTTATCTACCTCATGGAAAAACTGTCTGAGATTCTGAAAAGCAGTGAAATTTTTAACCATTGAAATAAGGTCATATTGTCTATTTGGAATAGTGAACAACTTGAGAGCTTGTATGGCCAGAATCTCTTTCTCTGCATGATAGTAATTAGCTAATGCAAATATGTAGAAATTATACAACATGCATGTACATCTTGGATTCACCCGATATAACAATGTACTAAATTTAAATACTGAATCGCTTCTACAAATATTTTACGGAATTAAAAACACAATCGCTAATCACATGAACATGAAGAAGAATCAAATCACACACAACACATATAATTTCGTGGGGAAAGATTACAGCTAAAAACCCCACTATATTCTATTGTATATTTAGCATGGATCATGAAACAATTACATACAAAAATATTCTCACAAGAGCCCTCCAATACTCAGCGAATTGTCTCACACTGTCATATGAAAAACTGACCAACGCATAACCAATTCTCAGCCTCCAGACAACCTGCCTTGCTTGCGCAATCCCTGATGGATGCAATCCCGAAAAGATAGGAATTATTGCCTTCCTTGATTGTACAAGTATCATGGGCACTCCAATGGGTATTTGGTTGCATGTGTGCAACACAATAATCCTACAACTGATAGTCAACTTCCCTTTCACCTAAAACTCAACTTGGTATCCACTGGATCTGATATGCATGCAGCTAATAATAGTAAATCCTCAGTTGTATGTGAGATCACTAATTGTGAATTAATTAATATTTAATTCACTTGATCTCTCACTAGTGTATCTTCAGTTATAACTAGAATAACCGAGTTTAAATCACTTAACTGAGTTAAACTGATTACAACCTGCATTAACTAATGCACCACTGCACTTCGAATTCTGTTACAACTAGAATTACTCTGCATGCCTCACCGACTACCTCGAACTTGAAATCCACTAGATAATTGAGTTTATCACTTTCAATTAACTGTTTCAAATCAACATTGAGAATATATTACAGTTTAATGTCCATCTTAATTAAAGGATAACCAAAATAGTCATGCACCCAAAAATGTCACTGTGGGCCCCACCCTAGTGTGGGTGCTTAATGCAGCTAGGCGTGGGTGCTGAAATTTTCTTATTGAATCTCAAAACTCCTTCTCAACAAGAAATGGATTATCCTACACCCCGATCCTGTCTCGATGGTATTCGAATTTTCTCTTGGTGAGCGCCTTCGTCTGAATATCTACATCTTGATCTTCCGTGGAAATGTACTAAAACAAAATTATCCTTCTCTACAAACAATCTATGAGATGATGGTACCTGATATCTATATGCTTGGACCTATCATGAAACACAAGATTAATCGAGAGTTTAATGCAACTATGATTATCACAATGAATCACTGTCGGATCCATCTGAGAACCAAACAAACCAACCAAGATCTTTCTCATCTAGATAACCTCACATGCATCTTGACTTGCTTCCATGTATTCTGCTTCCGCTGAACTGAGTGCCACAGATCGTTGTTTCCTGCTGTACCAGGAAACTACTGTCGATCCTATGCTAAAGATTCCTCCTGATGTGCTCTTTTTGTCTGATGGACTGTCTGCCCAATCTGCATCTGTGAAGCCTTGAAGATTCACTCACTCTGTCTGTCTGTACCATAGACCATACTCTGATGTGCCCCTCAGGTATCTCAGGACATGATTCCTCACCTTCCAAAAGAGCTTGGTAGGCTTAACCATAGATTGACTCAGCTGGTGAACTGCGTATCAAATGTCCGATCTCGTGTTCACCAAATACATTAGTGAACCCACTAATTTCCTGTGGACAGTAGCATCCACTACCTCTCCAGAAGTAACATCCTCTTTCCTCCAATTTCCTAGAAGAGGAGTATCCATGGGCTTGCAGCTCTCCATGTTAAACTTACCCAGTATCTCCTTTGCATACTTGCCTTGAGACACAAAAATTTCACCATCCCACTGCCATATTTCCAATCCAAGGAAATAATGAAGGAGTTCCATGTCCTTCATTTCGAACTCCCTTGCAAGATCCTCCTTGCATGAGTGTATCAGCTGCTCATCACCAGTGAAAATTAGATCATCAACATAAATAACAATGATCAATAGCCTACCCTCAACCACAATCTGGTATAGGTTTTCATCTTCTTCACTTTTGGTGAAGCCTAGTCTGGTGAAATAGTTGTCTATCCAAGTGTACCAAGCATGGGGTGCTTGCTTTAGCCCATACAGTTATCTTTTGAGTCGGAACACATGCGACTCATTGTTGAAGATCTCGAAACCTTCAGGCTGCTCTATGTACACCTCTTCCTCAATGATCCCATTGTAAAACACAGTTTTCACATCCATTTGATGAATGCGCTAGCCCATCTGCGCTGAGAGTGCAAGGAAGGATCTTATGGAAGAGTACATTGCAACAGGTGCAAAAGTCTCATCATAATCTATCCCCTCGATCTATGAGAATCCTCGGGCCACAAATATGGCCTTGTATTTCTCCACACTCCCATTAGCAACTTGATTTACCTTGTAGATCCATATCGATCCAACCATTGATTTGTCGACCGGTCTTGGGACTATCTCCCACACACTGTTCTTGACAATGGCATCAACCCAAGTTGGTTGTTGCACTACTTCTTGAAAGGAATATGGTTTAGTCACAATACATTTGCTCATAAGAGCCATGTATCCAGTAAATCGGTCAAGAGACGGTCTCTGTCTGCGTTGTGAAGTAGGGGCTCCTACATTCGCGACAGCATCAAGTCTCAATCTATCAGCTTCCGTGGTGCGCCTTCTACCATTTCTGATGGATGGCTCCGCATGAGTTTTTTCCTCCACTCCATGAACCTCCTCATGTGGCTGATCCACATCTTAAGACTCATCCTTGGGAACGAACAATTCCTCCTCTACATGCAAGTTCATATCCCTCTCAAGGGACAACCGCATGGCTTTCTCCTCATCAAATTTTATATCCCGCCGCACAACAATCATTCTGTTGTTTGGAAAATACACACGATAATTATGGGGTGTTTCAGTGTACCTCGCAAAAACTCGAACCTCAGATGTTGGTTCTAGCTTCTTCCTGGCGTCCTTGGTCACATGCATATAAAAAGATGAGCCAAAAATCTTATAGTGTGAAACATCAAGTTTATTACCAGTGAAAGCCTCTTCAGGTGTACTCATGCCAAGTACTTTATGAGGACAACGGTTTTGCATATGTACTGTTGTGTTGCATGCTTCCTCCCACAAATGCATCGGTAGGCCTTGATGTTGCAACATCGCTCGTGCTGCACCCAAAATAGTTCTGTTCTTCCTCTTTGCGACCCCATTCTGCTGTGGGTTATGAGGCACTATGAGTTCTCTTCAAATTCCTTCTTTGCTGCAGAAGTTCTTGAATTCGTTAGAGATGTATTCTCCACCATTATCGCTCCTAAGAGCCTTCACTTGCTTCCCCTAATCTTTCTCCACCAGTGCCTTAAACTTACAGAACTTGGAGAATGCCAGATCTTTCTTCAACATGAAGAAGATCCAACACTTACGAGAAAATTCATCAATAAATATTGCATAGTACTTATGTTTTGCTGTTGAAGCAACAAAGAAAGGACCACACACATCTGTGTGAATTCTCTTAAGGATCCTCGAAGCTCGGTTTTCCTTCTCATGAAAGGTGGCCTTTACATATTTTCCCAGATTACATCCCTTGCATGTGTTTGACTGCGCAAGTGTGGGAAGACCAGTAGAAATTTGTTGCATGAATTTCAAGGCTCCATGGTGAAGATGGCCCAATCTCCTGTGCCATAATTTGCCCTCATCCCAACTCACCACTTGATCTGCCTTGCCCATCATTGCTACACAACCATCTAACTCCAGCTTGTAGATATTCTTAACTTGAATCCCTATCCTCTTGGCTTGTCCCGTTGTTTTATGTCGCAGGAAATATTTTCCATCACTAAAAACAACATCATAGCCTCTATCCTCCAACATTGCGACTGAGACCAAATTTTTCTTCAGACCCGGTACACGCATTACATATTTTGATTGAAAGGGTTTACCTAACTGCCTCTGAAAGGTAATGGTACTAATCTTGGTAGGATTGTACCATCCATCGTCACCCATTTAAATATGCATCTGGAGGTCCTTCTCCTCCAAGTCACTGAAAAAGTTCTGTGTCTCCTGTCATGTGAAAGGAAGTGCCACTATCCAAATACCACACAGATCCCATTGCATTAGACACCATGCATGAAATAAATGAGAAGTCAAACTCAAATTTCGAGGCAAGGGCCTCATCAGCTGCATATCCTCCAACCTTCTTGTTCTTCTTCTTTTGTGGACAGTTAGTAGCAGAATGCCCATGCTCATGATGGTGAAAACACTTCAACTTGGACATGTGTTGCTTTTTTCCATTCTTGGACTTATATTTATAATGGAATTTCTTCCCCTTCCCCTTCCTCGCCTTGGTAGCCAAAGCACAATCCTCTTCATCCTCATTCTTAGATTAAGATCCATCTCTGGTGTTCTGTCTGAACTTCTCCTGCACCAAATACGACCACAGTCGTTCCTAATCTGAAAAAATTCCCCTTCCAATGACAGAGTCTTGATAACTATGCCAACTCTTGGGAAGTCCTAGGAGAGCCAAGCTCATTAAATCATCATTAACGACTGTTATTCCAATGCTCCCCAGTTCATCCCGACATTGGAAAAACTTTGTTAGATATTTTGGAATGGTGTCGCCCTTTTCCATCATGATCTTCCCGAGTTTATCTTTGAGCGCCAATTTCCTATGGCCGTTGCTGCTTTGGAATAGATCCGTCAAAGCCTTCCACATTGCATATGGTGTGGATTTCCCATGAGGTCTTGAGACAATGTGGTCTCGTACTCCCTCCAACAGGATCCTCCTCGCCTTTGCCACTTTCTTTTTCCATGCATCAAGATTTTCAACATCTGCCACAACGGGTTTAGGAACATCATTGTCAATGAATTCCTTCAAGCCATTGTCTTCGACTAATGCCTCCATCCTGTCCTTCCAAGAAACATAGTTCAAGATGCCCTCGAGTGCATAATATAACCTCAAGCCATTGAAAGCCATTTCGATCTTGAATAAGCTGTAGCACCAAGAAAGTCTTTTTGCAAATTAGAATTCTATCTAGTCACGAACTTAGCTCCTACTTCACTTCTGCAATTTCCTGTGCTCTGATACCATGTATAAATTAAGAAAAAATGCATGTATATCTTGGATTTGCCCGATCTAACAATGTACTAAAGTTAAATACTGAATCGCTTCTACAAATCTTTTCCAGAATTAAAAACACAATCGCTAATCACATGAACATGAAGAAGAATCAAATCACACACAACACATATAGTTTCACGGGGAAATATTACCCCACTATATTCTATTGTATATTTAGCATGGATCATGAAACAATTACATACAAAAATATTCTCACAAGAGCCCTCCAGTACTCAGCTAATTGTCTCACACTGTCATATGAAAAACTGACCAACACATATCCAGTTCTCAGCCTCCAGACAACCTGCCTTGCTCGCGCAATCCCTGATGGATGCAATCCCTAAAAGATAGGAATTATTGCCTTCCTTGACTGCGCAAGTATCATGGGCACTCCAATGGGTATTTGGTTGCATGTGTGCAACCCAATAATCCTACAACTGATAGTCAACTTCCCTTTCACCTAGAACTCAAATGGGTATCCACTGGATTTGACATGCAAGCAACCAATAATAGTAAATCCTCAGTTGTATGTGAGATCACTGATTGTGAATTAATTAATATTTAATTCACTTGATCTATCACTAATGTATCTTCAGTTATAACTAGAAAAACTGAGTTTAACTCACTTAACTGAGTTAAACTGATTACACCCTACATTAACTAATGCACCACTGCACTTCGAACTCTGTTACAACTAGAATTACTATGCATGCCTCACCAACTACCTCTAACTCGAAATCCACTAGCTAACTGAGTTGATCACTTTCAGTTAACTGTTTCAAGTCAACATTGAGAACATATTACAATTTAATGTCCATCTTAATTAAGGGATAACCAAAATAGTCATGCACCCAAAAATAGCACTGTGGGCCCCACCCTAGTATGGGTGCTTAATGCAACTAGGCGTGGGTGTTGAAATTTTCTTTTTGAATCTCAACAAAATAAGCCAAAATTAGCTGGGAAAATAGTGCATGCTTTCTTATTAGATTCCCTCAATACCTTTGTGATGCCATAACCCACTGTTTGGTATGTAACCTCTCTGCTTACCAATTTATTTGGAATATATAGGGGTAAGAAATGAGGATGAGCTAAACTACCATAAACTCTGATATAAATAAATGATTCCTCCTCGAACCAATTTCCGACGTTATGAAGGTCGTCCATGGATTCCTCAGACATCCAAGGAGGACGATATTCAAAGATGGTTTCATAAATTGGAATTATTACCCTATGAAAAGTCCTATATAAATTCTCATAATACTTAGATTCCCATAGGATATCGTGATAGATATGAATGGGCTTTGGGTCGTGAGCAAAATATTTCCACCCCATGGCCTAGAAATCCATTGTAAAACAAAGGGAATCCATAATATATGGAGACATATAGAAAGGAGGAACTTTATTTTATGAAATATTTATGCCTCGCCTAAATTCAAAGATATGAAAGGCTAAATTATCAGAGAGCATGGTGGCCCAGTAAAAAATAAAACCTTCAGCCGCACCAACAATTAAAGGAACCCAATCATTAGGGAATTTCAACACATTGGGTTGTACATGCAACCAACACATCATAGCTTCCACTTGGGAAAATTGAGGGGCAAGGGAATCAATCGAGTACTTACCAGAATCCTCAAATTTATGCTTGTTAGCATCTTTCACCACTATCTAATTTGCTTGGAAGGGTGTCCATTTTCCTCTACAAATGCTTCAACATATTTCTTATTGTATATGTATTGTGGCCCCGATAGATGGTACATAATTTGTAAATATTTGCTAGCGAAAGAACCTATGATTCTTCCCTTTTATGTATGTATGTGCCTTCCTGAAATATCAAATTTCTCAACAACCCAACGGACCATATTTGTATAAGGCATTAATTTGGGTCTTGCAGCAATTTTGTGAAGAAAAGATTTGGCTGCATCCTTTGTAGAATTCTAAGAAACTGATAATGTGTCTTCTGCTGTAACTGTTCTCATTGTAATTTCAGGTCCTTCATCTTCAAAGTACTGATAAATTGCTTCCCAGGAGGAAATCCTAGCATCTCTGGTGCATACAATGTTAGAAAATAAACTTGATCTTGGATTCTTTTCATCAATGTATTCCACAAATGGGCCAGAAGGTAGTTGCGGTGGAGCCTTTTTCTTGACTTTCCCTCCCTTATTCATCTCTTCAAAATTCTGAAAATCAGAGTTTACCTGTAAGGGACAGGGGTAGGGAATGAGCAAAGACATTACTTAGCCAAAAAATAATGTTGGTTTAAAACTTAACTTTATAATAAAAATCCCTTTTGGAACGAATTTATAAAACCAAAACGAATTGAATGTATTTTTTTTTTGCTTTCGAGACTATAAATACCACATTTAAATCCATGAAATGAAATAATGTGAAGCGACGTGAATAATTCCACGTCAGATTTCGGGAGTGAAATGTCGAAGTGTAATTTAAATTGAACGTATGATATTGTGATATTTAGAAATGGAGAGATCCAAAATATGGGATGCTCTGATATGTAAAGGCTTCGATAAGCAATGCTTTCGAAATAGAAAGTTCCTGATAGATAAAATATTTTCAGAAGGTTCCTTTTTTGGAAGTATTATAAAATAGGGTTTTCTGAAATACGTAGTCTTGAAATGAAATTGCCCGAAATGGAATTCTTTAAGCATAAAGGGAAGGGCATCGAGAGTTTTAAATTTCATAACATTCCTTTAAAAGGCTCCAATAGAAAGGTTTCGAAACATAACATCGGGAATATTATTTTGGAGGTTGAATTAAGTTTCACTTACGATATTGAAGATCTCGATATAGAAAAGTATTTTAAATATTAAAGAAAAGAATCGAGGGTTAGATTTTGGAGAAAAAGCATTTCGTAATGTTTTATAATTAGAAATTACAAAATAAAAAGTTCCGATATAAAGAATGACCCGATGGCATAACTTTAATTATTAAGGGAACTTTGGAAAGTAGGCCCATCAGAGCTTTACCATTTCGTAACATATTTGTAAAATAATTCCGATAATAGAACTCTGATGAAATTCGTTCTGATTAAGGAAATAAATTAAGTTATATGAAAATATTTTCAAGTGCGCTTATTGACTTATTTCCGTTTTTTCCTTTTATTAAACAAAGGCAAAATACTTTAATTAAAAACTAAGCAATAAGAAAAGGGTCCCCATTATTTACTATAAACTAAGTAAAAATTGGGGGTTGTCGTTTGCTACAAAAATTTGAGATGCACTGGGCGAAACAATTATCTCTGAATACATTAATGAAATTTTTAAAAGAAAGGAATAAAAATTGAAAAGATTAGAAGGTCAAAATTCAGATTTCTGATAAAAATTTCTCTAAATAAACCAAAATTAATTACTTGATCCAGACTTATACAGGATCACAAAAAAATACAAATATAAACATAAACACAAAGATGCAGCAACAATAAAACTTCATTTCATTAATATCAAAGAACTGAAATATGCTTACATACATAATGGAAATAAATTAGCTCGGACGATGGTAACTTATCTCTAAGAAGAGATGTGGCAGCTACATGCCTATGATCTATGTTCAAATGAGGCTTGAGGGCTAATTTATGATTGAGAAACAATGGAAAATTCTAAACATCCAGAAACCTAACCCTAGGAGATGAAGTGTCAAAAATGTGGGCCTCATTAGGGTAAATTGGGATTGTAAATTTGGCATACGATCTCCTTTTCACATGCATGATACCTTGTTAGAAATATCTATCTGAGGAATACGAAACTTATATTTTCCCATTTAAAAAAAAAAACATCGTTTAGGGCCTCAAAACGGCTCCGAAAGTTCAAAACCTGAAACAACTTCCAAAAATAGTAGACTATGCTAAAATTAAGGAAACTGAAATATTTAAAGAAGCAATGCTGGGGGTCCAAGTGGAATAGGCAAGTGGCCACAAATATATACCTAGATCAGTCCTTCCCCCTTAGCAAGCAATGGTACCCATTGCATTTAGTTCCTCCATGAGATGGGGAAACTTTTGCTGAACTTGGTTCCTAGTGAGCCACTTGCCTTGGGGGCAAGAGTTGGCCATATTTGACAACACAATACAGTTTTATCTTCTGCTGGCGAGTATTCTTGATTTTCGTGTCCATGATCTAATCAGTTGTGGATTTTTCCATGCATTTTGGGCTTAACTCTACTTGGGGGAGTTGTTCTGCAATGTCTGTTGTGTCTAGTAATGGTGGAAAGTATGGCCAAAGGAGGTCCACATTGAACAATGGGTTCAGGCTAAGGAACAGTGGAATTTTGAGCTCAAAGGAATTGTCCCCTACAACCTTGGTGATGGTGTATGGACCATACTAGAGCAGGAAAATATTGCGGTGGGGCCCAACGAGGTACTCCATCTGCAAATGTAACCCAACTTTGTCTGCCACCTAGAATTTGTGTGGCACTCGATGTTGATCATGTCAATGCTTGTACTTAGCATTGAATCTGTCTAATATGTCATGGAACTGTTGGAGGATGTGTTGAATGCACTCAATGAAGCTGTTGGCCATGTCAGCTTCGGACTGGACATGAGTCGAATTTTCTTGAGTAGTTACATCTTGTATGGCCACATTAATGGGACATAATGGCTAGAATCCAAATCCCACCTGAAAGGAGTCGTGCCCAGTGGAGCTATGGAGATATCTGTTGTAACTGTGTTGGACATAGGGGAGGACTTCATCCCATGTGCGTGGATTCTTCGAGTATTAAATGCACATAATTTTTTATGATCATCCTATTGATGACCTTTGTTTTGCCATCAGTTTGGGGGTGGAAATCCATGGATTTAGTGAGCATGGTATCTAGTATCGACTAGAGGCTTGACCAAAATGAATTCAGAAACCTTTTGTCCTAATCTGAGATAATGGACCATGGGATCCTAAAGTGTACCCACACTCGTTCAAAGAAGAGCTTAGTAATAGATTCTGTTGTGATACTCTTCTTGCAGGCCGCTATAATGGCCATCTTAGAGAATCTGTCGACAACCACAAAAATGCAGTCGTTTCCTCCTTAGTAGAAGGAAGGTTCGACATGAAATCCATGGAGGTGGATTCCCAAGGAATACTAGGAGTAGGCATAGGAGTATATAGGCCTTGATTATTGATGGCCGGTTTGGCAATGACACAAAGAATGTAGGATCTGATGTACTTCCCAACATCCCGTCCAAGGTTCGACCAATAAAAATACTTTTGAAACACTGCTACTGTTTTCTCTACTTCGAAATGTCCAGCGAATCGAATGTAGTGCGCCTCCCAAATCATATTGGAATGCTTGCTTGAAGGAACATAGAGGTGTCCTAGGTGTCATAAAAGTGTACAATAGAGGTGAAAATTTAAAACTTGCTTGCCTTCCAGGAGCGTTTGGTATGTCTTGTCGAACTCTGGATCGCTCTTATAAAAATGCAGCGATCCAGAAGTCTCATGTCCACAAGAGTTGAGTACAATGGTCAGTGTAATGGCCGACGATCGGATGAGGTAGTATGCAACATTATTATTTCTAGCCTTCTTGTACTTAATATTCAAATAGAACTGTTTCAGTTATGTGGACCATTTCTAATGGTGATCGTTCTGTAACTTTCCTTGTGTCTGTATGAACTGCAAGGGTCAGTGGCTTGTGTGGATGACCATTTCCTTCCCAAAAATGTAAATTTTCCATTGTCAGAAGGCATGCACAATGGAATACATCTCCTTTTCATAGGTTGGATGCTTTCAAATTGTGTTTGAAAGTGTCTTGCTGTGATATGCCACTGGATGCCCCTGTTGAGAAAGAACTGCACCAATAGAATAGTTGGAGGCATCTGTCTCAATCTCAAATGGTTGTTTCAAGTATGGTAATGTGAGCACTGGTGCAGAGAAGAGGCAATGATTAAACTCAGGAAATGTCTCCTATTCGGATTCAGACCAAAACAATTTTTCTTTTGCTCCATCCTTGGTGACTTGACTCAAAGGCCAGGCCCATATGAGAGAAACCCAACACGAATCTGCGATATAAATTGGCAAGACCCAGAAAGCTACAGAGCTGTTATAGTGGTTGGGGCTAGCCAACCCTGAATAACTTGTATCTTCGATGGGTCCACATGCATACCTGGCTTATCAATGATGTACCCTAGGTATTGCACCTGGGTTATACCAAAAGTGATTTTCTCTAGATTGGAGCACAATTTGTGTTATCGTAGGGTTTGGAGGACTTGTCGAATATGGTGGAGGTGCTCTTCCCAACTGTGGCTGAAGATCACGATGTATTCCAAATACACTACCATGAATGATTTGGTGAAGGGATGAAAGATGTATTCCATCAACATCATGAAGGTTGCAGGGGAATTCGTAAACCCAAAAGGCATGACTAACCATTCAAAAATGCCCTCCTTGGATTTTAAGGCAATCTTCAACACATCGAAGGGTTCGATAGGTACCTGATGATAACCATACTTAAAGTCAATCTTGATGAAATATTTAGCCCCCTTAAGCTGGTCCAGGAGGTTGTCGATCTATGGAATCAAATACCTATTTCGGACAATGATCTTATTCAGCGCCCGATAGTCAATAAAGAGTCTCCAGGTCCCTTCCTTCTTCTATATTGACACGATCAAGCTCCCATAGGGTGATGAAATTGGCCTAATATGCCCTTTTTGTAACAACACATGAATCTACCTCTTGATTTCATCATTCTCCATAATAGAGCATTGGTAGATCGGTCCATTGGGTAGTGATGCGCCCAGGGTCAGATCGATGGAGTGCTTGACCTGATAGTGTAGGGGTACCCCTATGGGTGAGGTTTATATGCCCTTGTACTTCATGAACTTTTCCATCCCTACTTCCCTACAGAGGAGTCCTGTTTGGAGGCCGTGGCCACAATCGTATTCTTTCCTGGTCTGGGAAATTATCTTATTACATTGCTCCGTAGTGATCAAAGAGATGCTAGTAGGTGGTGCTACCTCCGGTAGCCTGTACAACTTATTTCTCAAAGTAATAATAACAGTGTGAGGCCTAGAATCATACACAACATGCCGCTTCCACAAGTATGGTTGGATTAATAATACATAAAAAAATTCAAGAGGAGAAACATCACACAATACCTCATCTGTGAAGGGATTGATGCTATAGGGAAGGCAACATTGCTTGCTGACACAAAGATCTCGCCATTGGTGAAGTCCCACTTGATGGTGTACAACTGCGGGTGTGGTGTGGTCGGTAGGCCCAACCAATTCATGACTTCTACTGAAATGAGTTTCTTTTGAATCTTGCCATTGACAATGAACTACAATAGAGAACCCCTCACCCACATTTGTGAGTGGAAGAGGTGCTTCCCCTCCTCTGTATCTTTGGGCTCAATCTTCTGGATTTTGGTGGTGTAAATGATGGCACGAGGCTCCTCACTAGTAATATTCTTCCCTTTTCCATCCCCCTTGTCGAGTTCTGGCTCAAAGTCAGAACATGCATATGATTCAGAAGCCTTCGACTCGACCACCAGAGACTGTTTGGCTCGACATTATCTCGCATTGTGAGTGGGGATATTATGGAACTCACACCACTTTACTGTGTCCTTCTTTGTCTTTTGTAGAAATTTGATAACTGATATGTTATACACCGATATTCTCACACTATTTTAACTTCATGCACAATACATAATCTCTTCTACCATTGATCATTAATTGTGGAAATAAAAACAATCGCATGCGTACATTAAAACCATAAACAATCACACATATGAACACAATATTTTATGGGAAAGCTTAAAGCTGAAAACCCCCAACTATCTGTATATTATATGTCATAGATATCATGTAACAATCATTATACAAATCTCCTCACAAAGCTCTCAGTACAATCTCCAATTGCTACACACTACTCAAGCCCGATCTAGCAAATCACATGCTCCAATCTCTGTCACCTGATAGCCTACCTCTATTGTGCAATCACTACTGAAGAATGGCTTTGAATGAACTTGAATTGGTCTAGCCTTTCTCAATCCTCATTGGCATCTCCAATCATTGGTTGTTGCAAATCATGCAACAATATATTCACAACTGATAGTCACACTGCTCTTTCACCTACCTCTTCACTGGTCTCCACTAAAACTGTCCATGCACTGTAGTTAACTGATGTATTCTCTAGTTGATTAATGAATTAATAATTAGTGAATTAATTAATAATTAATTCACACCACTCTCACTAGTGTATCAATCAGTTAGACTAGATACAACTAGCTCAACTATGTTTAACTCAGTTAAACTGAACACAACTCCATCAACTGTCTCAATAACTCCACCAAACTCTGTCACATGAGTTCTAACTGAAGTATCCATGCAATAGCTCCACTTAACCCTCAAGAATAGCGTAATTCCTTCTGTCAGCTCCTGTGCCACATCTGTGCACTTAACTGAAGTGCTCCGAGAGAATAAGATAATGTTTATAGTCCAAATATTATTAAGAGCTAATAATATTCGACATATCTATTTTTAGACTGGAAATCTAAAAATAGATTCCGCCCAATATGTCTAAAAATAGAAGTCCATCTATTTTTCCAACTTGACCAACCATCCACAAATAGCAACCTGCAACTCATAGAATATGATCGACATGTCTAAAAATAGACTTGCGCCAAAAATAGCCTGCGGGCCCACTTAGTGAAGGCGACTTATTTCCACTAAGCTCATCATCTTTTTGCAATCTCAACACTCCCTCTCAACAAGATATGGATTATATTCCACCCCTATCCTGCCCCTGTGGTATTCGAATTTGCTCTTGGTGAGCGCCTTCGTCAAGATATCAGCATCCTGATCCTCCGTGGGAATGTATGAAAGTAACGCGATCTTCCGCTGCACACAATATCTGATATGATGATACCGGATGTTAATTTATTTAGATATATCATGAAATACTGGATTAACCGAGAGTTTGATGCAACTCTGATTATCGCAATATATCACAGTAGGATCTAAGTGTGAACCGAACAACCTGACCAGGATCTTCCTCATCCATATAGCCTCACATGCAGCCAAAATCGCTGCCATATACTCAGTCTCTGCTGAACTGAGTGCCACAGATATCTGCTTCCTGCTGTACCAAGAAACTGCTGTCGACCCGATACTGGAAATCCCCCCAGATGTGCTCTTTCTGTCCGTTGGGCTCCTTGCCCAATCTGCATCCGTGAAGCCACACAAATTCACCTCATCCGACTGTCTGTACCATAATCCATATCTCGATGTGCCTTTGAGATATCTCAATACATGCTTTCCTGCCTTCCAAAAGAGCTTGGTAGGCTTAACCATAGCTTATGAAAGCTGGTTAACAACATAGCATATGTCAGGTCGTGTATTGACCAGATACATAAGCGACCCCACCAACTATCGATAAAAAATGGCATCCACTACCTCTGTCGATGTAGCATCCTCTTTCCTCCAAACACCAGGAAGAGGAGTGTCGATAGGCTTGCAGCCATGCATGTTTAACTTCTCCAGTATCTCTCGGGCATACTTTCCTTGAGACACCAACAGTCCATCACTGCACTGCCAAATTTCCAATCCCAGGAAATAATGAAGGAGGCCCAAGTCCTTCATCTCAAACTCCTTTGCAAGATCAACCTTGCATGAGTGTATCAACAGTTCATCACATGTCAAAATAAAATCATCTACATAAAGTAAAATGATCAACAACTTACCCTCCACCACAATCTGGTATAGGTTCGAATCGGCCTCACTCTTGGAGAATCCAAGTCCGGTGAAATAATTGTCTATCCGTGTGTACCAAGCACGAGGTGCTTGTTTCAACCCATATAACGCTCTCTTGAGCCTACACACATGCGACTCTTTGCTGAAGATCTCGAAACCTTCGAGCTACTCTATGTACACCTCCTCCTCAATCACTCCGTTGAGGAACACAGTCTTCACATCCATCTGATGAATGTGCCACTCCATCTGCGCTGAGAGAGCAAGAATCGCCCGTATGGAAGAATACCTTGCGACAGGTGCAAAGGTTTCCTCATAATCGATCCCCTCAATCTGTGAGAAGCCTTGGGCAACGAATCTTGCCTTGTACTTCTCCACACTCCCGTCAGCTGCTTGCTTCACTTTGTAGATCCATCTCGAACCCACCACTGATTTCCCTTCCGGCCTTGGGACAATATCCCATGCACTGTTTCTGACAATCGAATCATACTCTTCCACCATGGCATCTACCCATGCGGGATCCTCCACAGCTTCCTCGAAAGAGGATGGCTTTGTCACGACACACTTGCTCATAAGAGCCATGTATCCAGTGTACCGGTCATGTGGCTGTCTCTGTCTGCGCTGTGATGTAGGTGCTCCTACAACCTTCTTTGCATCTTGAGCCAGTCGCTCTGCTTCTGTAGTGCGCTTCCGCCCTCTGATGGTTGGCGCTGCATGAGTGGTCTCTTCCACTCCATGAACCTCCTCTTGTCGCTGATCCACATCCTGCGGCTCATCCTTAGGAACTAATAGCTCCTCATCTGCATGCAAGTGTGGCTCCCTCTCAAGCGAACACTTCATGGCTTTCTCCTCATGAAATTTGATATCCCGTCGCACAACAGTATTGCGACTGTCTGGAAAATACACACGATAGTTGTGGGGCATATCAGTGTACCCCATAAATATCCCAACCTCTGTAGTCGGCTCTAGATTCTTCCTGGCATCCTTCATCACATGAATGTAAACAGGTGAACCAAAAATCCTCAAATGAGAAATATCAGGCTTCTTACCAGAAAACGCCTCCTCGGGTGTACTCATGCCAAGTATCCTGCGAGGACAACGATTTTGCACATAAACCACAGTATTGCATGCCTCAGCCCACAAGTGTATGGGAAGGCCCTGATCATGCAACATTTCCCATGCAGCACCCATGATCGTTTTGTTCTTCTGCTCAGCAACCCCATTCTGCTGTGGGTTATGAGGTGCTATGAGCTCTCTTCGAATTTCTTCTGCGCTGCAAAATTCCTTGAATTTGCCAGAGATGAATTCACCACCATTGTCGCTGCTAAGAGCCTTCACCTACTTCCCCGATTCTTTCTCCACTAGTGCCTTGAACTCACATAACTTTGATTATGTATTTCTCTTCTTCTGCATGAAGAAGATCCAGCACTTCCGAGAAAAATCATCAACAAATATCACATAGTACCTGTGCTTTGCTGTTGAAGCTACTGAGAAAGGTCCACACATGTCTGTGTGAATTCTCTCAAGGATCGTCATGGCACGACTATCCTTCTCGTGAAAGGTGGCTTTCACAAAGTTTCCCAAGGTACATCCCTTGCACTGATCTAACTGCACAAGAGTACCCTTAGGAAGCCTAGTAGAAATCTGCTGCAGTATCTTCAAAGCTCCATGGTGAAGTTGGCCCAATCTCCTGTGCCATAGCTCACCCTCATCCCGGCTCACCACTCCTTCTGTCTTGCCTGCCATTGCTGCGCAGCCATCTACCTGCAATTGATAAAGGTTCTTACTCGAACCCCTATCCTCCGGGTTTCACCAGTTTCCTTACTGCGTAGGAAAGCCTTTCCCTCGCTAAAGACAACATCATATCCCTTGTCTTCTAACATCGCCACAGAGATAAGATTGTTATTCAATCCTGGAACATGCATAATTTCCTTCAATACGAAGGGTTTACCAGACTCCCTCTCAAAGGAAATGGTACCGATACTGGTCGCACTGTATCTACCATCATCGCCCATCTCGATGTGCACTCCAAGATCTTTCTCGTCCAGAACAGTAAACAAATCTTTGTCTCCTGTCATGTGAAAAGATGCACCACTGTCAAGAAACCACACTAAACCCATCATACTTGAGACCAAGCATGCGATCAACGAAAAATCCAGCTCAAACTGCGAGGCTAAGGCCTCTCCAGCTGCAAATCTAGCAGCCTGCTTATTTTTCTTCTTCTGTGGATAATTAGTGGCGTAATGTCTGTGTTGGTGACAGTGAAAGAACTTCACCTTGGACATGTCTTGCTTCTTGCCTTTCGCACCGGATTGAGAAGAATTCTTCTTGCTCTTCCCCTTCCTTGCTTTGGCAGCCAAAGTGCAATTTTCTTCATCTGAGTTCTTTGATGAAGATCCGTTCCTGGTACTTCGCCTTATCTCCTCTTGCACAAGATTTGACCAAAGTCGCTCCCATCCTGGCAATTTCTCCCGACCATTGACAGAGTCCTGATAGGAATTACAACTCTTCGGAAGCCCAAGGAGAGCCAAGCTCACCAAGTTCTCGTCATCTATAGTCACCCCCACACTTCCCAGCTCATCCCTGCATTGGATGAACTTCGTGAGGTACTTGGGCATACTGTTGCCTTTCTCCATTTTTATGTTCCTGAGTTTATCCTTGAGCGCCAACTTCCTCTGGTTTCTCTTGCTTTGGAATAAGTCTGTCAACGCTTTCCACATCAAGAATGGAGAAGACTTACCATGAAGACTAGACACTATGTGATCCTTTACACCTTCCAACAGAATTTTCGACACTTTGCTGTCTTCTTTTTCCATGCGTCAAGTGCGGCAGCATCGCTAGAAGCAGGTTTTGGAATTTCCGCATCTATGAACTCCTTCAACCCATTGTCATCCAGCGCCGCCTCCATCCTGTCCTTCCATGCAATATAATTCGAGCTGCCCTCAAGGGCATACTCCAATCACAATCCGTTGAAAGACATCTCAAATTCAACACCAAGAAAACACTGCTGCAAATTTGAATTCCACCAGCTCAAAACTCAACCGCTTCAATGTTTTGCAATTGCTCCAATGATCAATATCGCTCTGATACCATGTAGAAATTTGATAACTGAGATGTTATCCACAGATATTCTCCTGATCACACACTATTTTAACTTCATGCACAATACATAATCTCTTCTACCATTGATCATTAATTGCGGAAATAAAAACAATCGCATGCGTACATTAAAACCATAAACAATCACACATATGAACACAATATTTTATGGGAAAGCTTAAAGCTGAAAACCCCCGAATATATATATATTATATGTCATAGAGATCATGTAACAATCATTATACAAAGCTCCTCACAAAGTTCTCAGTACAATCTCCAATTGCTACACACTAATCAAGCCCGATCTAGCAAATCACATCCTCCAATCTCTGCCACCTGATAGCCTGCCTCTACTGCACAATCACTGCTGAAGAATGGCTTTGAATGAACTCGAATTGGTCCAGCCTTGCTCACGCAATCCTCATTGGCATATCCAATCACTGTTTGTTGCAAATCATGCAATAGTATATTCACAACTGATAGTCACACTGCTCTTTCACCTACCTCTTCACTGGTCTCCACTGAAACTGTCTATGCACTGTATTTAACTGATGTATTCTTTGGTTGATTAATGTGTTAATAATTAGTGAATTAATTAATAATTAATTCACACCACTCTCACTAGTGTATCAATCAGTTAGACTAGATACATCTAGCTCAACTATGTTTAACTCAGTTAAACTGAACACAACTCCATCAACTGTCTCAATAACTCCACCAAACTCTGTCACATGAGTTCTAACTGAAGTATCCATGCAATAGCTCCACTTAACCCTCAGGAATAGCGTAATTCCTTCTGTCAGCTCCTATTCCACATCTGTGCACTTAATTGAAGTGATCCAAGAGAATAAGATGATGTTTATAGTCCAA
The DNA here is from genome assembly GCA_034641835.2 of Pinus albicaulis. Classification (NCBI taxonomy): domain Eukaryota; kingdom Viridiplantae; phylum Streptophyta; class Pinopsida; order Pinales; family Pinaceae; genus Pinus; species Pinus albicaulis. The sequence continues at coordinate 77,530,209 of CM076582.1, forward strand.
ATATTATTAAGAGCTAATAATATTCGACAGATCTATTTTTAGACTGGCAATCTAAAAATAGATTCCGCCCAATATGTCTAAAAATAGAAGTCCATCTATTTTTCCAACTTGACCCACCATCCACAAATAACAACCTGCAACTCATAGAATATGATCGACATGTCTAAAAATAGACATAGTCTAAAAATAGACTTGCGCCAAAAATAGCCTGCGGGCCAGTGGCGACTTCTTTCCACTAAGCTCATCATCTTGTTGCAATCTCAACATATTTGTGGTGTTTTTTTTTGCTTGCGAATTTGACTAGTTGTCCTGGGTCGCCCCGCCTTGACTATGTCCTTTGTTCTACGGTTTAGGGGTGCCTTTCCCTTGCTTCGGATTAGTGGATCCAAAGTCTCACTTCTTCTGTTTAAATTTCTTCTCGATCTTGAAAGCGTATCGATAGGAAGCACCGAACAAGGAGATATCCAAGAACTCCATCTCATCCTGGATGTACTTGTGTAGACAACCGTGGTACTTGAGCACCAAATACCACTTGGAATCTTTGATACCCAACCTTGTGCGAATGGTATGAAAAAAATTTGTGAACTCTTGACACCTTTCCTTCCACAACATGGTTCACTTTATGTATTTATCTTCATAGCTCGCGAAAGGGTAATACTGCTCCTTGATGCCATCTCAAAAATAATTCCAAGAGGGTGCGGTTGAAAATAGTGAGCGTTCCCTCTCGTCCCTTTTCTCACAATAGGTTTCCCACCAGTCCTTGACGTGGGGGGTGGCTTTTAGGAGTGAAAAAGTAGTATTTTCTCAATTGGAAAAATCATGAACCGAAAAATATCCATCTAACAGATTTAACCATTTATCTATGACATATACATCTATCTGGCCTTCAAATATGGGGATGTCAAAGTTGAATTGTACCTTAAAGGGAGTGGCGCCTCCAGAGTGGCTGCCAAATGAAGATGCATCGCTTGTGAGTAGCCACCGAAGGATCTGGGTGGAGTTGTCCATCATCGTGTTCCTCTGTAGCTCGAGGGATTTTTTGAGAAATATTTTGAAAGGATATCCTACTCCCTCGTATTTCTTTTCTTCCCCCATGGGAGGCCGTCAGGGTTTGCGTGGTTGGCCTTGCAAAGGTTCAACCATTTCGAGCCCTAACTCCTTATAGCTTGACCTCGTCGAGGACATGCAAAGAAAAACAGAGAAATAACAGACCGCTTTTATACCACTAATCCATACTTATACAATAACACAATCAAATACAGATATAAACATAATTTCAGAGTTGCAACATAAATAAAACTTCATTTCATTAATATCAAAGAAATGAAATATGCTTATATACAAAATGGAAATAAACTAGCTTGAGCGATGATAACTTATCTCTATGAAGAGATGTGGTAGATGCATACATCTGAACTATGTTAGAATGAGGATCGAGGGCCTATTTATGATTGGGAAACAATGGAAAACCATAAACATCCCAAAACCTAACCCCATAAAACTGTGGACCTCGTTGGGGTAAATTGGTGCATCAACTTCCCAGGGTCGTAACTTTGGCATACGATCTTTGTTTAACGTGCACTATACCTCATTAGAGAGATCTATTTGAGGAATACAAATTTCGACTACAAATGTCAATCATAGCATTACACTTCCCTATTTTCCAAAAAAAAGTCGTTTAGGGCCTCAAAATGGCCCCAAAAGTTCAAGACCCGAAAAAACTGCCAAAATAGTAAACTGTGCTACAATTAAGGAAAATGAAAAATGAAAGAAACAATGGTCGGGGTCCAAGTGGAATAGTTGGGTGGAAACCAATATCCATCTGAATCATTACTTTCAAACTTCATATCTTGTTATTATGAAAGGCTCTATTTATCTATGACAATCATTTTATAATATCAGTTGTAATGATGATATAAAGACTATTTTGAAGTTTTGCATTACGATAGACTCTGTTGTCAAAGGTAGTTCCACTAATGGAATCAGGCATTGTTGAGTCTCAAATCTGCATCTTTCTTATACACCTTTCCAAACCTTTTTCATTCACCTGGACCTTCTCAGTCACCAATATCATTGCATATTAATTGTAAAAGAGCTTTTAAAATGGTTTTTAACTATGTTTTGTGTCTGCTGTTTGATTTAGATTTTTGCTCATTTAGCTGCGGAATATTGTCCCTTTCCGCAGCTGCTGCAACTTTCCGCAACCATTTTGTCAAAGTCTATGTTGCAGGTGTCTTTAGGCAAATCGGGCCACATGGGCAAGTTCAAAATGATGTGGACATGGATGGTGTCCTATTGGATCGGTCGAATTCATCTCGGAAAGCTGTGGTCAAAGGTGGCCAAGTGGTGGTCAACCGTAGAGTCCCACGGTGACAGAACTCTTTCTCATCACATGGAGATTTGCGTGGCCGTTTCTAAAACACGGGAGGCACATCAACACCTGTAAACGGCTCCATAAGCCGAATCCAACATCCACTCTTCATAGATTTACTCCTCAAGGCGGCCATAATGCTAAATCTCTGGACGTAATGGTTCACGTGTCTTCCTTCAGCGCAGACTTTAGGGAATTAGTTATATCTCTCTCTGTTATAAATAGTGCGTTCTCATACGCATAATAATTAGATCTTCTGTAGCTTTGTAATGTAATTGCGTTGCCATTGTGCTGTGACATTTCTATGACCGCATTTTAATATATGAGAAGAACTTGTTCAAAAGCGTAATTCGTATTTGAAAGCTGCTCCCCGAGGTCTGTGCAGAGGGCCCCTGCACACGTTGAGGTTCTGTGTACTACTGTATAGTTTCATGCTTCATTTCTTTATGTTCATTGTGCTATAGTCATTCATGTATATATAGATTACATCCTTCATGGTATTTACATTTCATCTCTGTCCATAATCCTTCATGCTTTACATTTTACTTCTGTCCATAATCTTTTATGTTTTATGTTGTTGTTCACTGATCAGTGTTCTTGTTTCAGATTACAATAGGCAGCCCGGGCATTTGCACATCTTTTTATAATGACTAATGACATGGAATCAATATTGTTCTTCTGCTGATTTCTTTTTTTAGTTTTTGTTTAATTCCAACATTGTTTTGTTTATTTCAGTCTTGCACATTTGCTTTAAGTAGTTAGATTAGATATTAAACTGTTCATGTCATTTTCAGTTACCTCCGAAAGCCATAGCGAGACTAATGGTGAGGGATTGAAGTATGAGTGTATAGTTTGATATTAGTTTACTTTCCTGCAAGTTAGATATTAAACTGTTCATGTCATTTTCAGTTACTTCCGAAAGCCATAGCGAGACTAATGGTGAGGGATTGTAGTATAAGTGTATAGTTTGATATTAGTTTACTTTCCTGCAAGTTAGATATTAAACTATTCATGTCATTTTCAGTTACTTCCGAAAGCCATAGCGAGACTAATGGTGAGGGATTGAAGTATGAATGTATAGTTTGATATTAGTTTACTTTTCTGCAAGATAGATATTAAATTGTTCATGTCATTTTCAGTTACCTCCGAAAGCCATAGCGAGACTAATGGTGAGGGATTGAAGTATGAGTGTGTAATTTGATATTAGTTTACTTTTCTGCAAATTAGATATCAGATTGCTCAAGTTGTTTATGATTACCTCTGAAAGCCATAGCGAGACTAATGGTGAGGGGTCAGAATATGAGTTGATGTAATTTTATTTTAGTTTTACTTTACTTGCAATCTTTTCTTTGAGTAACAGTTTCTTTTGTGTTTAGACAACAGCAAGGGTAATGGTTTTCATGATCAATAGTTCATTGTTTGTTTAACTAGGATAGTAGCACATTTCATTTCCTTTTAGGAACTAATTTTCTCATTGTATGTTTCAAAATCCTTTTGAAGTTTGAAAGTTTGGTAAATCATTATAAAGGACATCATTGCCTTGAACAATCATAACCATACTTGTCTTTTAGAATTTTCATTAGGAAATCAACCAAGATAAAAAGAAAAAAACCAAAAACGACAAAAAAGTAAGAGATAGGTTATCTTGCACATATAGTGTGCCACACTTCGTCAGCTTACGAATACCAGATTGACAAATTAATGTAGCAATTTAGGACACACTAAATTGACCAAACAAGCATCCATAGCCTTGACAGAATTACTATTTAACCAAGAAATACCAATATCCCATCCACTTTAAGAGATTTTAGAGACTCTTAGTTCAAAATTTTAATCTTTTTGCTTTTCCTTGAAAGCCATTGTCCTAGATTGGTGACCAGATGTTGACAATGCCATTCACAAGTATTAATGATATTGAAAAATCTGGCTCGTGATGAGACCTCTTGTCTTTCAACTTTTGACTATAAGCCATCACCCTCGATTGGTGACCATATTTGATAATGTCAATACCATTAGTTCCTCGTGATCATGGTAAGTTGACTCTAAATGAGACCCCATATATTTCAATTTTAATATTTTTGAATTACACACCAAAAAAATTTAATTAGTGGATGGGGAGGAAAATATTTCTCCTTAAGAGCTGTGGATGACAGTTAGAGTCATAAGATGCTAAACCTTTTTCATAGTCTTTATGTATTTCAACAACTGTTCTAAAATATGACTAGTCATGAGATAAAATAGTCTTTTTAGAGATTCATGTTATGAATAGTTCACAAAATAATAGAAATAAGATCAGAGATTGCAAATATTTATGAAATCCTAAAAGATAACATAATAATCATTTTCTTAATAATTTTCCTTTTATATTAATTTCATGAAAATGATCAGAGAATATAAATATAAAAGCCCAAGCACAAAGTCAAGGGAGTAACAGTCAACAAAACTAACCTAAAGCCAACCCGATTTATACATATGATTATTTACATATTTAAAAAATAACACAAGTTTTCACGAAAAATACTTTTTAAGGATTAGCCCATTTACGAGAATGGGTTCTTTCATACCCTGTAAGTCCTGAAGAATAAAAGTAGATGGGCCAAGTTTTTCCACAATCTGAAATGGTCCAAGCCAAAGTTTATGGAACTCTGTATGTTTACCTTTCTCTTCACGGGCTTTCTCTCATTTCAAAACAAGATCGCCAATTTTAAAAGAATTATTCCCAACTGAACTTGAAACGAACCATGAATTAATAATGTTTTGATGTTTGGCATGAATGTCTTTGCCTTATCTCCCCCTTCTTCTAATTTCAAAACTCCGGACAATCTTAATTGGAGGGAAGAACATGGATGTTCTTCAACGGATTGCACTAGGGATAAAGTAGGTAAAGCTACATTAGGGGGAAACAAAACTTCTTTTCCATAGACTAAATAGTAAGGTGAAGTCCCTAAGGAAGATTTGTGAGTTATCTTATCTGCCCATAGGGAAAAAATTAAAGCTTTATGCCAATTATTTTGATTTTCGTGTATAGTTCGCTTTATAATTATCAAGAGGTTTTTGTTTGTGGATTTTTCTAATACATTTCCTCGGGGATAATAATTTAAAGAATATTTAATTTTGAAACCCATTTTTAGTGTAAATTCAGTAATTACGTTTCCATAAAAATACGAAGCATTATAAAAAATAAGAGCATTATGAATGCCAAACCTGGTAACAATGTGTTGATCAATGAAATCAATAACAACCTCAAAATTGACCACCTTTAAAGGCACTACCTCCAGTCACTTAGTAAAATAATAAGTAGTGGTAAGAGTGTATCTATGCTGCTTAGAGAAATGTGGAAAAATCTCACCTATAATGTCTAACCCCCACTGTTCAAAGGGTTGTTTAATATTGACTAGTTGTAAAGGCAAGGCTTCTTTATTTTCTCTTCATGAAGCGATCTGGAAGATTCTTCTTTTTCTCATATATGCATGTGCATCTTTGAATAAAGTTGGCCAATAATGCCCAACATGGAGGATTTTGTGAGAAATAGTGTCTCCACTATAATTTCCACCAACTGGTCCATCATGCAAATCCTGCAACACCTTTTTAACTTCAGGATTCTCTAAACATCTAAGCATGACATCATCATAATTTTTTATTAACAAAACATCATTTGCAAGTTGATATTGATTTACTTTTAGTCTTAAAGATAGTTTATTTTTGAAATCAAGTTTAACGGGTGCATATCCATTCTTTAAATAGAAAATCAGATCAACATATTTGGATTCGGTATCAACAAGACATACCTATGATACTTCAAATTTTTCACCTGAATCAACTTCAGATGTATCTTTAGATGCACCGAATACCAATCTGAAAAAACCTTGACCTCTAAAAATCTTAGTTGGTTTGATTTCAAGGTCATATTCCCTGTAAAGCTGTGACCTAGTTGGCTCTCTTTTCTCCTAATTATTTTTGAATAAGTAATTGTCTAACATCTGGAAAAGGCACAATTACTTTAGTGTGTTATTTTAAGAGAAAATGTCTAAATTTTTTGATTGATTTAAAGACCACAAAATCCAGTTATTCAACCTCTGATTAATTTAATTATACTCCTTGTAAAGTAGAACTATAGAAAACGATAAGAGCTTCAACTTGTTCTTGATTTTGTTGAGTTTAAACTACTGCGTAAGAATGATCAGAGGAAAAAGTGTACATAACAAAATCTCTAGAATAATCAGGAGATGACAATGAAGGAGCATCAGTAATGACTTTTTTAATAGATTCAAAATATGTTTTCTCATCTTGTACCTGGCATTTATAAATTGCATTATTTTTAATCATGTTTTGAAGAGGCATGACAATCTGTGAGAAATCATGAACAAAACGTTTAACAAAACTAATTTTCCATAGGAACGATTGCATCAAATTCTTATTATGAGGCAAAAGAATCTCTAAGATGGATTTTAACCTTTTCGAGTCTATAATGATTCCATATTTTGAAACAATAAATCCTAGAAGTTTTCATTCACTTGGAGCAAATAATGTTTTTTTAGGATTTAAAGATGTTCCAAATTTGCCGCACATTTCAAATATATGATTTAAGTCATGAAGATGATTACTCCTTTTCTTTGAATATATTTTGATATCATCTAAATAAATAACTATTAATTTATTAATCAAACCTTTGAAAGCAATATCCATAGCTCTTTGGAAGGAGGCTCAACGTTAATCAAACCAAAAGGAATTTTTTGATAAGCGTAAGTACCCCATTTGGTTCTGAATGTCGTCTTTAATATGTTTGTAGGGTGAACAAGAATCTGGTTATATCCACATAAACCATCTAATAATTACATAAGCTCAGAACCTGCAATAGATTGTAATATTTGTTCCATCGGAGGCAGAGGAAAGTTGTATTTTTCGGATGCTCTATTCAAATGTCTAAAATGAATACAAATTATAATATGCCCATTCTTCTTTCTAACTGGGACGCGGTTTGAAACCCACTTGGAATGTCTGACCAGAAAAATTATTTTAGCCTTAAGCAATTTATTCAACTCGATCTTAATCTTTGTTTCAGTATTGGGGTGTATTTTTCTAAGTTTCTGTTGAACTGGTTTTATATCTAGAAACATGGGTATGGTATGCTGAATGATAGAAGTGTCATATGTATTCAAGTCATCGTAACTCCAAAAAAAATCTTTGCATGTCCTTAAAAAATGAATAAAGGCTAGCCCTTCATCAGAAGAGAGTCCGAATCCTAAATTAACATTTTGAGATTTCTCCTCAAACCCTAAATTAATGACTTCAAACCTTAAAGTACTATTTTGGTGTTTGAAATTAGTTGGTTTCTTGAATCTATATTTCAATTCATACAAATCCTCTAACTTTACCACAAGTTTTGGTAATGAATTCTCATAAGAAGACCTATTGGGTTGCCTATCACGTTCATATTCATCAATAATCTGGTATGTCTAGGTCCATTCTGAATTCAAAAAACTTAGAATATCAATGTCATCATTAAACACTCGCCAGTTAGTAATGTTATCGGGGATAGAAGGTAAAAAAATAAACTCTATAGAAAACCTATCTGGCTTGAATTCCTTAGGAGGAATTAGTTTAGAAGCAACATTAGCCAAGAGATCTGCATTGGAATTTTGAATTTTGGGGATTGGAGTTATATTAATGCATAAATGTGAATTCAAGTTTTGAATCAAGGATTGATAATGATTTAGATGATTAGAAACACAATGAATATTATTTCTTACCTGTTTAATAAAAAATTCTGAATCACCAAAAACTTTGAAGTATTTCACATCAAGACTAATAGTTTTTTGCAAACCTTGGACAAGCACTTCATATTCGGCTATGTTATTGGTGCATTCAAACTCTAACCTATAGGAAAACATGGTTTTCTCTCCATTTGGTTTTACTAGTATACAACCAACTCCTGCACCATCATTGGACTTAGATCCATCAAAATAAAGAGTCAACCATATCATAATATTAAACATGTTTGATACACCTTGATGAGTCCGTTTTTAATTTTTTTTCAATTTGTGATGACGTAGAATCAACAAGAAAAATAGAACATTGGGCAGAAAAACTGCCAAAGAAATATTCTGAAGAGTAATTGCCCAAAATATTATTTGTAAAAGCTATATGTTCATTATATTCATCTAGATAAGTCACAAAGTACTTCATATGTTTCTCCATGTCAACTCTAATTTGGTTTGGTTTACCGTTGTAAGGGAGCCAAAGGTGAGACCAATATGTCTCGAAGTAACTATGTTACTTTTTGGACCAATCCATACTTAAAATAAGGTTGTAAAATTCAAGGATATCAACTACCAAGATATTAATGATCTGAAACACTTTTGAATTGGAAGATAATCTAATCAAAACATCATTCATTTCTCCCAAAACTTTGAATTTTTTTTCTTTCTATCAAGCTGAATAATTTGCACAAAATACTTTTGGGGTCTTACATTTAATTTTAAGCATATCGAATAAGGAATGATATTAGAAGAAGCACCCGAGTCTACCAAAAAATTATGAACATTTTTGTTAAAAATTTCAAAAGTCAAAAGAAAAGGAGTATGGGAATTAGACCTCTCTCCAAACAAAACTGCAAAAGAATGGTCCAATTTATTGGAGGGGACATGAGGAGGCTTATTATTTCCTTTAGAAATGTTAGAAGTAACAATTTTTGAAGGCAATGGGGAAGTAGACACAACCTTTAAATCATTAATTAATAACTTCTGCTACTGTTTTAATTTACTAACCTCATATAATGAAATATTCACTTTAGTCTTTTTCATATCCTCTACTATGTTGTATTCAATAGTGTCCAAAACTATTAAAGTATTTGATGAAGAAGAAGAAGGAGAAAGTGATTTAGAAGTACTCGGAGTTGATCAGTGGACTAAATAGAAGATTTTTTAGATGTGCCTTTCTCCTTGGCCAAATTATTGGGACTTTTCTGATTTTTTCTTGCTAGTGTGGTATTTGCGGGTCCTTTAGGTACTAACTGGAATATATTATTCTTATTCTTCATTTTCCAAATTAGTGAGGATATAATCGCACGAGCCATGAGATTCTACTATTTCTTGTTCTTTTGTTTCTTCTATTGATGCCACCTCTTCTTCTTCATCTTCATCACTAGAGTCTACATTTGATATTTGAGCAGGTGGTTGAGGTTGGGGAGGTTGATTTCTCTTTATTGGTATAAAATATCTCCTTGAATTTTCAAAAACCTGATTTTTAAGCTCTACCATCTCATTAGACATAGTTTTAAGGACTTTCCACAAACCTTCCAAATCAAAAGGATCCTTGAAAGATTTCTTTTTGGGTTCTTCTTTGAAAGTTACATTTTTTTCTTGTTTTCTTTATTCTACGACAAATTTCTTCTCAAGGGATAACACCTTTTTCTCGATAGCCATAGCTTCCTTCATATTATTGACACACATATTATTTTGAGCTCTGTCAACAAACATTGCAATATTTGAAGGCAGGGCACCGATATACCATTCAATCTGTACATCAACACTAGGTGTGGATGTAGTTGGTATTTTATTCGATAAATTATTAAATATTGAATTAAAATATTTGATTTTATCATTTGGGGAAGCTTTAAGATTTGATAGGTCATTAATAAAAGTAGTCACTTGTTCTATTATCCCCAAATTTCTTAAGAAAATGATCTTCGAATGTATCCCAATCAACAATTGATCTAGTTGGCAACAAGAAAGACCAAGACCATACAGATTCGTCAAATGTATAAGGAAATAGTATACACACCACAACCTCTTCGGAAACCCCATTAGATAGATTTCCAACATAAAATTGTGAAGGTGTTCCTCCGCAGGAAAACCATCATCTGGGTTATATTTTAGAAACTATCTCTCTGGATGCTTAGGAAGAGGGTGCAAGGGAGGTGTCATTGCAACTGATCCTATATTTTTCCATGGTATATTGGCCATTATTGGATTAATATTAAGTTTAGAAGTAGGTGTACTTGATGAAGGGGCTATTGAAGTATTAACAATTGAAGAAATTGCCCCTGTAGCACTACTAAAAACAATATCACTGGTTGATTGTGGAGGAGGAATATGAGTGGAAGTAGATGTCAAAGGGTGATATGAAGAAGGTAAGGTAGGTTGAGAAGAAATGGGTTTAATAGAGGGAGAATGAGGTGGAGAAGATGAAATTTCATCACTAGCTAAAGACTCAGTACTTGAAATATGTTTCTATTTCTTATGGTTCGGTAATGGAAATTCAAATGATTGAACTCCAATCTTCTCAATTTTTGATCTAGTAAGAACTATAGAAGACTATAGTGATGAAGTGACACTATCCTTAGAAGGTTTGGGCTGAGTAGTATGTTCTCTAAAAATGGAATTTCCTTCCAATTTCTGTATTAAACTTTGAAGTTTAGGAGCTTTAGTAGGTTTTTATGAAAGAGGTGCGTAAGTTGCACCAACTAATTTCACAATCAGGTTAGGAGACTTAGAAGAGGGTTCAACAACTTCAGATCTAGAATCACGAGACTTAGAATGTGACTTGGAAGTTGGATGAAACTTTCAGGGGGAGTGAATTTTAGTGATTTGAAAATGGAATGTACTTGAAAAGGGTGCAAGGTATCCATTTTCATTTATGTAAATGAGTGCAAATACTCCAAATTTTAAATCTGAAAATGTGAGAACTTCTTATTTCTAATACAGAGATAGACTGTAGGGGCATTTACCGGATATGTCATCTTTCAAAGAAAGGATGAATCCAGAAGCTACCTAGCCCTCTTACAGACTCTGCCTAAAGAAATAATAGAAGTAAACACTCAGACTTAATTAAAATGACCTTACTCAAACTTGACATTATGCGGAATTTTTGCTGCTAAAGAGGTGTATGTCTTTTCTTCTGTTTATGTGTTTTAAGTTTATTTGTTTTTGCTGAAACTTAACATGTATATCAGCAGCATAATTCAGCCATAGAATAACAAAACACAACAGCAATATAATATAGGAGTTCACCCCAACTCTTGGGCTACATCTCCTTCACCCCAACATGACTAGACTCTTTGGGATTAAGATAATTAAATTCTTTTACAAGCTCCACACTTAACCACAATGAATAAAAAATGATTCAAAGGGCTGATAATACCAATTTAAATCCCTTTAATGGCTGTCCAATTCCTGCAAACAGCTTTAGGCTTCCATGGACACACATCCTTCTGTCGGTGCACTAAGCTTCTCTGAGCTTCTAAATGGCACAAACTCCCTCAGATTTCCGTTTCTGCTCCTGAAACCACTACTGCTGCATCCAATAATGATCAAACATCCAATAACAACTGATAAATTTCTTACATTAAGCACAAAATCCCAAAAAATGGCTTTCCTCCACGGTTTGCCCAGGGTTGCCCATGGCTACCCACGACTTCATATCAACTTATCGAGCTGTAGAAGTACTTGAAATGATCTGAAACCACTTCCATTGGTTCCAAAATGACTGAAATAGTCAAGATAGAGTTTTGTTTCATCAGAAACGGCCTCAGGCTGCTCCGGTTTCGCCTACACACTCTGTTGGGAAAATGGCCTCTCGAACTTAAATGAAGCTTTTCAGCTTTTTAATGTTCTTAACAGGCTCTAAAAACCATCTAAACAGATTCAAAAGGTATGAAAAGCTAATAATTCCTGTTCATTTACCTTAAACAGAGAAAAATAGTCCAATACACAACCTTCTCCTTCCAGGCCCTGATGGTCCTTCATATTCTTCGATGCTTAAACCTCTAAAGATGACCTCTATTAGATTTCAGACCTACTCCATTGAGTCCAGAAAGTCGAAGAGACCCAAAATCAAAAAAAAAAAATCTCAGAAAAGATCTCCCTAGTCAAAGTTATGTCCAATTGAAGTTTTTGCCCAATGTTAGACAAAAATCCCACAAAAAGTGGGCCAACTTTAGTTAACTGCAGATAAGTTTAGAGGTCCGCCTAAATTGGCGCGCTCCACCAATTTTCCCGCCAACGGTTAGGGGCAGCATTAACTATTCGGTTGACGTGGCCACATGGGCCATTGGGTTTAGGCATTTAATGTGGGTTTGACGGTTTTAAAACCATAATATTAAACACCGGACTAGCTGCCGTCATGTGATCACCACAACATTTATAAAAGGTGACCGTAACTGTTTTAAACCTCTGCGCGGGTAGGAAGGCCTTAAGGCCGAGGTTTCCTGCTGCGGTCATGTGGAATGCGGGGGTGCTAGCCCGAAGCCCCTTCAACCTCCGCTCCAATGTTAACAAAGCCACGTGAACCTTTGATTTTTCACCCATATAACTCTTGATTTTTTTGCCATTTGACATTTGACTTTTGAACGTGAAAAATTACCATATGACATTTCAACTTTGATTAATATGGATTTTAATTTATATATATATATATATATATATATATATATATATATATATATATATATATTAATTAATATTTAATATATATATAAAATATTAATATAATATATGATTTTTTTAAAATCAAATAAAATATTAAATTTTTAATATATATAAACATTAATTAAACTTTAATATATTAAAAATATTTCTCCACATTAAAATCATGAACCCATTCAACACTAGAGGTTATTGGGCGATTTCAAAGTGCAACAACTTCTTCATACGGTAACAGATTTGAGTGCCATTCGTGGCTCCGAGATCGTATTTCCAAGGCCTCTCCCGTCGCTCAGGTTCCAACCAATTTTGAGCAAATAAATTTTTTGAGCATTTTTCCAATTAGGACATGATGACCTTATCATTTAGAATGACCTATGGTTTTGTAATGAGACTTTATTGTCATTCAAAGTAAATTGTACCTCCTTCTAGCACCAAAAATGTTGATGGTCCAAAATGACCTAATCAACATTGGGGAAAACCACCCGATCGGGGTCCCAAATTAGACCCTTTTCCGTTTGGAATAGTGGCTTCGACTGGAATTATGAGACCATTTTACCTTAATAAAAAATTATATGGAGTGGGATGGATGGTGGTAATGTATTCTAATTCGTACTAGTAATAAAAATAGGAACTACTATAACTTACTATTACACCCGAGTAACTTGATGACATATGTGCTAAAACGATGTCATAATTAACACAACAATGTAGATTATTATGAAATTATGATATAAAATTGACTAAAGAAAATTAATTTAATTAATAATTTAATTAAATTAATTTATTATAACATCACATATGATTGATATCTCATTGCTCACAATACAAAACAAATTTCAATCAAGCATATCAGTAGTGACCTTGAAAGATTGGTTAACGCATATATGTGAACAATAACATGAAACAATTCATTTCAAAGAAAATACACAGAAACATAAGATAGTATTACCTAATAAATTGTAGATATTCTCATCACGGAAATGCAAATGGTTCAACTTAATATTAAGAAGAAATTAAATATAGTAGTGCAATTTAAGTCTGTTCTTGCAAAAATTCAGAACCCCTTCTCCATCTTGGAGATGGAATTTATAGTCTTAGTACAAAGGAAAAAAAAACTATTATAATACCTCTTCAATAGAAACAACAATAGTGGACAAATCAGGAAATAATTACAACAACTTTCCAAGCTTAGGAAGAAGACTGTTTATCGGTAAGCTGTCCTATTATGAGAATATCCAACAAACTGGTAAGCTCCGGGGGATGTTTGGGATTGATCCTCATATGGCCTGTGAAAATAGTTTTATTCAAGGATAGAAACATCTACATGGTGACGTTGGAAAGACATTAGAGGACTAACCATTGGCTGTGAGGTTTCACTAAAAACTGCCAATGATGTTCTAGACTAACTTTGGAAAACTGATCAATCATCTCCTCCATATCTCTATAGTGCTCATGCCACGTCCTAGATAATATCTTGATGTTAGGTAGAGTATCTTCGGGGGAAGTTATGGACTAAAATATTTCCATACTTCATCCAATTTGGATTACAAATAAATTCTTCTGCATGAGACGTAGAAGAAATATCGACAACCTTTGATTGAGAAGGGACTACCGATTGTGAATAACTTCCAAACTAAACATTTGAAACTGAGGCTTTTTCTTGAGCCAACTGTAACAAATTCAGAGGAAGATTTGTTATCCTGGAAGCTCTGTACTGTAAAAAATGAGTCTTCTCTTCTGGGGTCAAATTTTCTTCTGCTCATCTTAACACTAAGGCATAAGAATGGGATTGTTCAAACAAGACATCTATCTTATCTGCCTCGTGGAAAAACTGTCTGTAATTATGAGAAGCAACGAAATTTTTAATGACTGAAATAGGGTCATATTGTCTATTTGGAATAGTAAACAACTTGAGAGCTTGTATGGCTAGAATCTCTTTCTATACATGGTGATAATTAGATAATTAAAATATGCCAAACTTAGATGGGAAAACATGCCATGCTTTCTTCTTAGATTCCCTCAATACCTTTGTGATGCAATAACCCACTATTTCGTATGCAACCTCTTTGCTTACCAATTTATATGGAATATATAGTGGCAAGACATGAGGATGAGCTAAACTACCATAAACTATGATATAAGTAAATGATTCCTCCCTGAATCAATTTCTGACCTTATGAAGGTCGTCCATGGCTTCCTCAGAAATCCGAGGAGGATGAGATTCAAATATGGCTTCATAAATTGGAATTATAACCCTGTGACAAATCAGATAGAAATGACAAATCAGATAGAAATTCTCATAATACTTATATTCCCATATGATATTGTGATATAAATGAATGGGCTTTAGGTCCCAAACAATCCATTTCCACCCCATGGCTGGGAAATCCATTGTAAAATATAGGGAATCCATAATATATGCAAACATATATAAAGGAGGAACTTTATTCTCTGAAATATTTCTACCTCACCTAAATTCCAAGATACGATGATCAGGTGATCATGTCCTAAGTGAAGAAAATGCTCAAAATTGGAACTGCTCAGAATTGGTTGAAACCAGAATGATAGGATAGGCCACGTCGATATGATCCTGATTCCACAAACGACACTCAAATCCGATACTATATGTGAAAGTTATTCAAGTTTGAAAATTCACAATTTTATGCAAAAGACCAGTTTGACCAGGGTTGACTTTGAATAAAAAAATATTAAAAAAGGAATATTCTACAGAATATTCCAGATATTCCAAAGAATATTCCTTCAACAACCAATCATGGCTTGACATTTTTCATTCGGGGATTGAAGGATTTTTATGGCCGTTGGTTTTGGACCAATCAGTATCCGCCACGTGGCAGGCCTAGAGGCCGTCACGTGGCCCCAAGACTGCATATTTTTGGAGTGGAATTTTTTTTGGAGTTGGCAATATTTGACCCCGGGTCGGTTGGCCGCCAGCCCACAGGCCCGACCGGCCCGCCCACAAGTTGGTTCTTAACATTCTATGGTCACAATGCCTATTTGAATTTTGTCAAAGGTCACGTTGGGGTGGAAAGGGGGCCAGCCCCCTAAAAACAGGACCGTGGGCCCGGAACCTCAGGCCATAGCACCGGCGGTTTCGTGAAGTCGGTTAAGTTTAATGCGGGTTTTTGCGTTCACATGGATAACGACGGAGGATTGGCATACAATTAAATGCCACAATTTTATAACCGTTGGCTCAAGCAGTTCCGCCGTCGGTGGTGTAGTTGGTCCATGTGACCACTATCACCTAACATTTAACTTCAATGCTAACGGTTCCGACGTTTTAGGCGGAGCGCACCATTCTGGGCGGAGTTTGCCATAGTTAGCAGAGATAACTACAGTTTCTCCAAGTTTAGTGGAGTTTCTTTAGGCTAGATTGGACAAAACCTCAGTTGGTCATAAATTTCACATTACTGAACCTTTTTACAGGGTAGTTATTTTTTAGTTGAGGTGATGAAGCATTATGGGCCATTGAATAGTTTGTATATCGGAGGTGTCTTTCAACCATTTTACTTAGAGGAAGATACGGGAGCCATGGTCTTGAGAAGCAATGCACGTGGACTACTCTTAGCTGTTGGGTACAATCAGGAAGTCATTCTTAGCCTTCACTGTATTTTGGTATAATTTTCTGGCCTTGGTTTGATTCTGGCTGGGCTGCTTTTATCTTCCTTTACGCAATTTGAGCATCTCATAATATCAGGACCACCTTCATTAGAATTTAGTTTGGCAGATGTATTAAAGAAGTCTTGTGCCTCATCATCTAATATTCTTTAATGTATTTACACTCATTGAAGGTCATTAACTTTATTATTCAGTTAATTTGTTAATACAATAATTAAAACAACACCTCTATCTGCAAATTTAAAAACAGTTAAATAAAAACACTTTGTTTCACTTGCAAGACTATCCAAACACTTTGCACACTTAATTTAATGGAAATGAATACTTTGAACAACAAAACAAGTACTTTAATTTTCAGATCAGTTTGTATCAGAGCTCAGGATTAGAGCCTTAGAAGTTAGAGTTTTTACTCAACATTTGATTTGTGCAAAGATTAAGTCATTTGTTTGCAAGTTTTGATGCTTACTAAGTTAAAACTCAAGAGAGGTGAAGGGAACTTGGTTAGTGCACAAACTAATCCACAACCAAGAAGGGTCAGAGAACCACCTCTAAGAGCCCTAGAAGCAGCTTCAAGCCTATCTTCAAGAGAAGGAGAAGCTCCTGAAGAGATGGATCCAAAGGAAGAAGAACGAGTATTCCAGAAAGCTTTCTTGGATATGACTGAAATGGTAAGGATCCTCTATCAAGAAAGAAATGATAGGATTGCTGGAGAAGGGTATAAAAACCAAAAAGAAGGAGAAGGTTCCTCAGGAGGAAAGAAGAGTAATGAACATTCAAAGAAAGGACATGGAGGAAATGGTGATCCACCATCTCCATCTTCATCCTCTTCCTCAACTTCGGTAAATCAGTCACATAAGTCGAAAACCACTGGTAAAAATCCTTTTTAAAGCTTAATGTTAAATTTGAATTGCCCATGTTTAACAGTGAAGTCAATGCAGAGAAATTAGACAATTGGATTAGACAATTGGAAGTTTATTTAAAGATTCAAAACCTTCATGATGATGACACCAAATTACAACTAGACTCGCTAAGAATGGATAGAGCAGCATTGGTATGGTGGGAAGCCAAGACCAAGGATGAAATCAAGAAACATGGTAAGATTACTCTATCATGGATTGAATTTATTACTGCAATCAAGAAGAAATTTTATCCTTTAGCTCATCTTCAAAAGGCTATAATGAATTGGCAAAACTTTAGACAGCTTAAGGGACAAAATGTGCAAGACTATACCCAAGAATTTAGGAGAAGAGCACTCTTATTAGGGGTAGACTTACAAAGTCAAGATTCTTTGCTAAAATATTTAGGTGGTTTGCACAGTTACCTTAAACATACTATCCTTATGTTTAATCCTACTAGTCTAGACGAAGTTTGTGTACAAGCTACGCATTTAGAGGCTAGAGGGAAAAACACTTTGGATGAGGGTAGAAACAAGCCTTTCAAAGGGAAGAACATAGATAAAACCTTTAAGGGTGCTATAGGGTAAACTGCTTGGGTTGTTGGTTTTCGAATATCCCTTTCAGGGCTTTCCGGTGCCCGAGGCAGACAATAAGATTAGTTGTGCTGTTCACAAAGATGGCATGAGCATGTTCATATTAACTTAAAATAACTTGATGGAATGTGATAGAGAATTACCTCTTTGACAATCTTGGAGTCCCTTGGAGAGCGCTAGACAGTGAAACAAGAGTCCTTCTTCGCCGGCTTCAAATCTTAGTCCTGCAATCAGTCAAAGCACCTGTGTAATTTCTAACATAACATATATCCTATCAATCAAGTCAATATACAGTGAACTTATAAATTATACACATCTGAGCCATTCATATCATACTATGTAAATGTTCAAACAATAATGACAATATTAAGCATTGAATGGACAAAACGAACACAGTTCTATTGATTTTGAAAGAAGGAGGATTACAGCCTTCGGTTGTACCAAGCCCTCCTCAGTCTCCCAATCTCTTTTATCTCTCAAGTGAAGAAGTCCAAGTCAACAAGCTCTCTAGGAACCTCTTTGACTCTTGGCCTTCACAATATAACACTATTCTCTATTCCACAAGTATGCAAAAAACCTTTAGCAATCCTTCGACCTTCAATTAAGAGCCTTCAACTCCTTCTTATAGGAGAGGGAGAAAGCCATTGTTGCCTTTCTCTTTCCACTAGTTTGGAATGGAAAAAACTTAGATGTTTCTTGAATCTCTATGCTTTTGCCTCCTTTGGAGTTCAGTCTTGTTATAGCATGATCCATAATGAACTGGTGCTCTGCAGTTTCCTTTGTGAACTGACTCTCTTGTGAGGGAAAGTCGGAGATTCAAATCATTTTCCGCGCGTTTTTCCCATTTCAAACTTAAAACACGGGTAACACTGCCCTCTAGTGTAAACAGAGCGTTGCCCTTGCTACTAACGCGGCACATTCACTGATCTTATGCGTTATAACGCTCCTGCTTTGTTATAGAAAGGTGTTACCTTGGCAGAATTAGGTTTAATTTAGGTCTTTGTA